>CAUDMG010002128.1:530000-885000 GCA_958450375.1 Homarus gammarus | reverse complement strand
TCCACCCAACAACGTCAGCTAGAGAAGGTACAGAAAAGGGCCTGCAGAATCATGCTCGGTGCAGACTACTCCGGCTACACCAACGCTCTCTCCACCCTGGAAATGCCATCCCTCAGTGACCTCCACCACCAAGCACTGGAAAGGTTTGGCAGTGGACGTGGACTACTGTACCACCCTCGTCATCGCCACCTCCTGCCCCCCACCCAACTCGCGCAGTCCGCCACTACACAAAATTCAGCCCATAAGAGCCCGCACCGATAGATATAAGAACAGCACCATCTCATCTATTGTTAAAATAATAAACAACTCCTGATTTATGTACTGTACAGCCCTGTAAATGTATTCAGTGCATATTATGTCATTATGTCTAAATTAAATGTAAGTCTGTATATTTTCAGCCACCGGCTGCAACTCTATTAATAAACCTTTTATTATCATTATTATTATTACAAACACAGACAGACAGTTCCTCCATTAGTAGTGAAGCTGGCAGGAGTTGTGTTCATAAAGCAGGAGTGGGTAGCGTAGTGTTTGCCTCAGCAAATATATAATTTCCACAGTCGAGGGAACACACAATTTCGTGACGCACATTGTTGTAATAATCGTCGAGGAAATTCACTGAGTTTTCAAACGCTGTAGTGATTAATTTTCATAAACGTCGGGAACTGGAGCGAGGGAATGTGTACACCCAGGAGGCTCTGGTGTGGTGGGGGCGGGGGTGGGGGGGGTGGGGGTTGTGGTGGGGGGGTGGTGGGGGTGGTGGGGGGGAAGGGTGGATGGAAGGGGTAATGGTAGTAGTGGAGGTTACAGTTGTGGTAATGGTGGTGGTAGTAGTGGTGTTAGTGGGGTAGTGAGGGTGGTGGTAATGATGGTGGTGGTAATGGTAGTGGTCCACTAGGGGCCCACTAGGACAGGGATATACCATCACTGGGGCCCACTAGGACAGGGATATACCATCACTGGGGCCCACTAGGACAGGAATATACCATCACTGGGGCCCACTAGAACAGGGATATACCATCACTGGGGCCCACTAGAACAGGGATATACCATCACTGGGGCCCACTAGAACAGGGATATACCATCACTGGGACCCACTAGAACAGACTCACCGTGAACTATCTCATATCGGTGACATATTTTTCCATTTAATTAATTTCCAGAGCCATCACGACACAAACTGATAATTTTTAATATAATCCTTTACTAGAGACGATATTGCGTTCTGGCCCTGATAACAATAACAACAACAACAATAATGATAACAATAATAGCAACAACAACAACAACAACAACAACAACAACAACAACAACAATAATAATAATAATAATAATAATAATAATAATAATAATAAGTTTGAGAGAGAGAGAGAGAGAGAGAGAGAGAGAGAGAGAGAGAGAGAGAGAGATAATAGGAAAATGCTTCTATATCTCATCATAATAGACTTCATTCAGAAACACACCGCCGTCCAATCACTCCCTGACACACACACACACACACACACACACACACACACACACACACACACAGGGAGGAACAGCAGTAATAGTAGGAGATGGAATTGAAACAGCGGCAGAATCAAGAACAGCAACAATAACAGCAAAGTCTAACTCGTTATTAATGGCCGCGTGTCGAAGTGTTTCCCAGGAACGAGGAAGTTGAAGGTGTGAGAGAGAGAGAGAGAGAGAGAGAGAGAGAGAGAGAGAGAGAGAGAGAGAGAGAGAGAGAGAGAGAGAGAGAGATTTCTCAGGTATCAATATCCTCTTCCACCCTCCCCACCTCACCCCCCTCCCTCTTCTCTCCCCTCATCCCCCCTCCCACCTTACCCCCCCTCCCTCATCCCCACCCTCCCTCTTCCCTCACCCCACCTCACCCCCCTCCCTCTTCTCCCCCCTCACCCCACCCTCCCTCTTCCCTCACCCCACCCCCCTTGTTAGCGCCTCAACATTGCTGTGCCAATCAGATTATATTGAAGCATCTCGGTATAACGCACTAATGACCCCAGTTACAATGACCGCCCAATCAGAGTACAGTAAGGGATTAATTCCTCTTAGTTTAAGTGATCAAGAAACATTAACCAATCAGAATTTAGGAAACTTTTAATCGGAGCACCAATCAGATTACAGTATTATGATGATTTAATTAAAGGCTCAATTATCATACTGTGACACAAACAAAGATCCAATCAGGTAATGTTTAACCAATATAGCGACACCCAATCATCGTATTGCAAGATCCAATCAGAAGACAATCAGAATGTGGTTATAAGACAAGACTGCACAATCAGAGGTGACCTGAGTGGTGAGATGTGTGTGTGTTATTCAGAGGTACAGGAGAGGTCAACTGGCCGACCCTCACCAACCCACTTCCGGTGATGAGAGAGAGAGAGAGAGAGAGAGAGAGAGAGAGAGAGAGAGAGAGAGAGAGAGAGAGAGAGAGAGAGAGAGAGAGAGAGAGAGAGAGCCATCACTATAAACAACACACAAACACCATCATCCACAACACAAACACCATCACCCACAACACACAAACACCATCACCTGTATAACACACACAACACCATCACCTGTATAACACACACAACACCATCACCTGTATAACACACACAACACCATCACCTGTATAACACACACAACACCATCACCTGTATAACACACACAACACCATCACCTGTATAACACACACAACACCATCACCTGTATAACACACACAACACCATCACCTGTATAACACACGCAGCACCACCACCTGTATAAAACACACAACACCATCACCTGTATAACACACACAACACCATCACATGTATAACACAAACAACACCATCACCTGTATAACACACACAACACCATCAGCTGTATAACACACACAACACCATCACCTGTATAACACACACAACACCACAACCTGTATAAAATACACAACACTATCACCTGTATAACACACACACACAACACCATCACCTGTATAACACACACAACACCATCACTTGTATAACACACACAACACCATCACCTGTATAAAATACACAACACTATCACCTGTATAACACACACACACAACACCATCACCTGTATAACACACACAACACCATCACTTGTATAACACACACAACACCATCACCTGTATAACACACACAACACCACCACCTGTATAACACACACAACACCATCACCTGTATAACACACACACAACACCATCACTTGTATAACACACACAACACCATCACCTGTATAACACACACAACACCACCACCTGTATAACACACACAACACTATCACCTGTATAACACACACAACACCACAACCTGTATAACACACACAGCCCTATCACCTGTATAACACACACAACACCATCACCTGTATAACACACACAACACCATCACCTGTATAACACACACAACACCATCACCTGTATAACACACACAACACCATCACCAGTATAACACACACACAACACCATCACCTGTATAACACACACAACACCATCACCTGTATAACACACACAACACCATCACCAGTATAACACACACACACCATCACCTGTATAACACACACAACACCATCACCTGTATAACCCA
Source organism: Homarus gammarus (assembly GCA_958450375.1). Taxonomy (NCBI): domain Eukaryota; kingdom Metazoa; phylum Arthropoda; class Malacostraca; order Decapoda; family Nephropidae; genus Homarus; species Homarus gammarus. The sequence continues at coordinate 881,422 of CAUDMG010002128.1, read as the reverse complement.
CACAACACCATCACCTGTATAACACACACAACACCATCACCTGTATAACACACACAACACCATCACCTGTATAACACACACAACACCATCACCTGTATAACACACACAACACCATCACCTGTATAACACACACAACACCATCACCTGTATAACACACACAACACCATCACCTGTATAACACACACAACACCATCACCTGTATAACACACACAACACCATCACCTGTATAACACACACAACACCATCACCTGTATAACACACACAACACCATCAGCTGTATAACACACACAACACCATCACCTGTATAACACACACAACAACACCACCTGTATAGCACACAACACGACCACCTGTATAACACACACAACACCATCACCTGTATAACACACACAACACCATCACCTGTATAACACACACAACACCATCACCTGTATAACACACACAACACCATCACCTGTATAACACACACAACACCATCAGCTGTATAACACACACAACACCATCACCTGTATAACACACACAACACCGTCAGCTGTATAACACACACAGCACCATCACCTGTATAACACACACAATAACACCACCTGTATAGCACACAACACGACCACCTGTATAACACACACAACACCATCACCTGTATAACACACACAACACCATCAGCTGTGTATCTTGCTGGTCATTGCTCTAGCCGGTGGTGTGTGGTAGGACACAGCTTTTAACGCATTCAGCCAGGTTAGTCTCTTTTTCTCTCCCCCTCTCTCTCATTCCTTAATTTCCCAACGACATTTTATATAACTAAGATAAGTAAATGGGACCATGATAGTCAATAAAACTAAGAATGTACTTACTGGGGAAGGTATGTCCGTAGGTATTGACACAACACTAATAACAAATAAACAAGACAGACAAAGACGCTGTGTTAGTCGGAAGGAAATCGTTGACGAAATGAAAACCTTTTTTTATTTTAAATTACACTGTACGGTATATTGGTGGTATATGCTTGATTACGATTAAGGCCACAATAAATCCAATCACATTTGTCCCTTTTTTTATTTTCCAAAGGAGAGAATAACCTAGAGGGATGAGTAATCAATACATTACGAAGAAAGGCTCTCGTTTTGTTGTTGTCGTTCCACATTCGATAATTTAGGTTGTACTAGGCTGTGACCCTCTGCTAATGTACAATCTAGGGTTTAGGTGGTTTGAATCGACATATTTTTCACAGTGTTTATATATCGATATTACTTATTATCGTGTTGAACCAATGGGATTTTGTATAAAGATTTTACTGAATAAAAATTGGCCTTCATTTAAATTGACGGATTTCATAACCTGCTATACATTGACCTCCAAGTTTAAAAGGTGGACTTAAAACTGAAAGACCAAAAACCTTGTCCCTGATAAAGTGTTTGAAAGAAATTATTGAGTATCCTAATAATTTTTAAGTTCATCAAGTTGACGCAGTAAAAGAGACGGATAGAACAACACTCACCACGCAAACATTCCAATACTAAATAAATAATTATGAGAGTGAAAGTTTTGGTCTTCACGTAAAGCTTTAGGTGTAGTGCAATTTTCTAGTGTGCCATTGTGTCCAGCAGTGGCACTTAAAAACATTAACATTCTTGGAAACTGAATCAATTTTGTTTTCCAAATTATATAATAATAATAATAATAATAATAATAATAATAATAATTAACGGTTTATTGAAAGAGCATGGCAGCCGGAAGGCTGAAAATATACATTTACATAATTGGGGAATGGGTCTCTTGATTTACAAATAATATACAAGTAACATAAGTGGTACAAATATGATATATAATAACAAGGTGGGGAGAAGCTCAAACTACAGGGCATTTCAACATAGTGACAGTGCAAAAAGTAAGATTGACTGGGAGTGAATACACTGGTTTATTACAAGTTATTGATAATTTTTTCAATGGTTGGGACTGGGCTGTTCTTATAGCGATCAGTTCGTGCTCATATGGGCTGGATGCGGTTGTGGTGTCAAACAGCAATTCTCTGAAGAGGGATCTCGGGTGGTAGTAGGAGCCGGTGTCGAGGATGGTGCAGAAGCTTCTCACCAAATTTGCAGATGAGGTCGTGGTGATGGTCAGTGAGAGCCCAGAGGGTCAGTGTGTTGAGCCCTTCTTGATAAGTGGAGTAGGAAGGGGAGAGAATAATCTTGCATGCCCTCTTTTGCACTTTTTCTAGGTGTTTACGTTGTGTGGCATTTGGGGAGGAAGACCAGGTAGGGGAGGCATAGGTGAGCTTGGGAGGTATGAATGTTGAGTAAACACTGAGGAGCTCGGGGGCAGGAACTTCGACGGGACTTGAGTCGGTGGAGGAGGTGGAGACGGAAACTGAAGGATTTGAAACTTCACTGACGTGTGGTTTCCAAATAAGTTTGTTGTCTATGGCGACGCCGAGGAGCTTAGTGGAATCTACAACCTGGGGTGTGTTGGGACCTAAAGTAATGGAAGGGGGTGGGACAACGTCGGAGGGGACGTTGATGAGCATAACCATGGTCTTGGTATGGTTGATGGTGACGTGGTTGTTGGTGGCCCATTTTGGAGACTGTTCAATAAATCCTGATGGGCGGTATAGTCGGGAGCAGAATTGTTGACACTGATCCCAATGGTGGAGTCGTCGACATATTTCCAGCAAGCAGAGGTTTCTCTTTGGGCATCACTGATAAGCATAAGGAAGCATAGTGGTCCCATCTTGGTGCCTTGGGGGACTCCACAGGTGAGTGACTGAAAGGTGGAGACAGCCCCTCGGAAGCGTACAGCTTGGTGTCGATTACTGAGGAAGTCTGTAAGCCATGGTATAAGATTTCTTCGAAACCCGAGGTCGATAGTTTTGTTGATGATTAAATTGTGGTCGACTAGGTCGAATGCCTTGGTGAAGTCAATGAAGGCGACAGCTACAGATGTTTTTCGTTTCTCCAGATGGCGGTATATGTAGTCGAGAAAACTGACAAGACAGTGAGTGGTGGAGGAAGTTTTCATACTACCAAATTGCTGAGGATCTACGGCGCCTGCAATATCAGCATAAGCCCAGTCAAACACAAAACTTTCATAGATTAAGCTGGGTATTGGGGTGATTGCAATGGGTCATAGCTGATTTAAGGATTGTGGGTTGGTTGACTTGGGCATTGGTGACACATATGAAGTCTTCCAGTCAGCTGGGCATCTGGCTTGACTGAGGGAAGCATTGATGATGGAGCAGAGGGGTTTAGCAAGCTCCGGGGAGAACTCCTTGGGGGTGGTGGAGCGTTTTAACTTCAGTTTGCCAAGACGTTTTACTACTTCAAATTCTTCTACTAAGTCAGTGGGAAGGGGGGCTGGTAGGTAAGCATGAAAATTGGTTGTGTGAAGCAGGGGGGAGCGTCTGGCAAAAAGTAGCGACATGGTTATTTGATTGCTCAGCTGCGTCAACATTAGTGAGATGGCTAAGGAAGGGGAGGGGTGTGTCTTTCTTATTGTTTAGTCCACAGAGTTCTTTAAGCTTACCATACCACTGACTGATGTTGGTCTGCTTCAGGTGTTACAATTTGATTAGGTAGTGAGACTTCTTTGCAGTGCGTATTTCGCGGATGCCTCGGTTGCGAAGGGACCTATAGCGGTTGTGGTCATTGAGATAAAAGGCTCTGTCTCTCTGTTGCATAAGTCTTTTGATCCGAGGTGTGATCCAGGGCAAATCAGCTGGGTGAGATCTGACTGACTTCTCGGGGAAGAAGTGGTGGTGAGCTTCCGTGGTGGTGTTGGTATATGTATGTGTGTGTGTGTGTGTGTGTGTGTGTGTGTGTGTGTGTGTGATTGTATGTGCACACAGGGTGGTGTAATGCGTCTAGTGTAGCAGCATTATATTAGTGTTAAGGTGCAAGCACTGCTTGCTCCCTCTCGTTTTCAGCTGCCACCGCTACCTAGCCCTCGTGGTGAACAGGGAAGCAACTTGCACAGATCTTCCCCTGCCAGTACACAGCCTCTTCACCATCAAGACTCCTGCTGTGTCTCCTCGTGGCAACACAAGGTAACTGGGTGCCTCGTTGGTCCAGACTAAACCAGTAGGGGATCTCGGAGCAGCAGAGGGTCCCAGAGGGACCGCACATAGGCCCACTGGCTTGTGGACATTTCCTGGCGCCTATCAACCACTGCCCCGCTGCCTTGTGGATTAACCTTGGTAGATATAAGGCTATGGGAGGAAACCCTGAACGAAAAATCTGCGGTGGAGCTCCACATCAGGCTAATCCCCGTAAAAAAAGAAAAAGAAAAAGAAGACTCCAACGGTGGTAAAGGTGGAAGACGTGACCAACATGAGAACCCAACGACTACACCGGCGGATGAAGGCAATGCATGATGGACAAGCTACTAAGGGGAAACCCAACAAACTGGGCTATTAGTGGTCCATTCCAACTCTACCTCTCCCCAGTTGCTGCAACACTTGCACCACTGGATCAGGAAAAGGGAGAGCCAAGTTGCGTGGTAACTGCCTGTGCTCCTGCTCCTGACGAGGACAGGCAGAGATGAGTGCCGGACGTCTCTAGTCACAACTCTGAACATGGGCGGCATAGATAATATGGTCATTTATGCACTTGGATTTATACAGCAGTGCAATCCGGTCCTGTCTATGCGACTGAGCAGCCCTCTCGAGGACCCACTCTGCTCACCCCACATGGGGAGGGGGCTAGGAAAGGTGTCCTAAACACAGTCTGCCTAAAAAACAAACCTGACTAGGCAACCGCACCAAGTAAGGTCATCCTTATGAGGTCGAAAAAACAATCATAATCACAGATCAAAAAAATAACAAACTATACAACCTGTATGGTTACTACATGGAATGTCAAGACCCTTCTGGATATTGGCACAAGTGAGCGTCCTGAAAAAAGGACCGTCCTTGTGGCAAAAGAGCTGGCTATGCATAACATCGACAAAGCAGCCATTAGTGAGTCCCCTCTCCCAAACGAGGGTTGACTCACAGAACGGGGTTCTGGTTATACCTTCTTTTGGAACGGTACACCTGCTGCAGAAAAAAACGCATTTATGAAGTTGGCTTTGCCATCCGCTAAAGCATCCTATATGTGCTAACTGAAATGCCTGTTGGGATCAACGAGTGCCCCATGACGCTCCGAGTCCCATTGAATCACTTATGTCATCAAAGAGGCCTTTTACTGTTGTGCTCCTAGGAGATTTTAATGCAAGAGGTGGCATAGATGCCGACATTTAGCAGGGAATCATACCGAGAAATGACCTACGCAAGTCTAATCCCAATGGACTACTCCTCATCAGCATGTGTGCTGCACACAACCTCATTATCACCAATACTTTGTATAAGCAAGCCAAAAAGTTCAAGGGTTTGTGGCAACACCCACGATCAAAACACCGGCATCTTATTGACTACATCATTGTCAGAGAAAGAGATCGCCGAGATGTCCTCATCACCTGAGCCATGCATGGCTCCAAACCACTGCGACACTGGTCATCGGATTGTCAGAGCCAAGCTCTCACTTCATGTCGCCCCAAAACGGCGAAGGCAACAAGCCTCCAGAAGAGGTGTTAACATTAAGCGTCTGGAGGATCCAGTGGTATATAGCATATGCTTTCAGGAAACAGCTTGAACATGGGCTGATAAACAACCAGACAACAAACAACCCAAATCTCAGTGACGAATAGGATATTCTCGACACTGTTATGATAAAAATATGCAGAGAGACCTTCGGCTAAGTCGAAAGAATACACCAGGACTGGTATGATGAAAATGTCCCCGAAACCAATGTACTCGTCAATGATAAACGTGCTGCTTTAACTGACTGGCAGAACAACCCTCAGTCTTTAACCAAAGCTGATACCTTCAGCAAGAAGAAAGAGGAGGCCCAGCACGAACTTTGCAATCTAAAGAAAGACTGGTTTAAAAATAAAGCATGTGAAACGCCAAAATTTGGAGATCATCACAAGATGCATGAATTTTTCAATTCCATTAAATCATTTTATGGGCCAATCACTCATGGCGCAGCACCTCTCCACTCATTCTATGGTAACTCCCTAATTATAGACGAAGAAGGCAAACTTCAGGGCTAGAAAGTGCACTCCCTTTTGCTGCTCAACCGAAACACCGATGTGGATGTCCAAACTACCCAGCAAGTCCCTAAGCATCCAGAGCTGACCCACCTCAGCTATCCTCCTTGCATCCATACTTAACAGTCCCGTTTACACCCAACCCCTATCCCTCATATATCCGTCCAACCTATATTTGAAGCTACCCAGCGTGTTCAAGTTAATGATGATATTTGGTAACTTGTTCCACTCATCTACTACTCTATTTCGAAGCCAGCGTTTACCTATCTCTCTCGAAAATTTAAATCTGTCAAATTTAAAAGCATAGCTACGAGCTCGTTTCTGGTTGGATAGTTTGAGTACCTTTGTTATATCACCTTTGTTTAACTCTGACTTCTATTTATACACCTCAATCATATTGCCCTTCACTATACGTCTCTCGAGGGAGTGCAAATTCAGATGCTTTAATAATTATGGTTCTATACTACAGTAGGGTGTGTCATACGGAGGCGAATTTTTTTTTTTGAGTTTGAAAAATCGGCCCATGGTATTAATGATGTAGTTCTATGTGCAGAATCATGTGATATCTTCAGATTTGAAAAGTTTTCATTTTTTGCTAGGTAAATTTTAACTTGAAATCTTATGAAAATTCAGTATTCCCACCCTTTTACCAGCACCACTAAATAGCTTATTTAAAGTAAAGTAAATGTATCAGGTTAATTTATTAGGATGAAAATGATCCAGAATAGTGAAACGAATGATCTTGACACATTTATTAAATTTAATATTCCTTTAGAAAACAAAATCATCAAATACAAAAACCGGTTTTACTACTACGACCCGGTGTTGCTGCACACCATAGAGAACATGTCTTTTTTGCTTCTGTTTCTACTCATCACCTCCCTGCTGACCACCTGAGCTCGGATGTAGCCTTCCCTCCTCTCGTGGCTGTACACCTGACTGCTGGCCTCGCTCACTTGCTGTACACAACGCTCTATACTCTGGGTGTGCGAGGGCCAGGCAGGGACATGCATGGGGTTGTCCAGGAAAGCTCTGACTTGAACATTGGTGAGGCTGCAGGTAAGAGGGGGCTCACTGCCAGCCTGGATGTTATCCAGATCTATGAGATCAGTGAGGGTCTTGGCACCTAGATTGACTTCAGGGGTTTTCCTGACCCTGAAGGAATCGTCACCAACTGATTCGTCATGCCCAGATCCTCTCATAAGTCTCATATCCAAGATCTTTTTGACTGCCACTCTTCTCCCCTCCTCATCCTTACTGCAGAGCATTGTCTGCAGAACTGCCTCGGGATGAGCATACCAGGAAGATCTCCTCACAGTCTGCTCCACAATCTGAACAACCTTCCTTGGCTGACTCCTCAGGAGCCTAAGCTGGAAGAGAACATGCCTCGGACCTTCGGAGAACGATGACTTGACCTTGGTGTTGAACCAATTTGGCAAGTAGACACTCACGATGAATTGGACAATAAGTCTCAGGTTGTGAAGCTGGTTCCCTTTCAGTTTATGATGAGCGACCCAAATTCTGCAGAACCTGAGAGGCGTTGTGAGCCACCTAGAATGTGAGACTGGACCTATCTGCAGGTAAGCAAGTCTATCAGGCATGACCCCAGTTTTGATGGCACTGCAAATCATGTAACCATAGTACTGGTCAGTACTCAGGTCGTCAATGACAGTATGTGCAAGCTCAACGCGTGGAGGGCCAACTGTGATTTTTTCAAAGCTCGGATTTATTTCTAACTCAGTGGCAGAGTCCAGCATCTTGCCAAGAGGACCAGACCATCTGTTGTTTGAAAGAGTCTTGCCATCCAGCTCCTGGATCAGATGTCTGAGTGGCAACTCGTTGGTGTGGAGGTCACAAACAATCCAGACCAGCTTCCTCCCAATCTTCCGCTCTATCCACTGTATGACCCCCCCCCCCCCTTGCCACCCTGTGTTCGTGTTGGTGCTGTCCCCTCCAATGGCCTGCAGGGTCTGGTCTACGTTCCTCTCTCTGAGCCAGTTCACAATGTTATCTGCCACTATCTCAGCTGGTTTCCTGATGTCATCTTTCTCTGGAGTGAAATGCCACAAATACTTCCCTCCTGGTTCACTGCAGCAGGAGTAGTGTTCCGCCTTCACCATGGCAGGGAACAACTTGTTAGAATCTCCAACTTTCATGAACACTTTAGTGTCATCCCTTCTTCCATCAAAGAACAAACAATTGATTCCATTTTCTCTTATCCCTTTATCAAACTCCTCTTCTAGGTTACTGACAAGTTTCTCCTGAGCTCTCCTTACTTTGTTATGATCTATCACCAGGTGAACATCATCAGGTGTTATCAAACCACCGTCAATCCAGGCAGCTGTTGCTATCTCTGCAGTTTCTCTGAGACCAGTGTGGTGTCGCATGCTGGCCAGAGCTATGCTCGGGATATCTTTCCGATTTCGAATCTTATGCCTGGAAGGTTTGGGATCATTATTTTCCGGGTTAGGGACAAAGTCACCATTCTCCTGGTCAGCACTCGGATCAGCCATGGGGAAGTCATTAAACTCTGAATCAGCTTGACTCCAATCATCGGCCTTTTTTACCTCACCCTGGGCCTTCTCAAGTCTCTTTTCCTCGGCCACTCTTCTCCTCTTCTGTCTCTCTGTGGCAGCCTCCTGTCTCTTGGACTCGGGAATATCTTGGCTAGAAATCATGAGAGCCCCTATACTGCCAGTCTTCTCTCTCTGTGCTTTGACAAATGCCAGTTCGATCACAGGAATCTTCAGTTCACGCTTGCAAATACAGGAGATGTGGGCCTCGGATTTACAGTCACGATCGCATCCAAACTCAGGACAGAGAACAATTGGGCACTTGCAAGTAATTATGTCAAATAACTGGTCCAGTTGCTTGGCAAAGCTGTCCTTAACTGCAAGTTTTCCTCTCCCAAGAGAGATATCTCTTGCCTTTTCCCAATTGGCTAGCAGTCTCTCACTAATCTTCTTCTGACTTGTTATGACTGGAGGCTTGAACTGAGCGTTAGCCAGAGTGTACTGTGCCTGACAGCTTTGGTCATATCACTGGCAATGTCTTTGTTTGTGTAAGTTCTTTGGTTCTTTTCACTGATTTGCCTGATTAAAACACCGTATCTCAAAGCATCTCTCAATGTAGGCAACTCCGACTTCAGGAGCTCTCTCCTTGACCCAAGATAGTGACTGAGATGGCTGGATTTTTTGTTCCTCTTCCTGACACAAGCAGCCATCGCAAATATTATCATCTTATAAATGCATCAGAATCTGAAACAGAAAAAAATATTTTTAGTTGGGTTGTTAAAGAATATAGTCAGAAAGCAATGTTCACTATTTAATTGTAATGCACTAATGCAGCTGTACGTTAGATTTTCGATAAATTTCACGCTAAAATTTACCTAGCAAAATGTTGCAAAATATTGAAACTGAAATTATTTTCTGTTTATATAGACTAAAATCTGCCAAAAAAGTGATGGGCCATTAGTTTTAGCTGATCTTCCCTCCTATGACACACCCTAATACTACAGGTTCCTAATGCCGGGATTAGTCTTGTCATCCTCCTCTGTAGGCTTTCTCGTTATTCGATATCCATTCTTTCGTACGGTGACAAGAACTGAACCGCATAATCCAAGTGAGGTCTAACAAGTGCAAAATTTACTTTTAGGATAACCTTGTAACTAACACTCCTTTTTATGAACCCAAACAAATACGCATTGCTGTCTTGGTTTCTGATTCCTACTTTTCATTACCCCTAAATCTTTCTCCCAGTCGGATTTCTCTATTTCAACGTTGTTCATCTGATATCTGGTTTCTCTGTTTACATCTCCTAGGCTAAGTACTTTATATTTGTCCACATTAAATTTCACCGGCCATTTTTCAGACCATGCGAAACATTTGTGTCGTCAGCTAATTTACTTACGTTGCTGTCTACGACTATATCTATGTCTTCATGTATATAATAAATAGTAATGGTTTCAATTTCATATTCTTTCCCTACCCCGTTTTGAGATTATCTAAATTTCATTTGATTTTGTCCATAGTTTTCTTTTTAATTTTGAAGTTTTAGCCGCACTAAACTCATTACTGCAGGGTTAATGAATTTCTGAATCTTTCCTAAATTAAAATGTAATCAATTCAATTCCTGCCTATGCTTTTTACATTGTCCTTGGGTGAGACCCATGTAATTACATGTATTTACAATTATCATTTTATTTTCCTTACATAAGTCAATTAATATGTCTCCTCTCTCATTTCTATTACCCAACCCCCGTGGTGGTACTTCTGGTGCTACTTTCCCTTTCCCAACTTTTCCGTTAAAATTACCCATTATAATCAGACATTCATTAAACTTTGCGGTGGCTTTTCCTTTCTTTAAATATCAATAAAAGTTTTCTAAGACATCATCATCACTATCAATAGTTGGTGAATACGTAGTGATGATTTCTATATACAGTACAGTATACAGTATATTTTTTCTTCATAAAATCAAACCCATCTGTACATAGGGATGATCATGTGTATAATCATAATACTAACTATAAACATATGGCATAAGTACTAACCTAACCTAACTTACCCTGAACAAACCGAATCTAAGTATAGAATGGTTATGTTATCATAGTAAACGACGTTTTACGTTAAACTTACCAAATTTTGCAATATATCAGTTAAGCTCCATCAAATTAATTCAAAATAGAAATATCCCTACTTGGAAAATTTATTGATATAATTGTGATTGTAAGACTAAATCGAACGATGTTATCTACAGACATGTGAACATTGTCGTGTTTCCTTTACTACCACACTACCATAATTAAAGTCTACCTAGACTTTTGACATATATTTTTATAGCAGAAGAAATAAAACTTCTAGTTGAGAATCAAAGACATAATACAAAAGAGCACCAGTTTCATAATACATAAAGAAATAATATATGTGATATGAAATTCTCAGTAGTTTAGGTATAACCCCTACATACTGGTGCCCATTCTCCGCCCTCTTCATAACAATCTTTAACCTATGTTACCCATCTTCGGTCACTAATCCATTCTCCATGGACTTAATTCTCTATGTTTATAATCTGGGATCGTTTGTACTCAGATAACATCATCGGAGTACGTCAGCTTCTTTCTATATCCATGAGTCTTAAAATACATCACCGGATGCCTATGGAGAGATCTCGAGAAGTCTCCCCAGAATTAACTTAGGTGATAATCTTTCTTCCCTTTCTCTTCGTCGCAATGTTACTTTACTCTATCTCTTTTACAGGTAATTTAACGGGCAATGTTCGGTGGATTTGGCATCCTGTGTACCGCCGGCAAGGCCGTGGGCTCGTAACACTCGTCTTGTCCGCGATGCCCACCGTTTCTCTGTGGATGTCGGTCACACGAGAATAACCCGTGAAAGTACATCCTTTTTTTCCTCACACAGCCAAAGTGTGGAATACTCTGCCTTCTTCTGTGTTTCCATACTCATACAATCTGTCTCACTTCAAAAAGTTGTTTTTTCCGCATCTTCGTGGTGTAGATTAATATAATCTTTTTCTTTTCTATTTATAATTTATTTTTACTCTTATTTTTTCTCCCCCTAGGCCCCATTGTGGGTCGATGACGTGTGCCCGGGTAGGTTATTCCCTGTAAAAAAAAAATCACAAGTGTTAGATGTAAAGTTGTATATTACAGATGAACGCAAAGAAATATGAACTAATCTAACATTTCTTACATCACCCCTCCTGACTAACGATCTAAACTATGTCCCTCAGATGAGAGCGATGACCCCACAGAAATCCCGGGGCATATTCGGAGAGGGGGCTGCTGCAGAGACTGAAGTAGGCCAGGCTGGAGGTGCAAGCGGCCTCAAAGTGGAAGGTGGAGGCCTACCAGAACCTGTGGAGATGAGCAGCGTTTCCTACCTCTCTGTGCCCGACACTCAGTCCACTCGGAGACCCTCCACGGCAGACTTTGTCATAGAAAAGCTACAGGCAGGTGTCCGTGCGTTTGTTGACTTGTGTATTTTTGTAAAGATGAATGTACTTCTGTATTTCGCTCTTACAATACAATAAGATGTCTTTGTACTGTATGTGTAAGAAAAGTTGAGATATCCCTTTTATTACAAAACATTACTAGCTTGAAGAGTCTTATAGCGCCTATGAATAACAGTATGATATAAATACGTGATGTAAAAACTCCAATAACTAGGTAACTGCTTAGGTCTAAAGAACTGAATTTCAAGGAGTGCTTGTTGTACAGGTGTAAACAAAGAGAAGATTGTTACTCTTAGAAAGTTTGTTTGTATAATGTACTGTTGAGAAGGTGGACGCGAGAGTGAGTCTGTAGAGTTTACAAGAAGATCACATTTGATGCAGGTGGAGAAGGTGGAGGGCGGGGGGCTGAGCATCCAGGGGGTGGCCCTCGCCTCCAATTGTCACGTCACCCTGTGTGTGTTCGGGGTGTTCTTCATGGTGGCCGGCATCATCCTCTCCTACGTCAGCTATAGCGTCGCTATGAGGGTAAGTCACTAAGATAAACAGTGTTATTGTTTTACTAAAGTGCACCCAAATAAAAATGTAAACATCCTCATCAGGTCACCAAGTAGCCACAGAAGCGCAATCAAGTACTACTATAATATGCGAACTACCGGGATACTTACATAGATTGTTTGTAGGCAAATAAAATGATCGCAGTGGGACATTTTGAGATTAAATGAAATAAGATGGACAGGTTAAAATAGCATTAAAGGTGGAGACTCTTACCTCATACCTCATATACTCAGGTGGCGGAAAACATCAACAGAGGTGTTGGTATTCTTGTTAACCAGAAATTGAGTAGTAATATTGCAAAGGGATATTGGGCGGTGTCAGATAGAGTTTTGTTAGTCAAGTTTAATAATACAGGTTTATGCACCGACTAATGATAGTGAGGATGAAGTCTTAAAAAAAATGGATATTTAAAGAAAGGAAAACACACCGTAAAGTATAATGAATGTCTGATGATGATGGGTAATTTTAACGGAAAAGTTGGGAAAGGGAAAGTAGCACCAGAAGTAGGACCATATGGGTTGGGTAATAGAAATGAGAGAGGAGACAAATTAATTTAATTTTGCAAAGAAAATAAAAGGATAATTTCAAATACTATACATAGTTTAAACCTCATGCATCTCTATATATGGATCTTACCCCAGGAATATGTGCTTTATTTGATTCCTCACTATGTTTTGTGAGGAATCAAATTTTAATTCAGTATATATATACTGTATAAATATATATATATATATATATATATATATATATATATATATATATATATATATATATATACATATATATATATATATATATATATATATATATATATATATATATATATATATATATATATATATATATATACTGTATATATATACATGGGGACTACCCATATCACGTAGGTGGTCAGAGCAACGTTTTACCAAATCCGGCTTCGAAACATGAGGGCCATGGGTTCGAATCCTGGCGGGTCGAGGTGTTGATTGTATGTAGAAGTCCGCATGTTCATTGGGCTAGTGAAATGTATATGGATCCTCGTGTTTCGAAGCCGGATTTGGTAAAACGTTACTCTGACCACCTATGTGATACGGGTAGTCCCCATTAGAGGTTCACGGCGCCATAAGCTCGTTGAACAGGCTTTGTGTGAAATATAACAGAGTCTAGGACTGCTTTTAGTATCCTGGTGGTCCAGCGGTTAGCGTTCCCCGGTCACAGTCATGGGCTCGTGGGCTGTGGGTTCGAATCCTGGCGGGTTGAGGTGTTGATTGTATGTAGAAGTCCGCGTGTTTATTGGGCTAATGAAATATATATATATATAGAGAGAGAGAGAGAGAATTTGCTCGTGTAGATCATTTATTTGATCAGGGGCACCAAAGCAAAGGGATATTTATCACCTATTGTAGTAGAGCATCCCATATTTCAGACGGGAGGTGACAGCGGGGGCGGAGAAGGGAAAGAGAAAGCAGAGGCGATGAAGGGGCAATCTGACGAAGTGTCGAGTGTTTCCCAGATGAGGATGATCGGCCCCGCCTTCCTAGTGTTGGGTTTCCTCATGCTCTTCTTGGGCATCACTCTCTTTGCTCTGGCCAAGAAGGTACAATTCTTTGACTCTAGAACTATCCTTATCTCTCACACTAAAACTGTCTCTGTAACTAGCTTTATCAGTGACTTTCTTTGACTCTAGAATTATCTATCTCTTTATTAATAATAATAATAATAATAATAATATTATTATTATTGTTATTATTATTATTATTATTAAATGCATTATGGCTAAATTGTCATGTTCGTTTTCCCAGATTAGTCATGACGAGAAGGTCAGACAGAGGGTGTTGGCTGACCAACAGCTGTGGCAACTAGAGAACAGCTTCAGTTACGCCAACGCCTCAACCTCCCCACTCCACACAGCTGCTCCCGCTCCCCACCAGGTGAGTCCTCCTCCACATAGCTGTTCCCGCCCCTGAAGGGGCTCACTGCGCCTTGTAGGGGTTCTAGGTACTCAGTTCTAACTACAGGGGCGAACACAAACACCTGTAGAGTATTGTAGGTTCTATTTGACGGAAGTATACATGGGTGCGCTTACAAGCGCCGGTAGTCCCTACACTCTTTATGGGTCAATTGACCTCTCCCTGACTTCTCAGGCGACATGTAGCAAGTGATACATTAGCAGCTTCCAGATGTCGCCAGGCACATTATCTAAGTGTGTGGTGACAAGAAACAGGGGTATTGCCATACGCTACTGACTAGATAGGTAATGTATATAAATGGGGTACATACATAGTATACATACAACATACATGATATACATACACCTCCCCCCCCCCCCCATCCGCTCATAGCAAAGTCTTGAGCGGACCTTTTCTTTTGAATCCGTTCTGAGCGTCTAGGGGTTTGATCATTGGGGGGATATGGGACTCAGCACTGGTGGCGGGGTCAGCGGAAGGTGTTACGGGGTGGAGAAAACGGCGGTTCCTCCATCACACACGACCACTGGGTAACCGCACCTGGTAGTCCCGTGACCTACCGAGACCCACGACTACACCCACTTTGTCCCAACGTAGGAAGGTCGGGTCCTGAACACGGACTTGGGTGCAGACACTCAACCTGGGGAGAGAACGGCGTGGTCGTTGTAGCGAGCGACGACGTCTTCAACACGTTCGGCGGCTCGGCGATCACAATCCTCTGTCTTGGCCTGCCACTCCATGGAGAAGGACTGAGGGTGAGCGGGGACACAAGAACGGAGAGGGCGTCCGTACAGGACCTAGGCAAGGGAGTGTCCGGTGTAATTGGGTGTGTTGTGGAGTTCAAGGAGACCCCGGTCGAAGGCCTCGCAGTCAATATTCCCAGAAGGGGCCACTTTGAGGATGAGGTGCTTCAGGGATTTGACAGCAGCCTCAGCGTGGCCGTTGGACTGCGGGTAATGGGGCGATGACAACACATGCCGGACTCCCCATCGGTCGAGGAACGCAGCAAAGTCCCGGCTTGTGAACTGGTGCCCTCTGTCGGTTCGCAGGCGCACAGGAACGCCCACGTCACGGAAGTACTGGTGGAACTTGCTGATGGTGGGGGTAGACGTCGTATCATTACTGCACTTGATGACAACCGGCCAACCAGAGACACGGTCGACGACAACCAGGAAGGACTTTCCTGACACACAGAAAAAGTCGGCCGACACAGACTCAAAGGGGCGGGTGGGGTTGTCGTCACTCATGAAGGGTGCCTGCTGCTGGCTGGGTTGTAGTATTTGGCAGGGCTTACACGCATAGACAGCATTGGAGATGTCGGAGTCGATGCCAGGCCAGAATGCAGTCTGTCTTGCACGCTTTTTGGCGGCCTCGGCTCCACGGTGACTGTCATGGAGGCGGGCCAAGACGTGGGGACGTGAAGCAGCAGGGACAACTACCGAAGGAGAGGTGTCACTGGCCAGAGGTAGGGGTAGGGCGACAGCAGGGTAGTTGCTGCTTCCTTTGTGCACCCTGTTGGCGTATTATACCTCGAGAATCGGTTTTGGGAAGTCCTGGGAGATGATGGCCAACTCTTGGCAATGTTTGTAGGACAGCAAAGGAGTCGGGACACCATTATGCACATCAATCCAGGCTTGACACGACCTGTTGCCAAAGGTGACATGTGCATAGAGTGAACCTAGGGCTGGGGCCATCTGTGAACCATCTGCAATGAAGCGGAGATCCTTGGGAGGCGGTCCTAGATCATTTGGAGAAAGCCCCAAACATTGCAAATGCTGGGGGTCGATGACTGTAGCATCAGCGCCGGTGTCAGGCAGCATCTCGAGACAGGATGACACACTGCCATAGGTCACGATGACGCTGATGTGCTGGGGAACTTTGGTCCTGGGACGCGAGGGGGAGTACACCTTCCTAATATGGCTTGAGCGTTGTCCAGGGTCGTCATGCCTCTGATTTGACGACTGTGGGCGGCCCTCACCAGTGGAAGGGCGCTGCTGCTTCCGCCGACGCTGTCCCTTGGGTTTAATGGTCGGGCAACACTTGTCGTAGTGGCCCAGACGACCACACACATTGCACTGGTCGCGTTTGGCTGGGCACCGTACTGTAAGTGACCAGTGGCCCTTGCGGTCACAACTGTTGCAGGTAGACTCAGCAGCTGGACACACCTGTGTTCCGTGCTGCCTACCACAGCTGTTGCAAAGGGAGCCGGGCGTGGGCGTGGTGGGCGTAGGCATTGGGGTAGACTTCTTGTACTTGGACATGGCCCGTACAGCTGTAGGGGGAGCTCGTATGGCAGAGGTGGCACACCTGGCAGCCTCATACGAGCGACATATTATCAACACATCCTTAAGGGAAAAGGAAGAGTCGAGGGAGGTGAGGCGTTGGACAAGCTCCTCGTCCTTAACACCCATCAGGATCACCTGCCTCAACTGGGTCTCCTCGCACTGCTGGTGATTACCGGGACATATGTCTACCTCTTCCAAGGCTCTCTTGAGTCGTACATAGAAGTCGTCAAAAGTCTCGCCCTCCATCTGTCTACAGCTAAGCAATTCCCTCCTGTGTAGAACTTCATTCCGCTGACCTTTGATGTGCCGTTCTAGAACATCCAGTACTTCCTCTACAGAGAACGAAGAAGTCGGGGGCACCTGCAACATATGTTCCAACACACGCTGTATTTCCAAAGATAGGCACATACACAGCTGAATGAGTTGTTTATGCTGTGGCAAGCTCTGGAGACCCACCATTGTAGCATAATCAATGCACCGTCGCCGTCACTCACGAAAATTCTGAAAAGTCTCATCAGGCTTCAAGATGGGTGGGGATTGGGCAGCCGCTCTGGGGGGTGGGGGGGGGGGGGCTGGGGGCGTACAGAAGGCGTTGACGAGGTATCTGAGCCAGTCGATACCGAGGCAGTGGGAGAGCCAAGGGCTTGGATAGCAGTGAGGCTAGATATCAAAGCTGCAAACCGTTTGCTATCTTCCAATCTCCTTTGGTGGTTTCTGTTTGCTTCCGCTTGTCTCCTTTCTTCGTCCTCAACACGTCTTCTCGCTTCGTCCTCACGCCTTTCCTCCCTCATAAACTTCATCAAAGCAATTATCTCTGAAGACAAGGCTGAAGGTCGAGGTGAAGGGCTGCGAGATGTGGTGGGAGAGGGTGGAGCGTCGCCCTCTGACTGGTCATCCATCTCTGTAGAGCTGTCATTCGTCTGAGGCGGGTGTCAACTGCACCACTAAGTAAGGAACGAGGCATAATTACTTTATCTGTATATTGTGTCTCAAATCAGTGTTGACCGGTCAGCCCGTCGTATCAACAAGATCTGTGACAAAAAATTAATTTAATACACAGATAAGTAAATTATATATATACAGTATAAAATATATATAAAGGAATGACTGCAGTCTGTGTGTTCGTGCGTGTGTACCCGTGGGTTGGTGTGTGTAGGCGGGCGGTAGG
This sequence comes from Homarus gammarus, assembly GCA_958450375.1. Classification (NCBI taxonomy): domain Eukaryota; kingdom Metazoa; phylum Arthropoda; class Malacostraca; order Decapoda; family Nephropidae; genus Homarus; species Homarus gammarus. The sequence goes on along the minus strand of CAUDMG010002128.1, from coordinate 863,414 downwards.
AGCACGGAGGGAGGCGGGGGGGGGGGGGGGTGGTAAGCTGAAGGTCGAGACTCCAGCTAATCAGTTACCCTTGAGACGCAGCCGGAGAAGGTCCGCCCTGACGCCGCTCTTCACAAATGCCCTTAACCAGCCTTCCACCCCTTGGGGATTCCTTTAGAACAAGGTCACACTTTAGCACTGCACACACGAGGGGCACTTATAGCACTTCACAGGACTTGCTGTCACTGAAACACTGCTGAAAACTCGTTAGTAATTCAAAGGAATTTTTGTGGGAGACAATGCGATTAGGAGGGCAAAGGTTGATGGATGACGAAGTGTGGGATCTACCTGTCTTAACTATACAAAACGGCACTTATATTTCCAATCAATCAAATCACTGCCCCATGGAGGGGCTCACTGCCCCATGTAAGGGTTCTGGTTACTCAGTTCTAACTACAGGGGCGAACACAAACACCTGTAGAGTATTGTAGGTTCTATTTGACGGAAGTATACAAGGGTGTGCTTACAAGCTCTGGTAGTCCCTACACTCTTTATGGGTCAACTGACCTCTACCTGACCTCTCAGGCGACATGTGGCAAGTGGTACATTAGCAGCTTCCAGATGTCGCCAGGCACATTATCTAAGCGTGTGGTGACATGAAACAGGGGCATTGCCACACGCTACTGACTAGATAGGTAATGTATATAAATGGGGTACATACATAGTATGCATACAACATACAGCCCCCACCAGGTTAGTCCTCCTCCACATAGCTGTTCCCACCCCCACCAGGTGAGTCCTCCTCGACATAGCTGTTCCCGCCCCCACCAGGTGAGTCCCCTCTCCACACAATTGTTCTCACCCCCCACCAAGTGAGTCTTCCCTCCTTATTAATTTTTCCTTTTTGGTTTTAACACTGTTCGGCTCGTGACGTCCTGAGCAGAATAATTCCGCTTCTGTATCATCTTCTCTATTACAATTATCAATTACTCAGATTATTCTCTCTGTTTACTTTATTTTTTCTTGCTTCTGCTACGATGCCCGCATAGACGCCTTTAGATAAGGGCTGGCATCGGCCGTAATTGGGTTCCCGGTACTTGAGTCCACAGATTTATGTCTTAATTCAGTTGAACTTACTTTACTTACTTTTATCCTCTTCACCACTGATCGGCTCGTTAGCCGCTTGGGCGATCGGTCAGGTCTCTGTTGCATTTCTTTTTCTTTTATCCTCTTCACCAAATGATCGGCTCGTTAGCCGCTTGGGCGATCGGTCACGTCTCTGTTACGCACTGTTGGCAAGTACCGGGCATGCACCGGCTCCTGAATGTACCTGAACCTGCTCCAGTGTTGGTCACCTCTGGTCCTGAAAGAGCTCACACTAGGTGCCGTCACAATACTTTCTGGTAGATTGTTCCAAGAGTTCACAACTCTTAATCCGAAAATGTTTGCCCTCACAGTTTTCTGGACCTGCGGCTACTTCAATCTTGAGCTGTGACCTCTTGTGGGGCGAGCGTCCGCCAGCTCCAAGTAAGGACACTCGACTGAGTAGTGCTCCTTGAGATGCTTATACACCTCAATTAGGTCGCCCCCTGCCCGTCTGTAGTATAAGCTAGGCAAGTTCAGGCGCTCCAATCTCTCAGGGTAGTTGAGGTGCCGAAGTGCAGGCACCAGTCTGGTGGCCATCCTTTGAACATTTTCAACCAACTGACAGTCCTTAGCATATCTCGGGGACCGGATGGGGTGACAGTACGCAGCAGCCATTTCATCGACCATTCTTGGAGCTCACAGAGATCCTTCTGCAGCTCTTTTTTTTTTTTTTTAGTTTCTTATCTCTTATTAACTTGTTAAAAACATAATAAAGGAAGATAAAGCATTACTTTTGTTGACTGACCTCTATGGGTCTCTTTAATGAATGAAAATAGTCAAAAAATATGTAATTATAATGAAACATATTTTATACAATTGTTATACACAAAGAAAATAAGGTTTTACAATTCACACATCGTTATAGCCTATGATTGACACACGGTAAGTATAAGGCAATAATATAAAGAAACGTCCTTTACAAATGATATTTAGTATATAATCACTTCAAGTAACTACGACAATATATTTTCGAGTCTTGAAGACACACTTGAAGAGTAACTGTACTATGTACAAAAAAAAAGACAGTTCCGGTAACCAGTTCTGTCATACTCAGACCACCTCTATCGAGCTCAGTCACAAACTCTGATGACAAACATTCCCCAGAATCCACTTCTGGCTGTCCATGATTATAAACTAGAAATCCTGCAATGTATACGATTTTTTTTTAACCTATTATCCGCATTTAGAAGGAGCTGAGTGTCATGTAATGTTAGCTCTTCCAGTAGTTGTACATCACTGTCATCTATTGCTGTTGTACGAAATTCACAGCTTACGTCATACAGGTATGTACTCTCAGGAACAATGTCATGTTTAAACAGGTGATGCAATTGCTGTACTTTGGCTGGTACTTGAACATTCCCAATATCAATGTAGAAATTTCCTCCACTATAGCAGTCATGAATAAGGAGAGCCTGTGAGATGTGATGTCATGGTGATGTGGCGCCTTGTAGGCCGTCTTTCTTTTCAAACACAGAGTCTGGTTAGAATTGGTTCAGTGTAGACGTATGTCTGGTCGGCCAGTTTTCTTTAGTATGGATATATATATATATATATATATATATATATATATATATATATATATATATATATATATATATATATATATATATATTTCATGTAAATCCACAATGAAAACGTGGATAAGCTAAATCTTGATAAAATCACACGGGAAAATGGAAACAACGGAGTACCTTAGCTTTCGTCTTTATTCAAGACATCTTCAGTTGCCTCTGAAGATGTCTTGAATAAAGACGAAAGCTAAGGTACTCCGTTGTTTCCATTTTCCCGTGTGATTTTATCAATATATATATATATATATATATATATATATATATATATATATATATATATATATATATATATATATGTGTGTATGTATCAGTGAGTACACTTAAGGTTTTTTCCATTTCACGAAATGAAGTGTGATTCATGTGACCTCTGTTTAACTAGCTAGGAAAATAGGTTTATTGTTTTGAAGTATAATTGTCGATTTTAACAGAAGGTGTTCAATACACAAAGAACCGCTAAGAAGTTTTATAAATCCCCCCTCTTGGTGTTGAGTGAAACATTGTCATACAGGGCTTTGGTGTTATGGGGTGATACATTGAGTCCTGAGTGACAACACACGTATCACCTGTTTCCCCTAGTGTCTCAGTTATCCCCCTCTCCCTCTCCCTTTATTCTCTCCTCATATCGGTTACCTTCTACTGGGGGGAGTGACCACAGGCAAACCCCCACCTTTCTCACCCACAAATCAGCCGTTACCTCCTCTCCCTTCTCCCCTAGCTTCATCCATCTCACGAGTATACAAAGAAAATAAAGAGGAAAATGAAGAATTAAGAACTAAGAAGAACAAAATAAGGAAAATAAAAGGTACTGTTACACCACTGCGTTGTCTTCCTTGTCCCCCTAAAATTTCAAGGAGATCTTGCGACAAAACAGCAGTCAGGATGTAAGTAAAGCCATGGCTTTCAAAAGGATGTTGTGCTGCTTCTATATTATACCTTGTTGTGGTAACAAAAACATCTGCCATTGATTGTGTTCGTTTTTTTTTTGGGCGGGGCCATGTCCACCAATTCACCGATAGCTGAATAACCTTATACATTTCCTGCAGCTCTCTGAAGTTTTCACACTTTAATGTCCAAGGTTCACGATATTGATCTCGTAACTGAATTTAGCTGTATTTACTTTCAACATTCATCATTTTGAACCAATTTGTTACCAGTGTGATGTATTTCACTGTTCCATCCTGATAATCAACAGTGCCTTTCCGAGCTTTAAATGTAGCATTTGTTTTTTCATTGAACACTTGATAAACTAAGGGCACACGTTGATGCTGCAAAGGTTTAGGAAAGACTGATTAGAGTGTGAATTTTGTGAGACGGGGGGGGGGGGGGGGTGTTTTCTGATCTTTGTTGTGAAGAGCTTTAACACCACTCCAACTCGCCAAATATTCTGTACCATCCTCAGTGAAATGTAATTGTTGGCATTTCTCTATGACCCAGTTGTTTCTCATTTTTTTTTAGGTTGTGAACATAATCAGACACAAGGAACACACCTATACCATCCGGTGCTAGTGTTACCAAGCTGTGTATGTGTACAGCTTGATTCATTGGACAGTTGTCACACACAAACGATACCGGATGCCCACCACTAGCTTTAATTAACAACATAAATAGCTTCATGTAACATTTTCTTCAGCTAAATCGCTTTCAACCCAGATACAGGATGGATTCATATGATGAATCGTGGCCCTCCATAATGACAAACAACTTCAATAACAAGAGCTGATGTTGCTAGATTTACTGGTTTGTTTAATGCATGGCCAACTATATGATCCCCTGTAAATCCAAGGGCCTGGTGAAGCTTAACGTTCCTCGCGTGGGCGGGAGATGTCGTTTATGGCGATATAGTGGGGTTATGGGTGATTGTGTGGAAAGGTAGGGATATTTGTATGTGAATCTGTCTGTAGGTGTGGGTGTTTGTGTGTAAGTGTGTCTGAGAGACAACTGCTTTCCTGATGATGCATTTAAGCAATGGACCCAAGTTTCAAACCCCGAGAGCGCTCGTTTCCAGTCCTTATTTAAAGGCGACTATGATTGCCTGTCTTTCATCTTAACTACGTTTTCTGTTTGTTGTGTGGGTTTTCTCTCCCGATTGAATTCCCTCCAGAAAACCTTCTAGTTCTTTTTAAAACTTTGTGGCAACCTTTTACCTGATCTTTCATTTGCCCCTTGCATCCTCTCATCACCCTGTGCCTCTCTCTGCTTTCTTACTTCTGGATCTCATTTGTCATTTTCTTCTCCATAATGATTACTGACAACTTTTGCTGTTCCTTCCTCTTTCCTTTTACCCACAAACTCCACTGCGCATTCTAAGGTTGCACTTCTCTTACAATTTTCCCATTTGTTCCGTTCCAGCAATATCCGATCCTGGCGGTGCGTCGCAGCTCTTGGTGGATGGACCCGGCTGTGATGGAGGGTGGCGGCACTAACGTTTATGGTGAGCCGGCCACTGCCCTCAATGATTGTGACACAGCCGTGCCGTGTCCCTCCCCTCACAGGTAAGTTAAATCCTATTAATGTTCTTGTCCACTCGTGTAAGTCACAAATCATTGCGTATATGTGGACAAGATTTTAGTACTGTAAGTAAGAACTGTGGTTTAGTATAAATTAAATCTTCCCTCTGAATGTATGTCTCTCTCTCTCATCCTCTGTCACAATTCATAAAAATTACCAAGTGCTGGCTTAAGAAAGATTCTTGTTGTATCGGCAGCTAACACCATCATCGCCAATAAATATGGAAATATGTTTCATAGTAGCATCGCTAACGCCAAACCAAAAACAAATTTCCTTTACAAGAATAATGCAAAATTATGTAAGGAGTAACCACTGAATATTGATTTATGTTAAGTCACAGAACAGGTATCCCTACATACAATACATATCTACTAAAATTTAAAAAAAATGTTTTAAGTTAAAAAAAAGAAGTAAGGCCAATGAATATTACAGTACATAAAACATTGTAATTTGCTTAGAATTTTCTTCAAAACTCAACTTGGATTGTACGTAGTCATAACAGCTGTAGGGACTTGACTCAGAATTGGTGTCGTCCACATAGGGAGAGTCAGGGAGGATCGTCCCCTCGTGTCCTGAGTCCAGTGCCCCTGGAACTGCTGCCAGATGCCTCAGATTCCTACAAGGACATAGCCTGCTTCCCTCCTCCCCGCTCCACGTGTGTATTATTATTATCATTCTTATTATTATAAGTAGTAGTAGTAGTAGTAGGGTAAGGGCATATGGGGAGAGAATTCAAAACGTAGGATAAGGGCATATGGGGAGAGAATTCAAAACGTTGTTCAAGGCAGCTTCACTCCTCTAGTGTTCACAACCTCTGGTGGGATGGGACCAAGTGCAAGATGTTTCTACGCCAGACTCGCGGAGGTGATTTCCGAACAGAAGCAGCAGCCCAGAAGTTATGTTACAGCCTGGATGAGATGTCAACTGTCTTTCTCTCTCCTTCGGTCGGCTTTGCTCTACCTCAGGGGAACGAGAGCTTCTGCCCCAGTGCCGACAACTGCTGCTGATATTGACTATGAGGCTACAGTCACTGAATGCCGCATTGATCTGCGGCTCAACTAATTCAACACAGATAGGATAGCTTCTTACGTATTAGGATATTTAATATTAAGGTAATAAAATGGCGGCGAAGGTGTGGCTATTGGGGGAGGCTGGAGGCCACGCTGCAAAAAAAAAAGTAATAGTAGTAGTAGTAGTAGTAATAGTAGTAGTAGCATGTCGAGGGACGATGCAGTGAAATGGGTCAAAGAAGTGCACTCAGAAGTGGTCAGGTGGTCGCCAGCTAACCTCTTTGAACCTCCCAAGTGCGCGGCCTCCAAAGAAATGATCCGGGAGATGACTTGCCTCTTATTCAATTACAATCATGACAGCCCCTGGCCCCATTAGCTCGTCACATACTGGCCATAATACCCCATCTATTCTGTCAGAGGACACACACAAGATCAAAGTGCAAAGAAACGTGGCAGCAATTAAAAGGAGATTGACAATGTGGCAGAAAGGGGCCCTTGATAATCTCCTACGGAAAGCAAAACACCGAGGATGTTACCAGAAAATTTGGTAACAAGATGCGAGAGGGAAAAGTGTCCTTGGCGGTAAGATCTCTCATAGAGGAATTTCCAGGTGGTGTTCTGCCAATAAACAGAGAGACATTAAAACAACTGAAAGAAAAACATCCCCCTGCAAGTGAACAGGAAGGCATCAGGTTCCAGGGTGCCTATATCCCTCCTAATGCTGTCATTTTCGAGAAAATAACAGGAGAGATGGAGTGGAAAAAAGCACTGAAAACTCAGGGAGGGGCAGGCCCTTCAGGCCTGAATGCAAACGATTGGAGAGTCATCCTCAGCACTAACTAGTTTGGTGGCGTAGCAAGTGATCTCTGCAATACCATCGCCGCCCTTACAAGAAAGCTAGCAACCTCGTGCTGCCATCACCTCCATGCTCTGACGGCCTGCCGGCTCATTCCACCTGGATAAAAATCCAGGATGTAGGCCTATAGTGGTGGGGGAAGTGCTGAAGCGGATCATTGGAAAATGCATAATGGAGGTGGTAAATGATGATGTCAGGGCAGCTGCAGGGAACCTGCAAGTATGTGCTGGCCAACAAGCTGGAGGGGAAGCTGCCATTCACGCCATGAGAAAGGTATTTGAGCAGCGTGATTGTGAGGCAGTACTTCTGGTCGACGCTTCCAACGCATTCAACATACTCAACCGCAAGGCTACACTGCACAACATCAAGATCAAGTGTCCAAGCTTTGCAATGTGTGTTAAAAACACCTATAGGAACCCATCAGACCTCTTTATAACAAGCTTCAAGGCCTTAAGAGGAAATACCCTCTTATAGTCAACTGAGGGAACAACGCAGGGGGACCCTGTCGCCATGGCAATGTACGCACTAGGCCTATCTGTGCCCCAACATACAATAACATATGAAACAACCGAGGTCAAGCAAGTGGCTTACGCTGATGACCTAACAGGAGCAGGAAAAGTGGAGGACATCAAAATGTGGTGGGACCTGGTAACATCACGAGGTCCACAAATTAGGTCCCATCCAAACGCCAGCAAGTCCTTCCTCATTGTGAAGCCAGAACACTATGAACGGGCAATGTAGGTGTTCGGTGGAAGTGAGGTCAAAATAACAAAGGATGGCCAAAGACATCTAGGTGCGGTAATTGGGCACGAAGGGCTTCAAGACCGAGTACGTCACGGGAAAGGTGAATGAGTGGGTTAAGGAAATCCAAGCTCTGTCTGATATTGCTAAAATAGAGCCACATGCGGCTTTTGCGGCATTCACCCATGGAGTCAAGCATCGCTGGAATTACCTGAAGCGCACTAGCCTTGATGTCGGACCCCTCCTCCGCCCTCTGGAAGAAGCCATCAATGTCGCTTTTATCCCAACACTAGTGAGAAACGCTCACCTAACCCCAGCAGAAAGGTCACTCCTTGCACTACCACCGAGACTAGGAGAAATGGGATTGACTAATCCAGTGGAGCTTGCCCGTATAGAGTATCAGAACTCTGTCAAGCTCACGGCAGCTCTCACTGAGCACATAACAGATCAGAATGCAACGAGTCAAGTGGATACCAACGAATTAAACAAGATTTGATGGTCCATTACGACAGAGCGGAAGCACTCCCAAAGTGATAAACTGCAACAACTGTTGCAACACGTGTCAGAGAATGTGTAAAGAAAGTAGCTATAGCGCAGGAGGTGGGCTCCTCAAACTGGTTTACAACGTTACCAATAAGGGCAAAAGGCTTCATCCTTAATAAACAAGAATTCACAGATGCCATTGCTCTAAGGTACGGTAGGCCAGTAGAAGGTTTGCCTTCCAATACGTGTGTCATAACATGTATGACATCGACCACGCCATGGTGTGCAAGAAAGGGGGCTTCTTATGCATGAGGCATGACGAAGTAAGGGATCTAACAGCAAATCTACCGAGGAAAATCTGCCACGACGTCATGGTGGAACCGTTCCTCCTTCCATTGGACGGTGAGAACCTCCGTCACAGGACTTCAAACACATCCAACGAAGCCCGTGTGGACGTCAGTGGTCGATGATTCTGGATGTGGGGACAGCGAGCCTTTTCTGACATAAGGATTTTTTATCCCATGGCTACATGTCACCGCAACCTAGCTCTCGATGCTGCACACAGGAGGAACGAGAACGACAAGATATGGGGAGAGAATTCAAAATGGGATGGGACCAAGTGCAAGATGCTTCTACGTCAGACTCGCGGAGGTGATATCTGAACGGAAGCAGCAGCCCAGAAGTTATGTTACAGCCTGGTTGAGATGTCGACTGTCCTTCTCTCTGCTTAGGTCTGCATTTCTTTGCCTCAGGGGAACGAGAGCATCGGCCCCAAAGCCGACAATAGTCGCAGATATTGACTTTGAGGCAACAGTCACTGAATGCCGCATAGATCTGCGGCTCAACTAACTCAACACAGCTAGGGTAGCTACTTATGTATTAGGATAGTTAATTTTAAGTTAATAAAATGGCGGCGAAGGTGTGGCTATTGGGGGGAGGCTGGAGGCCACGTAAAAGAAAAATAGCAGTATTAGTAGTAGCAGTAGTAGTAGTAGCAGTAGCGTGGCGTGGCGTGGGTGTCGTGGCACGTCCTCCCTGAGCTAAAGGGTTATTGGTGGGGACATGCTCGCTGTGTGGGAACGGGAATTTAACAATGTGTCGGTGAATATCTGATGTCACCCTAAGCATTGCCACCCAAGGTTTCATCTCATCCCTTACGGCATAAATTGTAAATATTCCGTGTGTTCACCGGCGATCACCAAGCAAGTGGTGACCCGGCGGCGCTGGGTCGGTGGAACAATGCAGTGGCTCGGAGCCAAGGTCAGTGTCGATAGGCCGACTTTGACAGAGAGACCATATAAATAGTGGTTATTTGTGCCAAGGATATATAAACAAGTGCTTGGTGTGACGAATTCCTTTTCCATAGTGTATCATTCTGACGTATGGATGGTCGCCCTTGGGGGGGGGGGGGGGGGGTAGCCTACACACCCACGCGCGCACGTATGCCCCTACTACTTGGACACAGCAGTCCAGCTTGTCACCTCTCCGCCCTTCCCTCATAAGAACCAGCATAATCTTGTGCCTGGGACTAAATCAGATGTTCGGAGGCGGACGTAACTGTCGCCCAAGGTGCTGTTCACTATGCCTGGTAACATTCTTTGCTGCGTCTGTGCTAGCCCAAACCAAAACTGCACAAATTGTGTTTGTGCGAGAAACAACCGACCATGTGTGGATTGCAGGAAGCTAGACCAGTGTCGGAACCCACGTCGCAGGGAGCCGACACAGGTGGCCACAGTGGATATCGCCGGGACCCAACCACCCGATGATATCCGAAATGATAGCAGTGAGCCTACTCAACATGAAAATGTAGTACTAATAAATGCTGCTTCCTTAGTAGCAGGTGTCCACGAGGAGAATGAGAGACAGCCACCTCAGTGGAATGGTATGTCGATGGAAAATGCAGACATATGGGTCAAAGAAACCTACTCAGAAATTGTCAAGTGGTCGCCCGCTAACTTATTTGAACCACCCAAGTGTGCGGCCACCAAAGAAATGATTCGGGAGATGACTCGCCTCATGACTGATTACACTCAGGACCGCTTCCTCGCCCCTTTAGCTCTTCAAATACTGGCATTAATACGACATCTATTTTGTCAGAGGACAGGTAAGATGACACCCTGGGCCACCATGGAATCCAGTTCCTGTTTGACTGAATCCCTGAAGGCGAGAGGAATCAACCGGGGAGTGTGTATGGCAAACGGCTGTGCATCTTCCCGCAGGTGTGTCCTCATAGGCGGACCTGCCATAGCCTTCAGTGGCGCGGTCCGTAGGGCCTCCTTCGTCACCAGCACATCCGAGTACTCCTTCAGGAAGTAGGCCCTTGCGGCTGAAGGAGACGTCTCGCTGTGAAGAGAATGCAGCCGTGACATGGGTGGAGGCAGGGCGGGAGTGGACGCGGGTTCTGGGCAGCTCTGTGCAGCAGCGCCAGGCGCGTCGCTCGTTGATTCCCGCACCTTGCTGGCGGTGTACCAAGCAGCTGGGATCTGCTCAGGAAAGTCTCTGGGCACCACGCCTAACTCCTTGCAGTGCTCCCACGACAACAAGGGTGTAGCGAAAGTAGGCTGCACGTCGATCCATCCGTGACACGACCTGTCGCCGTAAGTGATCTCTGCTTGAAAGGAGCCCACAGCGTCCGGCATCTGGGAACCGTCCGCATTGTAGTACTGCAGCTGCAGTGGTGGTCCCAGGCCGTGTCTGGTGAGGCCCAGTTTCTGGAGGTGCTTGAGGCCTATCACCGTAGTATCAGCGCCGGTGTCCGGTATCACCTCGATGTGACCCGACACATCACCGTGTGTGACGGCGACGTGGATGGTAGGGGAAGGGGTAGCCCTGGGGCGTGTGGTCGAGTCCACACCTTCTGATGTGACTCAGCTGCTGCTTGGGGCTGCGTGGGCCATCTGAAGGGGGCTGCATGCGAGCTACCCCGAGGGAAGTGCACTGCTTTCCTCCTCGTCTCGGGCTTTTGGGCTTGGGTTGGCGGCAGCACTTGTCGTAGTGTCCATAGCGATCGCAGGCCTGACACTTGCGGCCTCGTGCAGGGCACCTGTCTGTGTTAGACCAGTGGCCCTTACGGTCACATCCACGACACAGTGCGTCGGCGGCCGGGCATGTCTTGGGGCCATGCTGCTTTCCACAGCTGCCACAGGAAGCACTAGGCGGAGGCGTGGAAGAATGTGCGGCAGCCTTCACGTTGTTGGCCGCCGTCTTACCCTTCTTGTACTGAGAGATTGCTCTCACAGCAGGTGGGGCCCGTAAGGCACAGGTGGCGGACTTGGTGGCCTCGTATAACCGACATTCAGTCACTACCGCCTGGAGTGTGGAGGAAGTGTCCAGGGGGATGAGTCGCTGCACCAACTCTTCTTGCCTGACACCTGTCAAGATCCCGTGCTTGATCCAGGCTTCCTCACATTCCTGGCTGTGCGCCTTGCAGACGTCGATCTCCTCCGACAATCTCTTCAATCGTACAAAAAAGTCGTCAAAGGATTCATTCTCTGCCTGCTTGCAGCTGGTGAAGGCGCGGCAAAGCAAAGCCTCGTTATTCCGACCCTTAACGTGCTCCTGCAAAAGGTCGAGCACATCCGTCACTGAAGAGCTAGAATCGGAAGGCACTTGCAACGTGTGCTCCAAAACTCTCTGGGTCTCCAGCGACAAACACATCCGCAGTTGGATGAGCTGTTTGTTTGGAGGCATGCTGTCAAGGTCCACCATCGTGGAGTAATCTGTCCAACACCGCCTCCACTCACGAAAAAGCTGAAACGTGACGTCTGGTGAGAGGGCGGGTGGGGGTTGAACAGATGCCTTGGGAGCTGTTGGAGTAGCAAGAGTACTTGGAGGACGCTGGTGTGGTGGAGGAGGGAAGGTACTGGTGCCTTGGTGGGTGAGTGAGGAAGGGTGGGTTAGCGCCTGGGTCGCCAATATTGCATCAAAACGCGCCTTTTCCTCCTCTCTTCGTGTCTCTTCCCTCTGAAGTTTCATCTCTCTGCGTCTCTGGTCCCTGTGATCCATCCACCTCAGAATTGTGGCAATGTCCGTCGCTGTAGGTGAAGGATGAGGGGCGGTGGGCGCAGAAGCTCCATCTGTGCCCGGTAGAGGAGAAGGTGGTAGGGAGTCGTGTCTCCCATCTTGACGTTGTCCCTTCTCACCGCCCATCTTAGTGTGTTTGAACTGCGCTATTTAGTATATAAAGTGGCGCCTCATCAGCTCGAACCACATATATATGACATAAACAGCGCAGAAATAATTCATAGAGTTCACTGTTCTGTCCGTGAGTGCGTGCGTCCGTGTGTGTATGTGTGTGTGTGTGTGTGTGTGTGTGTGTGTGTGTCTGACGGTCTTGCCTCCGCCAGCCACCACGCTCAGAGAGCAGAGCGTGGTGGCTGGCGGAGGCAAGACCGTCAGTGTCTCCCCGCATGTCACACGAGAAGGGTGTACGCCTGCGTGCTCCATGGGTACCACAAAAAAGAGGACAATGCTCACCTCTCAGCTCTAGACACATTACTACACTGACACTAACACTGCCACCGTCACTAAACGCACTGTGACGGCGCAACACTGCACGTCGCGGCAAAACACAATGCAACACAACACAACACACTAGAGTTGACACGCACATCACTGGCAGACGTAACTGTCGGCATTGTTCACAACACTTATAATCCACAGATCCTACTCACTGCGCCATGAAGGTTCCAAGTGTTCCCCGTCTTGAAGGCAGTGATGGGTAGGGAAACACCGGGTAACACTGAAGTCCATTTATTAGCGATTGGAGAAATACAAGTGGTGACTAGCTTGTGCCATGCATGGCCCATGGAGTCAGACCGGGACTGCCTTGCCATTTGGCAGCCTCGGGGCAATGTTGCCACATAACACCTGCAGTGTTGCCACGTAATTACATATATAAATGCAATTTGGCACTGTAGCTTATTTACAAGGTTGCTACTTGGTACAGTAGCATAGATACATAACCTACAAAGACTAAGCACAAAGAAAATGTGGCAGCAATGAGGAGAAGATTGGCAATGTGGCAGACTGGGGGCCTTAATGATCTCCTATGTGAAGCAAGAACACTGCAGGAGAGACTAAAAATTACAGGTGACGGAAAGCAAAACACCGATGATGTGGCAAGAAAATTTGGAAACAAAATGTGTGTGGGAAAAGTGTCTCTTTCGGTAAGATCTCTCACAGAGGAATCCTTCGGTGGGGTGATGCCAATAAACAGAGAGACATTAAAACTACTGAAAGAGAAACATCCCCCTGCAAGCGAAGAAGAAGGCATCAGGTTCCAGGGTGACTATATCCCACCAAATGCTGTCCTGTTCGAGAAAATAACAGGAGAGATGGTGTGGTAAAAGGCACTGAAGACTCGAGGAGGAGCCGGCCCTTCAGGTCTGGATGCAAACGGTTGGAGAGTCACCTCAGCACAAACAAGTTTGGCCCTGTAGTAAGCGATCTTTGCACTGCCATTGCCGCCCTTGCAAGAAAGCTTGTATCCTCTTGCTGCCATCACCTCCAGGCCCTGACGGCCTGCCGCCTTATTCCTCTGGAAAAGAAACCAGGATGTAGACCTATAGGGGTGGGGGAAGTGCTGAGGCGGATCATCGGAAAGTGTATAATGGAGGTGGTAAAGGATGATTTCAGGGCAGCAACAGGTAACCTACAAGTGTGTGCTGGCCACCAGGCTGGCCGGGAGGCCGCCATTCACGCCATGAGATTGATATTTGAGCAGCGTGATTGTGAGGCCGTTCTCCTGGTGGATGCTTCAAACGCATTCAACATACTTATCCTCAAGGCTGCACTGCACAACATCAAGATCAAGTGTCCAAGCTTTGCGATGTATGTTGACAATTCGAATAGGAATCCATCAGACATCTACATAGTAAACAACAAGGCTCTAAGAGGTGATACCATCTTACAGTCAACCGAGGGAACAACACAGGGGGACCCTGTTGCAATGGTAATGTATGCAATTGGCCTATCAGTGCTCCAACATGAAATAAAATTTGAAACAACTGGGGGTCATACAAGTGGCATATGCTGATGACCTTACAGGAGCAGGTAAAGTGGAGGGCATCAAAAAGTGGTGGGACTTGGTAACATCGCGAGGTCCACAAATAGGGTACCACCCAAACGCCAGCAAGTCCTTCCTCATCGTGAAGCCAGAACATTATGAACGGGCAATGGAGATTTTCGGGGGAAGTGAGGTCAAAATAACTAAGGACGGCCAAAGACATCTAGGAGCAGTAATTGGCACTACGGACTTCAAGACCGAGTACGTAGCGGGAAAGGTGAATGAGTGGGTTAGTGAAATCCAAGCTCTTTATGGGATTGCTAACACAGAGCCACATGCTGCCTTTGGTGCATTCACCCATGGAGTCAAGCATCGTTGGAACTACCTGATGCGCACTATTCCTGATATCGGGTCCCTCCCCCACCCTCTGGAAGAAGTTATCAGTGTCAATTTCATTCCTAAATTAGTGAAACACCTTGACTTAACCCCGGCAGAAAGAGCACTTCTAGCACTTCCACCAAGACTGGGAGGGATGGGACTAACCAATCCAGAGGAGATTGCTGCCACCGAACATCAAAATTCACTTAAGCTCACGGCAGCCCTCACCGACCACATACTTGTCCAGAATGCAACAGGGGAGGTGGATACCAGTGAAGTAAACAAGATTCGTAGGTCCATTACGACAGATCGACAGCACTGCCAAAATGATAAGTTGCAGCAACTGTTGCTGCAGGAACAAGAAAATTTGAAAAAAAAAGTAGCTATAGCGTAGGAGGTGGGCGCCTCGAATTTTTTAACTACGTTACCGATAAGGGCAAATGGTTTCAGTCTTAATAAACAAGAATTTACAGATGCCATTGCTCTAAGGTACGGTCGGCCAGTAGAAGGTTTGCCCTCCCAATGCGTGTGTGGCTCTTCCTATGATGGCGATCACGCCATGGTGTGCAAGAAAGGGGGCTTCATATGCATGAGGCATGACGAGGTAAGGGACCTCACCGCAAATATGTTGAAGGAAACCTGCCGAGATGTCATGGTAGAATCGACCCTCCTTCCATTGGATGGTGAAATCTTCCAACACAGGACTTCAAACACATCTAACGAAGCCCGTGTGGACGTCAGTGCTCGAGGATTCTGAACGCCGGGACAGCAAGCTTTCTTCGACATAGGAGTTTTGATTTCATGGCCGCATGTCATCGTAACCTAGCTCTCGATGCTGCACATAGGAGGAACGAGAACGACAAGAGAAGGGCATATGGGGAGAGAATTCAAAACGTTGATCAAGGCAGCTTCACTCCTCTAGTGTTCACAACCTCTGGTGGGGTCGGACCAAGTGCAAGATGTTTCTCTGCCAGACTCGCGGAGGTGATCTCCGAACAGAAGCAGCAGCCCAGAAGTTACTTTACAGCCTGGATGAGATGTCGACTGTCTTTCTCTCTCCTTCGGTCGGCTTTGCTCTGCCTCAGGGGAACGAGAGCTTCTGCCCCAATCCCGACAACTGCTGCAGATATTGACTATGAGGCAACAGTCACTGAATGCCGCATAGATCTGCGGCTCAAGCTCAATTAATTCAACACGGATAGGATAGCTACTTATGTATTAGGATATTTAATATTAAGGTAATAAAATGGTGGCGAAGGTGTGGCTATTGGGGGAGGCTGGAGGCCACGTTTAAATAAAAAAAAAAAAAGTAGTAGTAGTAGTAGTACTAGTATGCAAGATGACCTCAATTGACATGTATTATATTATGTTGTATTATACTCGTATATTCGTCCTTATCATTTGTGCTTAAATAATCTCATGTTTATTGTACAGCACTACGTCTTCGGCAACACAACAGCAGGTAGGGTCTGCACCTGAGGGTGGTAAAGATGATACTAGCACTGCCACTGACCAGCGTATCACAACTACCAGCCATGCCCCCTCAAGCACCGAAATGCGAAGTACTACGCCTCTTCTCTCAAGTGCTGCCCAAGAATTACGCACTGCGACGCTCTTACCGTCGAGTGCTACACAAGTGCGCTCTCACGGTGCGACTACAACTTACAACGTTACACAGATTCCGTGCATACAGGTGAGGAAGTCGTGTTGTGGGTGATAGAGATGGTTAATGGAGTAAATGGTGGGTGATAGATGTGGTTGGTGGAGTAGATCGTGGGTTATAAATGTAGTTAGTGGAGTGCATTTTATTTATTAACAAATCGAGTTATATAATTGTGGGTATTTTTGCGTTTACACTTTCCAACCACTAATTTATTATCATATTCTAATATGACGTCTAATTATAAGATCATTTTCATCTATTACATTACCGTCGCAAATGAACTATAACGGAGATAGCATATCCAAAATTATATCAATTTTCTTTCGTTAATCTTCCGCCATTATCGCCTACCTCACCTCTCACACTGCGTGTCTCCTACGAGTCTCCTTCATAAATCATTACGCACATGCGTTCCCGTACACGTCACGCGACCAATCAAAAGCGTTTCTTTTTTTGCAACCAATTAAAATGATTTGTGGTTTAATTCGCGGTATTTTTGGTGTGTGTTGTGTGTGGTGCTGCATTCATCACGCTGCCTCTACTCTGCCCATACTTGCTGTGGTCCATCGTCACCTCCTGATTGCTGCTGTTGTCTTATGGCGCCTTCATCCTGGCCGATCACTGCTTGCAGCTTGGACATGCGACGTCAGGTCATGCCCAAATGAACTGGTTATCTCCAACATCCGGCTGGCCATGGGGCGGTACTGTGTATGACATTTGACAGAGAAAGACAATCCTACAGGGATGTTGGATTAGTTGGAAGTGCATCTGTAAAAAAAATGTATATTTACTTTATACATTACATCAATATTCAGCAACTATGTCCTCAAAGCTGGTTCGGGGAATGAGCTCTGCTCACTACGCAGAATACTATTCGCCAATACGTGTCACAGAGTACATTATAAATCATACTGGCCTAAGAATCCACTGAGTGAAGCTCTGCAAGTATGGCAATATCAAATTTCACGAACCATCAATTTCAAAGCATAGCTTATAGGATACAACAGACTGGGGATTAGTGAGGTCAGGCGTGGTGGGACGGCTCGAGGAGGGGTGAGGCGGGTGGGGTGGGGTGAGTGGCGTGGAGATCAGAACAGGGAGGAGAATGTAGGTTATAAGAACATAAGAATGGAGGAAACTGCAACGGGCCTATTGGCCCATACTGGGCAGATATGTTAGGTTAAAGCAGTTAGTATAGACGCAGCTGCCACCACTAAAACACAATGGGTACATGTAGTACTGACCGACAGTTAAAATGCACAAGTGACACTGAGAACATTACAAATCGTGGGGGATACTGACAAATTATATCAAGCATTGAACATATTCTGGAGAGTTATGCTAGTAGCAATTCGCACATACCACGATGAGAAACGATTACTTGAGTTATTCAGATGACACACGAGGACACTTTTCACGCTATACTACTTGGGGTTCTTTACAGCACATGGTTAAACAATACTCAAACCGAATTAAATGAAGGGGTAGACTTGCCAGGTGCAATGGCTAAGCAAAGGAGGATGTGGGCTTACGTTAAGTACACTGCCACCAGTGTAATGAGGGAAGCTCATACAGAAGATATAGGAAGAATTATTAGGAGGAGGATGTAAAGTGATGAAGATTAGTTTATTATACTTGGTTTTATATATTCTAAGGAGTAATTTTCTCTAAACACCAAGTCTACTGTAAGTACAACTATCTATTAGTTAACTGAATGACACAGACACAGACACATTTACGTTCCCCTAATGGATCTCTCTGACAATGACTCACGTGTGACCTGAGGGAGGCCCAGCGGCTGCGGAAGCTGCAGGTGCTGCTGGACTATTTCTCCTATAGGAGACTCTGCTAGCTGGAGACTCGGTGCTGGAGAGGGAATTCTTCCTCTGGGAAGGAGCTGTCGGCCCCTTCCCTGTTACAATAATAATCCGAATGCTAATGCCCCGTGGAAAGAGCTGTAGGCTCTTATATTGACAGTCACGAGCCGGAAGATGTCGTCACTAATCCGGGTGTGTCTGGGGGGGGGGGGGGTTCCCCAGGGGTCAGTACTAGACCCACTCTTGTTCATAATCTACATAACGATCTAGATACTTGGATCAGCAGTGACATAAGCAAGTTTGCGGATGACACCAAAATAGGGCGGCAGATTAATTCAGGGCAGAATGCAAATGCATTACAGTAGGATCTAAATAAACTGCATGGGTGTTCTGAAAAATGGCAAATGAAATTCAACACCAGCAAGTGCAGCGTACTTAATATTGGAAGAACAAATACTGACAATGTATACAGACTTAACAACATCAACCTAGAGAAGTCGACTTGTGAAAGAGACCTAGGGGTACTTGTAAGCCCGGACCTACGGCCTAGAAAACAGTGCGTTAATGTTCGAAATAAAGCAAACAGAGTATTGGGTTTTATATCTAGAAGTGTAAGTAATAAGAGTGCAGAGGTCTTATTGCAACTATATCTTGCGCTAGTCAGGCCGCACCTCGATTATACGGTTCAGTTCTGGTGCCCTTACTATAGAATGGATATCAATTCACTAGAGTCGGTGCAGCGAAGAATGACGAAAATGATTCCGGGACTTAGAAACCTTCCATATCAAGATAGGTTAAAGAAACTAAACTTGCATTCCCTAGAAAGACGAAGAGTGCGGGGAGATATGATAGAAGTATTTAAGTGGGTGAAAGGAATCAATAAAGGGGATATAGATAAAGTTCTTATAATATTCGAGCACGATAGAACTCGGAGCAACGGATTTAAGTTGGATAAGTTTAGGTTTAGGAGGGAGATAGGAAGGAACTGGTTCACAAATACGGTGGTGGATGAGTGGAACAAGCTTAGCAACTTTGCAGTAAGTGCTGGAATGCTGGAAAGTTTCAAAAGGAGCCTAGATAGATTCATGGATGATAGAGAGTGGTAGTAACTCTCGACAGGAGCTGCCAAGCACAGGCCAACCGGCCTATAAGAACATAAGAACATAAGAATGGAGGAAACTGCAGCGGGCCTATTGACCCATACTGGGCAGTCCCGTTTATACCTAACCCCTATTGCTCATATAAGCATCCAACCTATTTTTGAAGCTATCCAGCGTATTCGAGTTAATGATGATATTTGGTAACTTGTTCCATTCATCCACTACTCTGTTTCCAAATCAGTGCTTACCTATTTCACGCCGAAATCTAAATTTGTCTAATTTAAAACCATTGTTACGAGTTCTCTCCTGGTTGGATAGTATGAGTACCTTTATAATGTCCCCTTTGTTTAACCCTGACTTCCATTTATACACCTCTATCATGTCACCCCTCACTCTACGTCCTCGAGAGAGTGCAAATTAAGATGCTTTAACTGTCTCTTTATTCAAGGTTCCTAATGCCCGAGATTAGTCTTGTCATTCTCCTCTGGATTCTTTCCACGTATTCTATATCCATTCTGTAATACGGTGACCAGAACTGAACTGCTTAATCCAGGTGAGGTCTCACAAGAGCTAGATATAATTTTAAGATGACCTCGCTAGTCTTGTAACTAACTCTCCTTTGTATGAACCCAAGTACTTTATTATCCTTGTTAGGGCAAAAACACATTGTTTACTTGGCTTAAGATTCCTACTTATCATTACTCCTAAATCTCTTTCGCAGTCGGATTCCACAATGGCATCGTTGTTCATCTGGTAACTGGTTTCCCTGTTTACATCTCCTATACTGAGTACTATACATTTGTCAACATCGAATTTCATCTGCCAATTTTCCTACCATTTGAAAAATTTGTGTAGATCTTCCTGTAGTTTTGCAGAGTCCTTGTCAGATTTAATTCCACGTCCTATTTTAGTGTCATCAGCAAATTTACTTATGTTGCTGTGTATGCCGATATCGATGTCGTTTATGTATATAATAAATAATAATGGTCCAAGTACTGAGCCTTGGGGAACTCCACTAGTGACGTTGCTCCAATGCAATTTAGTGCCGTTTATGCTCACTCGCTGTTTCCTGTCCCGTAGCCACGCCTGAATCCATTTAAGGATATTACCTTTGATGCCATGCACTTCTACCTTTCTAATTAGTCTTTCGTGGGGAACTCTGTCGAAGGCATTGCTAAAGTCGAGATATACCACATCATAATTGTGCCCCTCGTCCACCGATTCGAAAACTGATGAAAAGAATGTTAATAGATTAGTTAGACATGAACGCCCGCTTGTGAAGCCATGTTGGGAATCATTGATCAACTTGTGCTTCTCCAGGTGGTTTCGAATAGAGTTTGAAATGATTGATTCTAGTAATTTACCTACTATTGATGTTAGACTGATTGGGCAGTAGTTAGAGGATAGTGATCTATCCCCCTTCTTGAAAATCGGTATTACATTCGCTATCCTCCGGGATTCTGGTACTACACCTGTTTTTATTGACTTGTTAAACAACTTTGCTAAGGGCATACTAAGCTCTTCCTTACATTCCTTTAATACTCTGGCAAATATCACATCGGGACCAGGTGACTTATTAGGCTTCAGTTTGTCTATTTGTTTATTAACATCGTTACTAGTCACTACTATCTCGCTTAATTTGTTTTCTTCACTATCTCTGAAAAGAGACGGTGCATCTGGTATCATGTTTAAATTTTCAGTGGTAAAAACTGTTGAAAAATATTTATTCAGCTTATTGCTCATTTCTCCGTTATTATCAGTTAGCTCGCCAGTATCTGAACGTATTGGTCCAATCTTATCTCGTGTTTTAGTTTGATACATTTGGTAGAATCCTTTGGGGTTTGTTTTCGCCTTCCCTGCTATCTTCAGTTCATAATTCCTCTTCGCTTTTCTTATCTCGGTCTTAGCCTTACCGGCCAATACCTTTTTATACTCCAGGAGGTAAATTTCGCCACGATTTATCCTTCTACCTATAGCCTTCCTTTGGCCAATGATGTTTTTTAAATAATTATTTATCTATTTAGGGTCATTGTTGTCTGATCCGACTTTTTTGTATGGTATGTTCTGCATTTGTGCATTAAGTAACTCGTTATTTAAATTGTCGTGGAACTCGGCAATCTCAGATCTCGTTATCAGGTCGGTGTCATCTGTCAGGTTCACACCCAAGGGCGACACCCCCTCTCTCAGCTGCCTCTTTAAACTATCAAAGTCTGCCCTTCTGAAATCTAGGACTTTAATGGAACTCCCTTTACGTCTGACCTAAAATCTAACTGGAATCTAATTTCTTTGTGATCGCTGTTTGCAAGTTCGTTCCCTACCTCGACATTGCTAATGAGGTTTTCTCTGTTCGACAGAACTAATGCGAGTATATTATTACCCCGGGCGGGTTCGGTTGTATGTTGACTTAGGAAACAGTCCTGGATCGTTTCGAGGAAATCCTCTGATACTGAGTTACCCGTAAGGTCAGTCCAATCTATTTGGCCAATCAAGATTAGGAGGTCTATATATTACTCCTATGATTAATTTTTCCCTACCGTCGATTAATTCTATCCAAATTTTTTCTGTATTCCGCTCAATTTTTATTTCCTTATTTATTTCGCACTTCAGATTATCCCTGATATAGATGGCTACTCCGCCTCCTTTCATGGACGGCCTATCGGTAAGGAACAATTTGTAATCCCCAATTTGGTGTTCGACAGGTAACTCACGTGAGTCTAGGTTGATCCATGCTTCAGTGAATGCTATTATATCGATTTTTTCGGTACATACCAAGGCCCTAATATCATCCATTGTTTTTCTCATACTTCTACTGTTAGCGTAGTAGACATTTAAGTTAGTCGTGTTCTGGGTCCTCCCTTTACCGCGTTTAGGTTTAAACTCCCTGTCTAATTTAGTTTTGTCATCATTCCTAACACTATTTCCCTGTAATCTTTCACTTTGTTTACCCGCCTCCACCCCCGTGCCCATATGTTCCCCTAGCAGTTTAAAGACTTAGATATCTTTTGAACTGCCCCCTCTACAGACCCAGCCAGGGTTGCGACCCCAACCCGAGACAGGTGTACCCCATCCCTAGCATAAAGGTCCCTTCTGCCGTAGAAGTTGTCCCAGTTGTCAATGAAAGGGACTGATATTGACTTGCAATATCCGTCATATCCGTCAAGACGGCCGTTGACACCAACTGCCCTTGACAACCATTCATTGCTAACTCTCCTTCTAGGCAGGACACCACATATGATAGGGATCCCTCCCTTAGTCCTAATATGATCTATAGCTGTCTTGAACTTATCAAGAAGCTCTTCACTCCTACACCGGCCAATATCATTGCCTCCTGCACTGAAGCAGATAATGGGTTTGTTCCATTACCAGACAAGATATTGTCTATCCTGTCAACTATATCCCTCACCCCAGCCCCTGGCAAACACACCCTCATCCTATTTTTATTTTTACCGCAAAAGGCTCTGTCCAAGTACCTTACCTGTGAGTCACCAACAATTAAAGTTTTTATACCTTCCTTGTCATCCCTGTCCCTGACTGTACTAACGTCCAATTCGTCTATCAAGGGACTGAACGAGTTGGTACACTTAGCTGTTGTTGTCGTTGTTGTCGTATCCTTGGTGTGTTTCTTCACCACCAGTTTGGTCGTCCCTCTCCTCACAACCTTCCATTCCCCAGGGTGAAAAATAGTGTACTAGCTGTACTAATACACTTTACAAATAGCTGGCCAGTAGATCCTGCGGTGCACAGGTAGTGCAGGAAACAGTGGGTCACTCCACGACAGAGTAGACAAGGAGAGCAAGTAGCTGAGGTGGTGGGAGTAGGAGTGACTTTGAGTCCCAGGTTTAGAGCAGACATCACCTGTCATAGATGGCATCCCCAACAACCGTCCATGGTTTTTCACCAATCAGGAGGTATCTCATGACTTGAGTTCTTATTACAGTAGTGGTTTGAGCAGTGTGAAGTAAGCCGTGCAGTTAAAGGTGACAATGCATTGTATTTACATGGAAGTGTCCCTTCTGTTACAATACATATCGATATATAAATATATATATATATATATATATATATATATATATATATATATATATATATATATATATATATATTATATATATATATATATATATATATATATATATATATATATATATATATATATATATATATATATATATATATATATATATATATATATATATGGTTTGTTGCTGGAGAAATAAGCCCTCAACGTTGACTCGTACCATATAATTCGGTCAAAACTTATTAAAGAATAATTCATTTATTGCAAATGCTGTTATCTCAGGACACATAGTTTGAATAATACAATCAATATACAGTTCATAACCTGTTAACATCCTAAATATAACTCACATGTTACAACTGTTGATACATCAGGAGACAATTTGTATAATATGATCAAATTACAGTACATAAATATACTTATTAAAGTTATTTAGAATTTTATTTAGAGGCTTTGCTAGTTCACGATCACACTCACGTTTTAGGGTCTAGGGTTTGACCAGCTTGTTGTTTCTCCTGCAAGAATCAGTAGAGTACTCTGAGAGCAATCGCAGCCCAATCTCAGCCCAAGGCGAGGGCCATCTGTTTCATATTTAAACACGTCAGCAAACATGTCGTCAACACTATGTCTCTCTTCTCATCCTTTCTCTCTCTCTCTCTCTCTCTCTCTCTCTCTCTCTCTCTCTCTCTCTCTCTCTCTCTCTCATCTAGTTTATCTTATTGTGGCTATCCCTCTCTTTCTCTCTCTCTCCCAGTTTATCATACTGTGGCGGTAACACTCCCCCTGTCGGGCTTTGCACGAAATCACGGCATATTATTAGATTCACTCTCTGACCCTTTCCAACAGGCAGAGTCTCGTCACTGGGCGTATTAACACTGAGTCCTTTGTCTTCACTTTAACACTTAGCACCAGGCCATCTTTGCTTGGTAGCGCCTCCAGTACTCTCCCTAGCATCCACTGACTCTTGGGGAGTGATTGTCCAGAGATGATCACGATATGCCCAGCGTGGAGATACGGCGAGTTTTGAAGAACCTTTGTCGCTGACGTAATGTTGGGAGATATTCTTTTACCCACCTTTTCCAAAATTGGTCAACAATGAATTGGGCATGCTCTCCCTCTTCGTCGGTACCCTTCTGTCATGGACCGATCGCCTCCGGTGGACAGTGTCTCCGGGTTCATCCGTAAACTGTGAAGCGGCGTTAGTGCTTCTAGATCCTTTGGGTCGTCAGACACTGGGGTGATAGGCCTTTCGTTGATAATCTCTTCTACGGCGCAGAACACAGTCTAGTGTCTGGGTGCCCACCACTCCCTGGAGGACCTTCCTTACAGTGCGGATTTGTCGCTCCCACACTCCTCCCATGTGAGAGGCTGTCGGGGGGGTTGAACTGCCATTCTATCTGTTTCTGTAGAAGGGCATTCCCGACCTTGTCACTGTTGTTCCAGTCGTTCACCGCCTCTCATAACTCTCGGCTAGCTCCAATCATGTTGGTTCCCCTGTCAGACCGAACATGCTTGGGAGGTCCCCTGCGGCAGGTGAATCTTGTCAGGGCATTGAGGAAAGAGTCGGTGTCTAGTGAGGTGAGGGCTTCTAGGTGTATGGCTATGATGGTCATGCAGGTGAATAAGCATCCCCATCTCTTCGCCCGGGCTCGTCCTTGTTTAACCAAAAAAGAGCTGAAGCAATCAATTCCAGTGTAGATGAACGGCTGGCCTCCTGGGCGCACTCGATCTTCTGGCAGGTCGGCTTTGCCTTCGTGGGTAGGCCTCCAGCTGCTTCTTTGGCAAGTCACACACGTCCGTATTGTGCGGTCGAGTAATTTGCGGCACTTAGGTATCCAGTATGTCTCACGTATTATGGCAAGAGTGTGTTCTCGTCCTGAGTGTCCAGCTCTAGTTGAGTGTACCTCTCTCCCGATGAGCCCCGTGAACCTGTTGTCCCTTGGCAATAGTATGGGATTCTCCTGGTCTGGATGGAGAGCGGCGTGTTTTAGTCGGCCACCTACTCTGGTCAGACCGTCCGTGTCAAGATGAGGTTCCAGCCGCCTTATGTCGCTATCTCTCACGGGTTGTCCCTGTTGTAACATTCTTAGTTCTCGAGGGAATCCTTTCCTTGGCATCAATCTTAAGACGGCCAAATTCGCCTCTTCCAATTCGCTGACCTGGAGCCAATTTTCTCGGTGATGTTTGTTCTTTTACTTCCCAAGTCGGCATTCTATAAACCTTCTAATCCACGCTACGCTTTTCAGAAGTCGATGCCTCGATGAGTACCTGGCCCATAGCTAATCGAGGGTACCCTCCCCCTGGTCAACGTTCGTCGTCAGCACTGTGGTTTCCTTCTTCATCTCTGGGTCTCCGGCTCTGAGGTCTGGAATCCTCAATGAACCCTTTGGCCGGCTGTCTTCTTCTAACAAGAGGAAAGCAGGTCCCCGAATCCACCTGCCCTACTCGTTGAGCTCTGCTCTATGTAATCCACGACTAGCGGCGTCGGCTGGGTTCAGGGCCAACGTCACGTGGCGCCATTGTTCTACCTTGGAGTCCTCGTGTATCGTTGCCACTCAATTGGTCACGAAGGAATGGAAGCGTCTTTCGGTGTTTCGTATGTAATGAAGGACTGCCGTACTGTCTGTCCGGAACACTGATCTGTCTATTTGTAATTCAAATTCTCGTCGTAGTCGTTTGCCTGCCTTGGCAGCCAGTACTGCCGCGCAGAGCTTGAGTAGAGGTATGGTCTGCTGTTTCAGAGGGGCTAGCTTGGCCTTGCCACACATGAAGGAGATTCGTTATTCAACCCAATACCTCGTCTACACTCATCTTGGAATATATATAATTTTGGCTCTTGCGACGCTCGGAGCGATGAGTCCCAGTGGGTCATATATTGGGCTCACCATACTCAGAAGGCTTCGTTTCATCTCTGGTTTCTTAGGGATCTGGACCCGGACCTCTAGTTCGTCCTTTTCCAGGTTCCACAAGATTCCCAGCGCTCGTCCAGTGGGGAGCCTGTCGTCTTTCAAATGACTTCCTTTACTCCCACGGCTTTGTCTGTGGAATTGCCTTGAGAACTTCCCTGTGATTACAGACCCCCTTCGTAAGTCCGAATCCGCCCTTCTTTCTCAGCTGTCTCAGTCAATGGGTAATTATCGTTGTCTTCCCCGGCGAATCTACTGCGAGAAGCAGATCGTCAATGTAGAAGTTACGATTCGCTTTCTTGATGTCGTCATGGAGATTTTCCCTGCAATCTTGGAATGTTCGTTGTAGCGCATACCCGGTGCATGAAGGGCTATACATATCTTCAAAGCGATGTACTGCCATTTGGTAATTGGCGGGGCCCCTGGCAGCTGATCGTCCGTCCACCATAAGAATCGTAAGGCGTCTCGATATTCTGTAGTACTCGCACTTAATGAAACATTGCCTCGATATCAGCCATGAGTGCCACCTTTCCTTGTCTGAATCTGATGAGGACTCCCATCAAATTTGCTGTTCACCTGGCTGTTCAATGACATCAACTCACATTTGGCTGCACAATCAAAACTATTTTCACCTTTTCTGGCTTGTTGGGATTTAACACGGGGTGGTGTGAGAGATACCAGGTCTTCCCGGGTGTAACACTGAGTTTTTGATGTGGGACTCGCTCAGCATGTCCCTCGTCGACTAGACGTCTCATCTCTTCTTGATATCTCTGAGAGAGCCTTGGGTTCTTTAGGACATTTCTCAGACCCGCCAATCGCTGTTCGGTAAGCTTCTTATTGTCTGAGAGTTCCAATTCTTCCTGGTAAAACAACAATGACCTTGGGGATAGTGATGGATCGGCTCTTTCTTTCTCCTACGCTAACTACTTTTGCACTGATCTCTTCGGCGTTTACACTACTTCTTTCTTTCATGATTGTGCCAATGGAGAGTGAAAAACTGGCATTCCCTCTGCTTGCAGCCTTGGTACTGTTTGTCAGAAACTCCCGTGAAGTGTAGAAGCCTCGACTGTACTCCACAGTAGCCATCTATACCACATACCATCTTCTGGCTGCACTCCGTTATCCGGTGATTACGACCCAGGCTGGCGAAGTAGCGACATTCTTCCCTTATGAGGGAAGTTCGCTTCCCTGTGGACAGGCTGAGGAATGTCCTACACATCTGAAGGTGATCTCCGTCGCATAACGAGCAGCGTTCATCGTCCGTTTCTCTGGTTGTCTTCATTCTTGATGTCACCAGACCCACAAGTTTCTTCCTCGACGAGGATTGGCATGAGGATGCGTCTGCATATATTCAGCTTGGTTCCTCGGGTCCTTGTCCCTTGGGGCCTCCTCCGCCTTGTTGACTATATCCATAGTGAATTCCAGCAACCACTCGATCCCACGAGGCTTCCCTTGCTTCCTTTTGTATTTATGCACGTTATTCACATAGTCGTCACTTATGATTCTTCATCAACGTTAGTGGTTTCTGTGAGTGAGTTTGATGCTTGGAAGTACTTTTGATGCTCAGAAGTACTTCCGCGCTCCCCCTGGTGAAATATTCCCGGCTCCGCGGTTAAGGTGAGCGTCGGGAGTCCTCTTGAAGTATATCGCGTTTCTTTGTCAGTTTCGGTTTCAGGAAGGTCGTGTCTCTGGTAGTGATAATACCTTTCCGTGATCCTCTGTTGTCGTTGAGATTGTCGGACTGTAGTCCGACACGGGCCTTTTCCTGTAGGCGGCCCGTTTGGTGGTTCCGGGTGGAGCTCTTGGAGCAGCCAGGCCGGATTTGGGATTGGGTATGGTGGTTAACCTACCTGCAGGTATGAAAGGATTCTGCAGGTTTGCAAGTGTAAGCGGACCCCGATCAGTGAACCTTACCACCAACCCCCACTCTTGGACGTGGTCATTTTCGGAGTGATGTGCCCCCTGAACTGGGGAGGATACTTCCTAAACTATCTGGGTGATAGGTATCGTGTGATGACCCGGAGAAGGTGGTGCGTGGTTTGTTTGGGTCTTTGACATTACTACTAACTCTGTTTGTAGCGTGGAGCAGTCATTAGAAGTTTCCAGCTGAGGTGTCTGACCATGGGCGTAGAAGGCCGGTCCAGATCTATGATATTTTGGTCCACTGAGCCGTCTGTGAAGTGTGATGCTGCATCGGCCGGTATTCAGTGGCTATGGGTTTCTGAGTGCCAATGCTTCCGAAAAGTGGACATGACGGGTGGAAACACGTTCCCTCTCCCCCCAATGGGATGTTCCCGACCCTGAAGCGCTGAGTGTTGGGAACTCTCCTTGGGTGGGTTTCGAGGTGAGGTGTAGCAGCTAGACACTCCTGATTCCGGCGGTTGACAACGTGTGTCTCGCGCATACCTCGTTGTGGCTGTCATCACTTCACTCGTTTCCAGAAAGGGCTTTCCTACTGGTAATGACAGCATCTCACCAAAGTCCTCCGTATCGCCTAAAGTCTGAAGTTGCTCCATATGATCTTTCATATTCTGCATCATTGCCGTCAATTGGGTGAGCGTCTGCTGATAAACCCCCGATTACCCTATTTAACCGGCCTGTTGGTTTCATCCTTCTCTCGGGTGAAAGGGTTTCTCTACTTCGGCCTGGCTGTATGAGTGACCGGTTAGAATCTCCGTCGTTCAGGGCCTCCAGGTCTTCTATGCTGGCTAGGCTTGACTGGCTTGTCTTCTCTGCCTTGTTTCCATCCATGACTGGTGACACAGTGAACTCGATTTGGCTCTTTCGGTGGACAGCTATAGAGACGTACGGTTAAGCGGGAACGCTCTTCAACTGATACGTCTGCTTGTTTATAAAGATGTCATATAACTGAGGTCAAACCAGAGATGCCATGCAACTGAAGTTATACAAGCGATGTCATACAATCTGAAGTCATGTAATCGATGTCATACAACTGAAGTAATATAAGCGATGTCATACAACTGAGGTAATATAAGCGATGTCATACAACTGAAGAAATATAAGTGAGTGACGTCCCTCAAACGCGTGACGTGCACTACGCACGGGTGATGTCGCACAAACACGACCACAGTGATGTCACACACGAGCGACGTCTTTTTTTTTAAATGGCTGACACTGGATCACGTTTTTTACACACGTGTTATACACGTATTCAACTGGTTTAGCTATTGTTATACAGTATATATATACATATATACACATATGCATATATATATATATATATATATATATATATATATATATATATATAACTGGAATGTTATACACACACAACTCACAAATCTTTGTCATTATAAATAAAAAAAAATCCTTTTCATTTATGTATTTCTTCATGGTTCTTTATTATCATTGTTATTATTATTATTATTATTATTATTACAATAAATAACTTCAGAGTAATTCACCTTATTTGTTTGAATTAAATCTAAAATGTAACACCAACGTCTTATATAATTACCGTGAAAAATATTCTAAGACTTACAGTATATACGTTCACTTAAAATGAAGACAAAAGTAAATTTTAACGAATCTTATTTATCTGTGAAGCGAACTTTTGGTGATTATCTTCTGATGTTAATTTTGCGATATGGTTGATATTTGATATACTATGGAGTTACTGGTATAGGAAGATCAGCTGTTAGCTATAATCACTAGCATGCGTGTCCGAGCGAACGCTAACTACCCGTCCGCCCAGACCAAACATTACGACACTGTCCGGGTGTTCTGAAACCTTCGCTCACTGGGTGCGAGGCTTCTCTGTTCGAAAGGAACGCTCACAGCCCCGTACGCGTAGACCGAAGCTTTACGACACTGTCCGGGTATTTAAGACACTTCCCTCAAACACACAACACTCGTTATCAGTCTCCCATGCTGACGACACAACCACCCACTGTGGGTGGGTGGCTGATCGAAGACCTACGCTCTCCCACGCTGAACTCCCGGCGTTGGTCGGTCCTCATCTTAGATGAGAATTCCCTTTGACAGCCCTCCCTATACGTTTTGACTGTTATCGCTCATAGGAGCGTTATTGGTTTGTTGCTGGAGAAATAAACCATCAACGTTGACTCGTACCATATAATTCGGTCAAAACCTGTTAAAGAACAATTCACTTATAACAAATGCTGTTATCTCAGGACACATAGTATGAATAATACAATCAATATACAGTACATAGCCTGTTAACATCTTAAATATAACTCACATGTTACAACTGTTGATACACCAGGAGACAATTTGTATAATATGAACAAATTACTTTACATAAATATACTTATTAAAGTTATTTAGAGTTCTTATTTAGAGGCTTTACTAGTTCACGATCACACTCACGCTTCAGGGTCTAGGCTCTAGGGTTTGACCAGAGTGTTGTTTCTCCTGCAAGAATCAGTAGACTAAAGTGAGAGCAATCACAGCCCAATAACAGCAAGAGGCGAGGCCATCTGTTTCATATTTAAACGTCAGCAAACACGTTGTCAACACTATGCCTCTCTTCTCTCTCTCTCTCCCTCTCTCTCTCTCTCTCTCGTCTAGTTTATCTTATTGTGGCTTTGCCTATCTTTCTCTCTCTCTCTTCTAGTTTATCTTACTGTGGTGGTAACAATATATATATATATAGAATATATATACATATATATATATATATACTATATATATATATATATATATATATATATATATATATATATATATATATATATATATATATATGTATATATACACACACTAGCAGAATCGCTGCCCTCCCGCAGGCTCATCTGCTAGGCAACGGTAGGACGCCATCCTCCGGGAGGCTCCTCATTGTCTCACTGTTCAGTCCCCAAAACTTCTTCCATTAATAGTTCATTAACGGTGTATGTCAGTTCCACCATGTTTTTCACTACAACGGTACAGCAAAGTATATTTTTTTTAGCATTCAACTGTTATTATTTCATTGTCTAATGATCACTACATATAACAACACCCATCATCACTACATATAACACCATCCATCATCACGACATATAACACCATCTATCATCACTACATATAACACCACCAATCATCACTACATATAACACCATCCATCATCACTACATATAACACCAACCATCATCACTACATATAACACCATCCATCATCACTACATATAACACCACCAATCATCACTACATATAACACCATCCATCATCACTACATATAACACCACCCATCATCACTACATATAACACCATCCATCATCACTACATATAACACCACCCATCATCACGACATATAACACCACCCATCATCACTACATATAGCACCATCCATCATCACTACATATAACACCATCCATCATCACTACATATAACATCCATCATCACTACATATAACATCATCCATCATCACTACATATAACATCCATCATCACTACATATGACATCATCCATCATCACTACATATGTTTGGGCTGGGTTTTGATATCAAACGATCTCACTTGTTAACACTTGCCTGAATGAGTGTAGAGTAGTCCCTGGTACTTTTGATGAAGCTGGGTGAGAATAATAGGTAATCTCACGGCGTGTCACCTTTGATACAGTCGTTGAGTCGTCCCAGCCGCCCTGGGTTACACTTGTAATTATCTTAGCTTGTAAGTATACACAAGTGTACACAGGTTCTGTTATCGTCATTTGTGGTTCCTTGGTTTAATGTAAACACACTTGGTGATTTTCTAGTTATATTGGATGCTCTAGTAATTACAGAATTGTTTGTTGACAGACTACTGAGCATTAGCTATTAGCTTGTAATTAGCTTATATAATTAGAGAGAGATACAGCCTTGGGAGCTATGCTCACACACGTCTCTTTGGTACGGTGTCTGGCTGTGAACTAGGCGAACCTCTCTCTGTCTGCTTGTAAGGAGGTATGTAATCTATACGTCAACACAGATATAAGAGGCTACACTCCACAGGCCTACTCTCATGGAGGCCTGGGGACATATATTTATGGGTTGTAACCTGAATCTGTGTGAAACTACAAATGTTTATGTGTGCTGTATACCCTAGGAGGTGTGACAGAACAAATGCATATATAGCTGTTTGCTCAATAGTTTGGGTGATAGAATGTATATAATGAATATATGTCCCTAGCCCATATTTATATAATGCTAATTGATAAGGGCTAGAACGCATATAACACCATCCATCATCACTACATATAACAACATCCATCATCACTACATATAACGTCATCCATCATCACTACATATAACACCATCCGTCATCAATACATGTAACACCATCCATCATCACTACAGATCGGTAAAGTAGTTTCCGAGATTCTCGTGCGGACAAACAGACAGACTTTTTTGTTTTATATATATATATATATATATATATATATATATATATATATATATATATATATGTAATATTCAGAAACTTCAGTGTAATTTCAAACGCCGCGCCATTGGCGATGCTGAGTTCAAGGTCGTCTGTGGGAAGACCACGCTCCCGTACATGAGAGAGTTTGTGGAACTAGGCCTATATGATATTGAATGTAGTTTACCGAATTAATAATGATGCGATTCATGAAGTTATGGGACTATTATTGAATTTGAAATTATTATAGATCGTTTACCAGTCAGAATAATGTTACGCGTGTCCCAAGAAAGTTATTAGTTAGGCAGAAAATATGTCACTAGGCCTATGCTAGCGCCTTGGAGAGACGCGAGGCTGGCTGGTCCTCAGTCACATGAAAGCGATCGGACCTACAGGACGTCCCTGTGCGTCCGTCCACAGAAATAGTCACGTGGTCTAGTCACCTGTGTTGCGCTATTGCAGTATAACAAGGTTTCCCTTCAAAACCCACTTGACTGCTAGAGATTGACTCCCGTTTGAGACTGCCGTTGATGATTGAGGATTGGCGATTGTCGCCGTTGGAATGATCAGTGTAGGCTTGTCACTGGTCAGCGGGGTAGCAAAGGATCTCTTGAGTGAACTAGTGCTCCCGACAACTAAAACGAAACGGGACCAACATCAGCATTGGGTGATCAGTTCTTACCACGAGGGTGCACAACACCACGTGCCCTCGGTCAGCTAGAAGTATTACCTACTGGCCATGGTCACCTGCGGGCGTTCTCTCTTCCCGCCCATGGACGCACTGAGAGTACACTGAGGCTATCTGAGTAAATAAATGGTCACACACTGAGACCAGGAGTCTAGGGGAAACCTAGAGGAACATTTTATCTCCCTTATTCCCGGTGTATGTTGAGTTGGGTGGAGCATGGTTCACGGGTATTGGTGGACCCAGTAACATCTCAATAATAGTGACAATATTTTTGTGTGTAGTTAATACCATTTTTCAGTTGCTGATATTATCTTGACGTGTGTAGTAATAGTTCCTAAATGATTTTGATAATATTGTTTTTTGAATGTTTGTGTCACTAAGTGGAACCAAAGTGATACTGTGATTTATTTCCTTTAATGCATCTAATTTTTTTATATAATTCCGATCTCAAGTATAACCTTTGTTCCCCAGAGTAGTGGTTAAGTTAGGTTAGGAAGTGTGCATCTGTTGGGGTGATATAATTTTGTTGAGTGCCCTTAAGGCCTATTCATTGTAGAGTTATTAATTTCTTGTTTTTTAATACCATTTTCTCAGTGCTGGATATTATTTTGTTGAAAGCCCTTAAGGCCTGTTTCATGTGTGCAAGCACCATTTCTAAATACTTTAAACTTATTGTTCTCTAATGAGGCATTGCCTGAGTTTCTAATAATTTCAACATCATGTATAAATTTTATTCCCCAGAGTAGTGTTTTAAGTACAGGTTAAGAGGTGTGCATATTGGTGTTCCATTATTGATTGTGTTTGTAGTGTTGGAGGGAATATAAGTGTAAATTTTACAGTATGTCTCATTCATCCCAGTCACAGATGCTATCCTTCCACGGGTCACGGACAATTCATTTTGTTTAGTAGATTTTAGTGTTCTTGTGCTGGTTCGGGATTTTTCTCAAAGGGGCGCTTCCACTGCAATTACCATCTAATAATCTTTAATAAAACCCAAGTCAAGTGAGAAATTAAAGTCCAGCAATTCCGACCGGTTACATATATATATATATATATATATATATATATATATATATATATATATATATATATATATATATCTATATATATATATATATTTATATATATATATATCTTGATAAAATCACACAGGAAAAGGGAAACAACGGAGCACCGTTGCTCCGTTGCTCCGTTGTTTCCCTTTTCCCTGGTGATTTTATCAAGATTTATCTTATCCACGTTTTCATTGTGGACATACATGAAATATATATGTATATATATATATATATATATATATATATATATATATATATATATAAATATAAATATATATATAACAAAAAAGTCTCTCTGTCTGTTTGTTTATTTGTCTGTGTGTCCGCACGAGAATCTCGGAAATTACTTTACCGATCTGTAGTAATGATGGATGGTGTTATATGCAGTGATGATGGATGGTGTTATATGTAGTGATGATGGATGATGTTTTATGTAGCGATGATGGATGTTGTTATATGTAGTGATGATGGGTGGTGTTATATGTAGTGATGATGGATGGTGTTATATGTAGTGATGTTGGATGGTGTTATATGTAGTGATGATGGGTGGTGTTATATGTAGTGATGATGGATGATGTCATATGTAGTGATGATGGATATTGTTATATGTAGTGATGATGTATGATGTTATATGTATTGATGATGGATGTTGTTATATGTCGTGTTGATGGGTGGTGTTATATGTAATGATGATGGATGGTGTTATTTGTAGTGATGATGGATGATGTTATATGTAGTGATGATGGATGATGTTATATGTAGTGATTATGGGTAGTGTTATATGTAGTGATGGTGGATGGTGCTATATGTAGTGATAATGGATGGTGTTATATGTAGTGGTGTGGTGACGTTGGTAGCGACAGTGGTAGTGGTGGTGATGGTGATAGCGGTATGTTTGTGGTGATAGTGGTGGTGGTAGAGACTGGGTGATAGTGGTGGTGGTAGAGACCGGTTGATAGTAGTGGTAATGAGGTAATGATGGTGGAGGTAATGATGATGGTGGTAGTGATGATGGTGCTATATCTAGTGATGATGGATGGTGTTATATGGAGTGATGATGGATGGTGTTATATGTAGTGATGATGGATGGTGCTATATGTAGTGATGATGGATGGTATTATATGTAGTGATGATGGATGGTGTTATATGTAGCAATGATGGATGTTGTTATATGTAGTGATGATGGGTGGTCTTATATGTAGTGATGATGGATGATGTTATATGTAGTGATGATGGATGGTGTTATATGTAGTGATGATGGATGATGTTATATGTAGTGATGATGGATAGTGTTATATGGAGTGATGATGGATGGTGTTATATGTAGTGATGATGGATGATGTTATATGTAGTGATGATGGGTGGTGTTATATGTAGTGATCATTCGACAATAAAATAATAACAGTTTAATGCTAAAAAAAAATATACTTTGCTGTACCGTTGTAGTGAAAAACATGGTGGAACTTACATACACCGTTAATGAACTATTAATGGAAAAAGAAGTTTTGGGGACTGAACAGTGAGACAATGTGGAGTCTCCCGGAGGGTGGCGTCCTACCGTGGCCTAGAGGATGAGCCACCCAGAGGGCGGCGATTCTGCTAGTATATATATATATATATATATATATATATATATATATATATATATATATATATATATATATATATTTCATTAGCCCAATAAAGCACGCGGTGTTGATTATATATATATATATATATATATATATATATATATATATATATATATATATATATATATATATATATATATAAGGCACTGTTGATCAATAAATGTGATGAAAAGAGTAACTTTTCTGGTAAATAAACACATTAACTCTTCAAGGGCAAAATATCCCTTAGGTATTTTATTCTAACTATCACTAAACTATTTTATTCAGCTGAGCGGAGCCTCTGCCCGCTAAAGGGTTAATGTATTTAAGAATTGAACCTGGCTAGTTGCTGTGTTCCATAATGTTTCGAAGAATTGTTCAAATGTCGAATTTTAGATTGTATGTTGTAGATCTTACGGCGTTGCTATTTTTTGATAAACAATTTTGTTGTTACACAGGTTACAGCAGCAGGGCCACAGACGCCTACACTTCCTGTCCTCCCGCGGCTGTCGAGACACTGCTCCACTCGACACGACAGCCGACCCACCACAGCTGACTCCAGATGAAACTGAAACCAGTCTTTCCTTTCCATGACAGCTATCTCCAAATCAAGCTAAAAGGTCATTTATTTTTCCCACAGCAACTGACTCTATATGAAGCTGAGCCCCACGACTGCTAACTCCAGATAACACAAACTCTAGATAGTTAGCATTTGAGGAACTAACAATTAACTCCTGATAACGAAAATATCCTCCACATGTAATTTGTCTCGAAGCTAAACTCTGTCAGTCTTACAACCTGAATTTCACTTTCAAGAAGCTCGTCTAACTCAGTTAGCAAAAGCCTTGTTACATATACAAATGTTTATACATCCAAAAGGTATGTTTACAGATGGGTCCAATGAATTTAAAAAACCCACTGGGACTTCAGTTGTCAAAGTAGGGGTATCGAAATTCTTCGTCCTTTATATCATAATTGTCTAACATAAAATTGTAAAGATAATTGATTGAGTGTGAGAGACAAGGTATTTACAAAATGCTTGGAAGTGTTATATATTTTTATTTTGGGAAATCCCTTGAGGAAGTCACACATCCTAAACATTGGTATATACATTGGTGAAGAACACATTAATGTGTACATTGATGAAGTACATACCGAGGTTTTGAATGAGTAACTTTCTCAAAGAGCTTTGTATAAACAAGAATCAAATAACTTTGTAAAGACTTTATAATTCATACGACAATGTCCTTCGTATACCTGTATACGTACCGGTAATATATTCATGATATTATTCTGGGGAAGAAAGTGTATTGAAGAGAGATATTTTTTGTGGCAAGTGTTTGTATGTCTGTAAATATAGATAAATACATGAATAAAGAAATAAAACTGAATGGAATTTGGGTTCATGTATGAAGTAACACGTATTTTCACTGTGTACTGTAATCTATATTTTAGTTTAATAACTTATTTGTTCCTAATCTATATGGATTAAAATATTGTGACATCAGGGTTGTAAAATGAGTTTATTCTAAATGTAAATACAAAACTGTAAATCTGCAAGACGCTCGCGCGCGCACACACACGAAAACTATTAACCGCATACTATGTTACGTTTAGTGTGTGTGTGTGCATATAAATATATATATTTTTTTGGCATCACTCATCATTACAGGTGCATCACAAATGCTCACACCAACATTACAAAAAAATCTTCTAATTATATGTCTTCATCATCTACATTATTTTGAAAATATAACCAATTAAAAGTAACTGTCCTTTATTTCACTTTTCTTTATAGAGTACTCGAAAAAAAATGAAATTTTGCACAACAGTTCTTCTAATTGGCTGTTAACAAGGAATATCAATAGACGAATGTTTTCATGTCCCTCTTTAATCAGTAACTACAACTATATAACTTTTATTTTCACCATTTTCTTTTTGCTTTAACTGTTACACATTTAAAATACGATGTATTGATGACACGCTAACTCAATTAATTCAACCCAGTGAAGAAGGCGATGTTCTGACGGAGACCTGTGTTGACATGGAAAACCTTCCATGTTTCTGTTATTCTTTATTATTCAAAATCCGTATTAAGATATCCGGTGTTGCGATATCCTCGAGGACACCTGCCTAATACACTACTAGAAGTCACCACAGATCTCCCGGCCGGGGGTTTCCATGACGCCCCCGTAGCCCCTTCTTGGCGTCCCCCTCCAGCTGATTACGTCACCTCCTAGGTCTATGGAGCAGCGCGAAGCTAGGGAGGTAACGGCGAAGGCGGTGTTGGGGGAGTTTGGGTAAAGGAGAGGCCTTGCCGACAGCTGGAAGAGGGTGAACCAGCCCTCTAAACCTTCCCCCTGATCCATTCCCGCTGCTAGGGCTGTGTTCTGGTGCTGCCCTGACACAGGTACACCTCCTCCAGGAACCACCATTCCCACACTCTGTTATGGCCAAATTCTGTACTGGCGGAGTTTCATGAATATGCTTGTGGTTATGTTGGACTTTTGAATTCATTGGTAATAAGGAATTCTGTGATTTCACATAAACAGTCTTTTTTAGACTTGCATTCATAATGAATGATTAAAATTAGAAAATTTAACTTAGAAATTCTGATAAATGCAGATTCAAGTATAAAGTAAAGTGCTTGACTAACCATTGGATTAAACCCAGAAGATAGAATCTTGCCGTCCATGAAAACGCTCCACTGGCCGGTGGATGAGTCCCAGGAGTGGAGCATGTGGTGCCATTCACCCACTCTGACGAGGGGCGACACCACGCGACTCACCAGATGATCGTTAATCTGCAGAGTCCAGTGTTGAGGGTTCCCTTGCACCAGCTGCACCGTCAGATTGTTGTTGGTGCTCAGCTCATTCACTGTGACCAAAATGAAAGGACGAAAACGTTCTAAAAACGTATCATGCCAGACACATGCATTTGAAAAATCTGCCCTGATAGGGAAAATTAAACTAACCAATAATAACCATAAAAAGCTCTATATGTGCATATATTCACCCCCGCAGTATGGAGTAGTAGTATGACCATTAATGTTTTTGTTTCACAAGTCCAATATATTATAAAACTCCTTTAGAACAGTTTGCTGTTCCACCATCTTCTCTGACTAAATCATCCACACTGTTCTCCATCCCTGCAACCTCACGCTAAGCATTAATTGATCCTTTGTTATTCCGTCCACAGCTCCCTTATAACTTTGCCCTCATCCATCCGTCACGGGATACTTACAGCCATAGTTGAAGGTGGTGGCGGTGCGGACGGTGGACAGGAGGTTAAACCAGTAGTGCATAGTGAAGGCTATGAGGGGCGGCACCTCAGCCACGTACTCAGAGTACTCTACGTACCCCGTCTGGTTCAACAGTAACTGAAAAATAAATAATCTCATTACCAGAGGGTACAAGTACATTGCTAAAGAAAATATTAAGCTTGAAATTATTAATAAATCTCTTATTCACCAAATTCCCGTTAAGACGCAAGAGAGAAACATGACTTCTAAAAAAAAAAAATAAAAATAACAAAGCACTTTTTTTTCTTTTTTTTTTTTTTTTAATTTGTAGGAATATTACCTACGCGGACCTTAAGCTAAAATGCTGGTCCACCCACTGCTGGGATAAAACACCAGCGTCTTTTTGGTTAGATGAACATCACCACTAGTGTGTGGGGGGGGGGGGGGGGTGCTCGGTAAGATGAGCACGAGGAACAGTACCTTTGGTAGTCTGTTTCGCAGGCAAGGCTGTGTCGAGATACGGCCAAGTTGCTCCTCAGTTTCCCCAGCCGCCACCATCATCACCGCCGCCAGCAACAGCCACACACCATCACGCCTCCGTCTACTTCCTTCCATTGTGGTCTGCAGTTGTTTTCGTCAGAAGAGTCCTGAACAAAAGATATATAATGCCTTGTTAACATGATATTTATATAATCACCGACGCCGTGATGTTTACAGTTAATACATCTGTTTACAGTTAATACACCTGATGTTTATAGTAATACACCCATCCCCTTTCCTCCCCACCCTGGAGAAAGACGAGTAACTCACCTAGTTAGGTTAGGTTAGGTTAGCTTAGTTTTTCTATAAAAAAAGATTCATTTATAGAGTAGTATGAATATCTACATGATCGTCTTTGGCCAGTCAGAAGTTTCCAAAAGAAAGAAATACGTAGACGTTATCACTGTTAGGCAATTATCCATATTTAGTATTATCCACGCGCATACATGCAGTTACAGTGCATGGGCAGAGAGCTTCATGTACTGGATTAATTGACAATACCTTGATAAGTAGATGAAGGTGACGTAGTGGAGCAGAACCTTCTGTAAACACCAAACAACGTGTGATGTTGTCCAGGAGCTGACCACAACTGACCGCCATACGAGTACGAGTACGATGTCTTTAGTTAAGAGGTGAAAGAAGATTATTAGGGGTTGAGAAAAAAGTGGTGAAACTTAAATACAGCAGGAGTAGAAAGAATCTGGGCTCAACCAGATCGCTTCATCTTTCTTATTGGTGTTTTATCTTTGTTCTGCTCCCTTGGGTCGTCAGACCTTTGTATTAATATTGGTTTATTTATATAATGCTGCTTATTATTATTATTTTTATTATTGTTAGAGTTAGTGAGCTCGCCCAGGTCCTTGTGTAACTGGGAGGGTAATCACATTTTTTTTTTTTTTTTTTTTTGAGGTGTTAGTTAAGTGTTAGTTGTGTTAGTCTAAAAGTACACTGTATGGAGAGGCCTGCCAGGTTCTTAGTGGAGCTGGTAGGTCACCTGTCCACGAGCGCTTTTAAATAGTGCACCGCCCACAGTTTCTAAGAACGTGTGTAAAGTGTTGTCAGACATTAGGATAATTTTCAGTCATATCTTTTACTCAAGTGTAACGTGACAAGAAGCTTTGCTTCTGACTTCATCTTTAATCAATGATACTGAGAAATATTGTGAATTGATCGTTACTAGTGTTCCCTGAAGAATGCAGTGATGGGTAGGGAAACACCGTGTAACACTGAAGTCCGTTTATTATGGATGAGAGAAATACAAGTGGTGATTCTCATGTGCCATGCACGTCTCACAGTCAGACTGAGGCTGCCTTGCCATATGGCACCCTCTGGGCAATGTTGCCACATAACGTTCAGTGTTGCCACGTGATAATATATATATAAATGCTACTCAGCACAGTAGCTTATATACAGGGTTGCTACTCGGCACAGTAGCTTATATACAGGGTTGCTACTCGGCACAGTAGCTTATATACAGTAGGGTGTGTCAATTTTGTCAACATGTTAAAAATCAAATTTGGTAGTCAAAATATTGTGCCTCTTAATGTCTAAACTTGAGATTAGCAAACAAAAATGAATTGAAATAACCCTCACCTACATCAATTATACCTTAAAGTTTCAAATATCAGTATTTCAACAAATTAATGAGACTTGATTAGAATTATTCACTTGATATTAACTAATCTCATGTAAGCATATGGATTATGGAGTATTTTATGGTTCTATAGCTTGTGTACAATATGCATGTCAGAACATGAACATGAACAGGCTCTCCGTGTGGAGTTTAATTCTTGTTTTGACTTGTACCAAGCGTGAGGATAAGGCGCCCGGCTCACTCTCCTTCTAGATATCATAGGCGGTGGTTTGCTCTCATTGCACTTGCACCTACTCTACCAGACGAATTCTACATTTTAATTATTGTAAGTAGGGCATATTGATTGTCGCAGTTACTTATATCATTGTATAAAACATTATGTTCAAAGAAATTATTATGTTATTTCTGTTACAGCATTTTTGATAAACAAATTGATATTTTCTGAAACAACAATTGAATTATGAAACATTGAAATATTTTTCTATTTGTCAGATAGTGTGAAGATGTCAAAATTGAAGACAAGAAGTCAGTTGTCAACCCACTTGAGCCTGCTAGTTGGTAAAGGGAAGGAGCTTCCTGTGTCAGAACTTCCAACAGTGAGAGACATGCTAAGATTAGGGTTACTCCTTCGAGAAAAAAATGCAAAGGACAGAAGGAACTATACAGATAAAGAACTCATAAATGACATGATAGCCCCTCTTCTGCATCAATGGACAAAAGCTAATGCACTATTCAAACCACCTGTGATTAATTAGTGTCGAACTATTGAGCTAAAACTAACGAAATTATGGCACAAAGCAGTTGAAACATCACTTGGTAAAGGAAACTTGGCCAGGAAAAATGAATTTCTGCACACACTTGATACTCTGTTTGACATTTTGACCTGCAAGTGCTCCATACAATTATGTTCTGAATCCAACTGTTCTCACTCAGGTAAGAGAGAAAATAATTCCCACATTGATTGTGGTTGTCCTCGTGAAAAGAAGATCCCTGTTTTAGAGCTTGAATTTATAAAGGCACAGAGGACAAAGGCAGAAGGCCAAGGAAGTATGCAAATGGGTTCAATAGATTATTCAGAAACAAAGAAGCAGATTGCTAATGCCAAGAAGAGAGAACAAATCCGAGAGAGGGAACAAAAGAAGAAAATGAAGAGTGAAGAAGCCATCCAAAGAGAGGAAGAGCTGTGTCAAGATGTTTATCACTTCTTTGATAGTTCTTCTGATGAACAGGAAGCAACATCAGATGATAGTTCCAAAGAGCCATCTGAACCTTTACCAAAGAAAATGAAATACAACACAAGAAATATTTCAAACATTGCTTTAGCTAGTATTCCCCACCATGCTGGACTTCGTGAGGCTGCAGAAATTGCAACTGCCGCTTGGATAGATGCAGGCCTCATCAGCCGAGAGGATGTATCTTTGGTGATAGATCATAATAAAATTAGAAGAGCACAAGAAAAAATAATGAAGGAAATATCTGATCAGCATGAAAAAGATTTAAGCGAGGGAGGGCTCTCCTGTCTTTTGTTTGATGGAAGAATAGATGACACAAAAGTTTTGCTAGAAGTAGAGGGAGTGAACAGAAAGTTTCCAGGTCTCATCAAAGAAGAACACTACTCTGTCTGTTCTGAGCCTGGTGGTCGGTTTTTGTTTCACTTTGCTCCCGAAACTGAAGTAGAAGGGAAGAAACATGCAGAGGTCATTGCTGATCATATTTTATGTTGGGTTCAGGAGAGAGGACTTGGCAGTTCACTGCAGGCTGTTGGTGGAGATTCAACTGCAGTGAACACCGGATGGCAGGGGGGTGTAATGACGCATTTAGAGAAAAAACTAGGAAGAAGACTTGTTTGGATTGTATGTGATTTACATACAGGCGAGCTACCTCTTCGTCATCTCATCCAGGAACTTGATGGTCCTACAAAGAGCAGCAACAAGTGGTCAGGTCCCCTTGGCATCATGCTGGATGAAGCAACACAACTAGAAATAAATACAACCTTTCCAAAGGTCGAAGTTGGCCCTCCCCTTCCGGCGTTGTCTGAAGGAGTCATCAAAGATCTCAGCACAGATCAATCCTATGCTTATCGTATTGCCCAAGCAATAAGATCAGGAGAAGTGCCTCAGTCATTGGCTCTCTTGGAGATTGGACCTGTCAGTCACAGCCGTTGGTTAACTACAGCTCTTCGTTTCTGCAGGATTTGGATTTCCAAACACGAATTGAAGGGCAAAGTGCTGAAGAATTTGAGGTTAATTGTTGAATTTATTATTGGAGTTTATCTTCCCCAGTGGTTTAGTGTGAAACTTAATCCTATGTGGGTGGATGGGCCCAATCACCTTTTGTTTCAATTGCAGATAGTAAGAACACAGAGGAAGGTAGTGAGGGACATCGTGTTACCTGTGGCAAGAAGGTCCGCTTGGTATGCTCGATCAGAAGCAGTTTTGCAAGCAATGCTTTGCAGTCAATGTACCAATCTCCGAACCGAGGCTGTAGAAGTCATTCTAAAGATTAGAGGAACGCTAATAGATGACGACCAGTTGGGAGACTGTTCGTTTCATTCAAGAAAAGTTCCCCCAATAAACGTCAATGCCACCAAATTGTCAGAATTGGTTGACTTGAGTTTGGAAGTCTTAGAGCCGCCATTGACAACAAGTCTAACTAGCCAAGAATTGAGAAACCTTAAAGAGACTCCAATGCAGGTGCCGAAGTGGCCTTCCCACACTCAAAGTGTGGAGAGATGTGTGAAAATGGTCACAGAAGCAGCGGGCCATGTTTACAGCCACGAGAGGCGAGAAGGTTACATCAAAGCACAAATAGCAAGCAGACTACTGATGACAAGAAACCAAAGCAAAGAGAGTATGAAGGCATTGGTTACTTTCAAATAGACTACGGATAATAAAATATAATAATTTGAAACTTGAAACAGTAACATGTGTGCAAACGCTGGTTATGTTATAAATTCACAAATATGTACATTTAAAAATCCATTTGATGTAGGTAGGACTTA
The DNA here is from genome assembly GCA_958450375.1 of Homarus gammarus. NCBI lineage: Eukaryota > Metazoa > Arthropoda > Malacostraca > Decapoda > Nephropidae > Homarus > Homarus gammarus. The sequence goes on along the minus strand of CAUDMG010002128.1, from coordinate 819,144 downwards.
TTATAAAAAAAAATTTATGCCAGAATATTGTTTTGCATGCTTAAAGACTACAATAAATTGCTACCAAATTACTCGATTTTCAATTTAGCCAGTTCACCCCCTAAATTGGCACACCCTAATATACAGGGTTGCTACTCGGCTCAGTAGCTTATTAAAAGTTCAAAACAATTAAAAGTTCAAAACAATATTGTTTATATCATTATTACTAAAATGAACTTTTATGCATATCATTTACTTGACTGACATCTAGGCAGTTACAGTAGATATAATTAGAATTAGGGACTATAATTATAATTCAATCAAAATTCTACACTTTTGTTCTAGGGTAATAAAAATTCATCAATTGGTGGAAGTGAACTCCATTCAAAAGTGTAAAAAAATGGCTAGATGAAATTGGATAAACGTTAATAAGGATTAAATGGGAGTAAAAGGAGAGGAAGAGTTACAGAATCCAAGCCACTGAGGTGTGAGGATTCGTGAAGTAAAAAGATGAGATGGGGGTGTGAACGTCATCTGCAAGTAACGAGTGATGTTGACGGTAAAGAGACGCAAAAAATATTAAAAGAAGAGATGACAAAATTTCTAAGAGAAGGAGAAACTGCATTGGAAAGATGCGAAAAAAGGTGAAAGTCGAGAAATGAAATATAACTAATGTAGAGAACAGAGGAGATAATACTTGGAGAGGCTACTGAATGTAACACGTGAGAGAGAGAGAGAGGAGTTATCCTGTTTCGTAAATAAGAAAAACTAATATTTAAAGTTTAAAGAGGAAGAAACTGATAAGTGAATATGTTAGATGAAAAGTAGCAAATGGACGACAAGAATGTACGGGTCCTGGCTGACAGAGGAAAGTATCAATGAACAGAGATGAATCGGCTGCTTGTGCAATTAACCAGGCCGTTCACATATATTTATTATTTAGGTTAAAGTAACGAAACCCAAAGGGTAGTTCCTTGTATTATTATAAAAGGGTTGTATATATAATTCCAGAGTGTAGATCGACCATAAGTCCCACTGTATAGGAGTGAATGAGAAAGGGATGGCTTTTATGTATTATAAACGTTAGGTCACGTCCTTACGATATAAGTTGATGTGAGCGACTGAAGAGTGAGAGCCTTGCTGTGCAGGCTTACAGAAATGCTGACTATGGTTCTATCCCTCCTGGGAGAGTTGCCCTTTCACGTGTACAACTCATGTCTTACTCATAGACAGTGGAAAGTTACAGGGTGGTGAATCTGAATATAATATCAGATGTATTGACCCATTTATATAATATGTTCTGTTGATGAGACAGGGGCCCATTACATCGCTCAATCACCTACCAGCCGAGCTCTGTGAGGCCTAAATACCTCAAAGAGTACAAATACATCCTAGACAACCCTAACCATGTTATAAACAGATATGTAGACACTAAGCTGGGGATTCTACTACTGTAGGGGTATTAGGTACTACAGGGGACCTAGACTTTAGTGTCATACCTGGTTAGTATGTTATGAACAATGTTGAATTTGGATGACACTGCCCTGTAATAACAGAACAGGAACATGATTGTCAGAATTAACAAAATAGAGGGAATTGAAAGACATGGTAGTGCAAATTTCCGTGACAGGTAAAATGGCAAGTTATTTTTCAAATCAGCAAATGTGTCATTGACATCATTAAAATTTGTAATTTGAAACTTTAGTATATATTAACATAAGTAAGCACTTACAACAATGACATTAACCTATTGATGTCCTATCAATGTGATGGCATGTCTTGAACGTGTAAATGTGTGTATATACTTTATGTATGCCTAGATACTACCTATATCTTGTAGGCTTGATTGAAGAATCCTTTCTAGAATTTCTTGATAATGTGAAATTGTTGCCGCAATCCCGTAGACTTGTGTGTGTGTGTGTATCTCACAGTAGACACAGCTGATTCCAAGGTCCGGTGACTGGGTCAATATTCACAAAATCCTGAGTACAGCAAACCGCCGTTAATGGTCACACTAGGTCATCCACAATACCATACCTCAGAATGCTGAGACCATCTCTCAGACTGGATGTGTCATCATCACTAGGGTGGGTGCTGGGGTGCTGGTAACTGGGGGTTGTTCACGCCATACGAAAGAATTTTGTTGACAGGATGTTGATTGATGAGTAGTCACAACAACTGCAGGCACGTCCTGTCACACCCTGGGCAGTGAACGAATCATTTGCAGAAACTAATGTTCACTTCAGCTCACAGGATTGTTGCATTGGTGAATTCCTCATTCTGGTAATGGAGAGTACTCTTCAAAATTGCAGGTACTATCTTCCAACTATTGCTGCTGTAATCACGCTGTGAAAGTGTGTGGTTGAGGTCAAGAGGTATCTCTGACGCACGATCCGCCTTCCTCTTAATAGGATTGGAGGACAACACTTTCGATCTAGCGGTGAGCATAGGTTCAGAATGGCTCATAGCGTTGTAGGAAACACCTTTAAACGTAATAGTATTATTACGTGGATGAACATCTATCATGTTCGTTTTAAGGGTTGGGAGACCAAGTAACCCGTCAACTGGCAAATAATGCTGAACGATATAAAGTCCTCTTAGAAGGGAGAACCACGTCTTGAAAATCTGAGTGGTACCGTCACCATTCCTTTGATGCTCAGCTGAGTACCTGAAACTCCTTCGAGCTCAGCGTTACTAGGTCGCCATATGAAGTCTCGGTGAGGGAATTTATGTTGTAACTCTTGATAGGATGTCAAGGCCAATACATTAGCGCAAGCACCTGTGTCTATATAAAGAGCCAATCTGGTATTATCCACTCTCACCGTCACTGACAACACTTCCACTTTGCTAAGTGCCGTTACTAATGAGGCCACTACAGAATAGGGTGTGTCATACGGAGGCGAATGTTTTTTTTTTGAGTTTGAAAAATCGGCCCATGGTATTAATGATGTAGTTCTATGTGCAGAATCATGTGATATCTTCAGATTTGAAAAGTTTTCATTGTTTGCTAGGTAAATTTTAACTTGAAATCTTATGAAAATTCAGCATTCCTACCCTTTTACCAACACCACTAAATGGCTTATTTAAAATAAAGTAAATGTATCAGGTTAATTTATTAGGATGAAAATGATCCAGAATAGTGAAACGAATGATCTTGACACATTTATTAAATTTAATATTCCTTTAGAAAACAATATCATCAAATGCAAAAACCGGTTTTACTACTACGACCCGGTGTTGCTGCACACCATAGAGAACATGTCTTTCTTGCTTCTATTTCTACTAATCTCCTCCCTGCTGACCACCTGAGCTCGGATGTAGCCTTCCCTCCTCTCCTGGCTGTACACGTGACTGCTGGCCTCGCTCACTTGCTGTACACAACGCTCTATACTCTGGGAGTGCGAGGGCCAGGCAGGGACATGCATGGGGTTGTCCAGGAAAGCTCTGACTTGAACATTGGTGAGGCTGCAGGTAAGAGGGGGCTCACTGCCAGCCTGGATGTTATCCAGATCTATGAGATCAGTGAGGGTCTTGGCACCTAGATTGACTTCAGGAGTCTTCCTGACCCTGAAGGAATCGTCACCAACTGATTCGTCATGCCCAGATCCTCTCATAAGTCTCATATCCAAGATCTTTTTGACTGCCACTCTTCTCTCCTCCTCATCCTTACTGCAGAGCATTGTCTGCAGAACTGCCTCTGGATGAGCATACCAGGAAGATCTCTTCACAGTCTGCTCCACAATCTGAACAACCTTCCTTGGCTGACTCCTCAGGAGCTCAAGCTGGAAGAGAACATGCCTCGGACCTTCGGAGAACGATGACTTGACCTTGGTGTTGAACCAATTTGGCAAGTAGACACTCACGATGAATTGGACAATAAGTCTCAGGTTGTGAAGCTGGTTCCCTTTCAGTTTATGATGAGCGACCCAAATTCTGCAGAACCTGAGAGGCGTTGTGAGCCACCTAGAATGTGAGACTGGACCTATCTGCAGGTAAGCAAGTCTATCAGGCATGACCCCAGTTTTGATGGCACTGCAAATCATGTAACCATAGTACTGGTCAGTACTCAGGTCGTCAATGACAGTATGTGCAAGCTCAACGAGTGGAGGGCCAACTGTGATTTTTTCAAAGCTCGGATTTATTTCTAACTCAGTGGCAGAGTCCAGCATCTTGCCAAGAGTACCAGACCATCTATTGTTTGAAAGAGTCTTGCCATCCAGCTCCTGGATCAGATGTCTGAGTGGCAACTCGTTGGTGTGGAGGTCACAAACAATCCAGACCAGCTTCCTCCCAATCTTCCGCTCTATCCACTGTATGACCCCCCCTTGCCACCCTGTGTTCGTGTTGGAGCTGTCCCCTCCAATGGCCTGCAGGGTCTGGTCTACGTTCCTCTCTCTGAGCCAGTTCACAATGTTATCTGCCACTATCTCAGCTGGTTTCCTGATGTCATCTTTCTCTGGAGTGAAATGTCACAAATACTTCCCTCCTGGTTCACTGCAGCAGGAGTAGTGTTCCTCCTTCACCATGGCAGGGAACAACTTGTCAGAATCTCCAACTTTCATGAACACTTTAGTGTCATCCCTTCTCCCATCAAAGGACAAACAATTGATTCCATTTTCTCTTATCCCCTTATCAAACTCCTCTTCTAGGTTACTGACAAGTTTCTCCTGAGCTCTCCTTACTTTGTTATGATCTATCACCAGGTGAACATCATCAGGTGTTATCAAACCACCGTCAATCCAGGCAGCTGTTGCGATCTCTGCAGTTTCTCTGAGACTAGTGTGGTGTCGCATGCTGGCCAGAGCTATGCTCGGGATATCTTTCCGATTTCGAATCTTATGCCTGGAAGGTTTGGGATCATTATTTTCCGGGTTAGGGACAAAGTCACCATTCTCCTGGTCAGCACTCGGATCAGCCATGGGGAAGTCATTAAACTCTGAATCAGCTTGACTCCAATCATCGGCCTTTTTTACCTCACCCTGGGCCTTCTCAAGTCTCTTTTCCTCGGCAACTCTTCTCCTCTTCTGTCTCTCTGTGGCAGCCTCCTGTCTCTTGGTCTCCGGAATATCTTGGCTAGAAATTATGAGAGCTCCTATACTGCCAGTCTTCTCTCTCTGTGCTTTGACAAATGCCAGTTCGAACACAGGAATCTTCAGTTCACGCTTGCAAATACAGGAGATGTGGGCCTCGGATTTACAGTCACAATCGCATCCAAACTCAGGACAGAGAACAATTGGGCACTTGCAAGTAATTATGTCAAATAACTGGTCCAGTTGCTTGGCAAAGCTGTCCTTAACTGCAAGTTTTCCTCTACCAAGAGAGATATCTCTTGCCTTTTCCCAACTGGCTAGCAGTCTCTCACTAATCTTCTTCTGACTTCTTATGACCGGAGGCTTGAACTGAGCGTTAGCCAGAGTGTACTGTGCCAAGACAGCTTTGGTCATATCACTGGCAATGTCTTTGTTTGTGTAAGTTCTTTGGTTCTTTTCACTGATTTGCCTGATTAAAACACCGTATCTCAAAGCATCTCTCAATGTAGGCAACTCCGACTTCAGGAGCTCTCTCCCAGACCCAAGATAGTGACTGAGATGGCTGGATTTTTGGTTCCTCGTCCTGACACAAGCAGCCATCGCAAATATTATCAACTTATAAATGCATCAGAATCTGAAACAGAAAAAAATATTGTTAGTTGGGTTGTTAAAGAATGAAGTCAGAAAGCAATGTTCACTATTTAATTGTAATGCACTAATGCAGCTGTACGTTAGATTTTCGATAAATTTCACGCTAAAATTTACCTAGCAAAAGGTTGCAAAATATTGAAACTGAAATTATTTTCTGTTTATATACACTAAAATATTCCCAAAAAAGTGATGGGCCTTTAGTTTTACCTGATCTTCCCTCCTATGACACACCCTACTACAGAAGTGCTGTGATGAGGGGCGGGAATTACCCTAGCTATCCCTCTCCTTGGTGTAGTAAATGTAACACGTATAACAATATCTGTGATTGCTACTGCATCTTTACGTTTTATATATGTATATATATATAATATATATATACATATATATATATATATATATATATATATATATATATATATATATATATATATATATATTATTATTCTAAACCAGTATGCCACAGTAATTGGGAGAACATAATTCCTCTACCTTTACCAACTGTGTATATGGTGTTATGACTGCGAGTTGTAACAATCACTTGAGAAGCTATAGAGTTTCACTGTGTATAAAGTATTTTACTCTTTAAATACCTACAGTATTACAGGAGTTAGGCGTCTGTGAAGAAAACGCGCTCCATCTAGCTGCTATCTGTTGTGGGGTGGGTGTCGGCATGTGGGTGACGTCAATCTTCCCTCCCACCACTGCCACCTATATGAATTGGCTTGTGCAGTTAACCAGGTAATTCCTTGTTTTATTATAAAAGGGTTGTATATATAATTCCTGAGTGTAGATCGACGGTAAGTCCCACTGTATAGGAGTGAATAAGAAAGGGACGGCATTTATGTATTATTTACGTTAGCTCACGTCCTTACGATTTAAGTTGATGTGAGCGACTGAAGAGTGAGGGCCTCGCTGTGTGGGCTTACAGAAATGCTGACTATGGGTCTATCCCTCCTGGGAGAGTTGCCCGCTCACGTGTCCAACTCATGTCTTACTCATAGACCGTGGAAAGTTACAGGGTGGTGAATCTGAATATAATATCAGATGCATTGACCCATTTATATAATATGTTCTGTTGATGCGACAGGGGCCCATTACAGAGAGCCTACATAGCTTCCCTGTATAAAGGAAAAGTTATTAAGGAGAAATGCATACTTGAGGTTTATGGTTGTTACATATAAGAAAATATTTTGGCTCGTATAATGTGTCGCTCTCCGCTGTGGATTAGGCTCTCTAGTGAGACGCCTGAGTGAAAATTATCTAAAGAAAGGGAAGACTCTGTTTATTGCTTGTGGTGTTTATTGATCTGGGAGAGGCAATTGATGAAGCAGAAAGAAAAATTATGTTTAAGTAAAGAAAGTGATGGGGACAAATGGGATATTACAGATTTCTGCTCAAATTTTCATAGAGAGTGTGAGATACTGTACATGTTGCGAGAAAGAAGATATGCGACAAGGATGTGTACTGTCACCATGATTGTTCAATTATTATAGTTGAAGAAGTGAAAGCAAGAGTAATTAGGCGAGAACCAGGTAGAGTTGATATAGAATACGAATGGAGGGTGAGTCAGTTGCTGTTTACAGAGACATAGGTATAGTCATGAAAATAAGTAAGGACGGGGAACAGACAATACAATGCAGGCCACATCTCCCCCTCCCTTTATAAGCAATGCAGGCTACACCTACCTCATTCGATCTTACAATACAGGCCACATCTCTCCTTCTCTCTATCAGCAATGTAGGCCGCACCTCTCTCTCCTTCTACCAGGCAATACAGGCCACATCTCACGCTCTACAAGGTAATGCGGGCCACACCTCTACAGAACATATACAAAATCCTCCATCAGGTGAAACGCCATTTAGTGTCCGGATTTATGTTACTTGTCGTGGTGTGAAGGTTAAAATAAATCACTTCCAAATACCCGGGATGGGTATAAAGTTCTCATCTTGTAACTTTACTTCTTCACAGATGATAAGTTGGTTCTTTACCAGAGTGAGGTATGGGCGACCTCTACACCCCAAGGTTCATTCCCAACCTTTTCTTCTCTCTTTAATTAATCTCCTGATGAGGAAAGGTTTGGGGCAACCATTCTCGTTAACTCCATCTCTTGCCTTTGAATAGCTTTGGACATACACAATAAACGTTTCTCGGGCTTTCCTGTTGGATCATCGTCACTTAAAGGTCCATCCACATTGCCTCCCATGCTTGAGGCAGTGTGCCACCGAGTGCTACTAAGTACTGTCCGGGCCAAACAAAGCCTTGGACATTTAACCAAACTACGGAAAGTTTAAGAATGAACAAACATAAAATCAAATAGGAACATGGAATGTGAGGACATTATGTGAGGCTGGTATGTATGCAAATGTTTGTAGGGAAATGAAAAGACTGCAGTGGGATATTCTGGGACTAAGTGAAGAAAGCTGGACAGGTTCAAATAGCATTAGTGGTAAAGATTTTTGCTTCATATATTCAGGTGGTGAAAAACATAAGAGGGGTGTTAGTATTGTTGTAAACCAGAATTTGAGCATGTAGTAATGTAAAGGGATATTGGGCAGTGACAGATAGAGTTTTGTGAGTCAAGTTTAATGTTAAACCCAAAGACTTGGTAATAATACACGTTTATGCACCACCATAATGATAGTGAGGATAGAGTCTTTAAATATAAAGAAATCAAACGACACCGCAAAGTTTAATGTATGTCTGATTATAATGGGTAACTTTTACGCAAAAGTTGGGAAAGGGAAAGTAGCACCAGAAGTAGCACCACAGGGGTTGGGCAATAAAAATGAGAGGAGGAGAAATATTAATTGACTTATAAAATGATAATTGCATATACTATACATGGTTTGAACAACACCCTAGGCATTTCTATAAATGGATCTCACCCCAGGGCAAAATACATAACATTGTCAGTAGTGAAATACATTCTTTTAATTCATAAAAAAATATCAGAAATTCAATAACTCGAACCAAGACCTATCCAGGGGCAGATTGTGGGTCAGACCACGTCCCAGTATGAGTTTAGTGAAGCTAAAACTTCAAATATTAAAAATAAAAACTATGGACATTTCGGGCTAGGATCACAGTAACACTCACGTTCCCTATGCTTTATGCAGTTCACTCCGTGACCTAGGTGAATAGTGAGGTGACATGTAAAGGTTAATGCTAAGTTGAACAGGTTCCAGGAACGGACGGACGATCGGACGCTAGAAACGAATCTTTGCTACAATACTGCGCTGGACTAACACGGAGTAAAATGACATCTCGATGCTAACAGAGGGATGATAAAAAACATATAATTATTCTATTGGTAACTTTCTTTGCAGAAAGAAGAGTGATGACTAATTTATTGAGGACCAAGAGTACTCGTGTACACGCTTGAGAACGAGCGAGTGTGTCTTTATGGTATACCCACATTTGTAACCAGTCGCAATAAAAATATGACTGACGACTGCTTGGGAATACATTTTCTTCAGGTTGTTTGAGTTCATGAACCAAGTCCTGAAGTCCTGGAGGCCGCTGTTACTCGCCCAATTGGTCCCTATTAGCCAAACCTTTTCTTAAGACAGTTATTTTTTATTTTGTTATTACCGCAGGTATCATGTAACACTTTATTCTACACGCATCGGATCTCCCATACATATACTCCTTTAGGTGGTGGAGATACCGATATACTTTCTGATTCTTGCTCAATTTTCTAGCTGGTTCAAGCAAGTTAGGGATTTTTTTTTTACGAGATTAGAACCGATTTCTTGAAGATATGTAATTTCTTAAGTTAGAAGAGAATGTAACTTATTAAAGTAGAGCATCAAGGCCGAGATGCTATAGTTTAAGCCAGAAAATAGCAAATATTCCCCCACTTCTACTTCGAGGGAAAACCTATCAATCTGATAAAAAAATCCTCGCTCAGTAAGCAAGGAAGTTAGGAATAGGAAGGTTGAACGAAGCCTTTACCTTTCAGATTTTCTGTTTTCAACCAGTAATCTAAGAACTGCACGTAACATTTCATTGCTGGCTAGTGTATGTCCTCAAATTAAAGAGAGACCGGCTTTTGGGCATTACTAATTACAATACTATACACTGCCCCAGAACTTGATATCTTAACTTGTTTTAAAAAGTTCCTTGTGCGGCCGGGGAGAGAGCCCACCGTTGATGTTCTTGCTGGATTGTCTTTGTCATCCACTGCTGCTGTGTGTGTGTAGAGTTGAAATTTTTCCTAAGACGGAAATATAAATAACTTCATGAACGTTAAACTTAAACGGAAGATAAAAAAAGAAAAGAAAAGAAAAGCGTGAGAAAAATCAAACATCAGATTAATAATAATAGTAATAGACGGAGAAATAACTAGTAGATATGGGTACACGTAGTAATTGATAAATAGAGATCGATTAACAACAGCTATAGATCATAATTAATGAAATCCACACTCGCCAAAGCTCTTCAAAATCTTGAGCTCAAGTACGGCGGGAGTGAAGTCAGTGATGATTTAATAATGTGTGTATAATCAGTGAGCAAAGGTAACGTTGGAGACGGGAAGACACTCATCAAACCAGACATGACGTTAAGTTTGAGTTTCCCGCTCCACCCTGCCCTGCCCTGTACCCATCCCGCCCCCGACACACTACATTCCACTCACACTTCAATTAATAAAACAAAAATTAATACCTCATCCCGACAAAAAGTTATCCGAGGTATAGTTTCCACAAAGCCATACATTATACCTCGGTATTATAAACTACTGAACAGAAAACAGGACGAGATACACTGTTAAACAATATGACTTCAGGTGAAATGTGGCTGGACAAGATAACACTAGGTGTATTATTGCTGGACAAAATACCACCAGATTTAATATGGCTGGATGAAATAACACTAGGTGTAATATGGCTGGACATAATACCACCAGATGTAATATGGATGGATAAAATATTATCATGTGTTATATAGTAGGACAAAATACCACCAGATATAATATGGCTGGATAAAATAGCACTAGGTGTAATATGGCTGGACATAATACCACCAGATATAATATGGCTGGATATAATACCACCAGATATAATATGGGTGGATGAAAGAAATACCCCGCACTATTTCACCGGTCAAAATACTATTTAAGAAAATATTATTAGGCAAAATACCCGCTGGATTTTGTTTCACTGAGTAAAAAAAAAATTACTGGAAAATACCAACAGACACACTATAGCTAAAAATACCATTAGACAAAATGTCACTGCAATATAACGGACAAAATACCATTGGGAAAATACGACCAGACTAAATTTCATTGTAATAAATATCATCAGATGAAATTTAACTAGACAAAATACCACGCAAAAATATATCATTCCATAGAATTCCACAGGACAAAATACGACTGGACAACATTCAACTGGACTAAAATCTGAACAGACTAGCACCGGACGTAATACTGTATCACAGGGCAAACAATAGATGTGTACCAGAGCAATGTACTGTCTCCTAAACTTTCCTTGGTCAAGGAACCCCAGTCACCTCCATCTAATCTTTCCCCTTGTCTACCAAAGTTCATCTAAATAAATAAATTATGTTTTTAGTTTTTATGGCAAGCCTAGCTCAAGTTAAGGGCGATTCATTTATGAAAATATAAACCGGATTTTTTTGCATTTGATTTATTATCATTATAATCATTACTATTATAGAATTTTGTGGAAAGCTTGAAAACTGCTCGTGGAACCCTTGTTTAATGGGTAACCTCGATTGGGAACCACGGCATTAGAGCACCAAATTAATACAAATTGGGTCCTCATTCTGGAATTACTTATCACTGAAAAAGCACATCATTAACGCCGGAAAGTAGAATAGCTAATAAAAGAATAGTGACCTTGAAGTTTTCGGAATATATTATTTATTGTATCTACTAGATGTACGTTTGATCATCAGAGTTGTAAGATAATGAAGTAAGTTTATTTTAGTACTGTACTCAAGTAACATTTCAGCACTTTTACGTTTACTTATGTATGGTTTTCTAATACTTTTACTCCAATACAATTGAAAAAACAAAATCGTTACTCGTTAAATATCCCAAACAAGTTCAAGTTGTTTGGGATTACTGGCCTCTTCGCCGTTAGGCTATTTCGGCCGAAGCTGATTGGTTGGACTTCTTTTTTCTCTTTGTTCTTCTTTTAGTTTTTACTTTCCATTCTTCTTCTTGTTCTTCGTCTTCTTCTTTTTGGTCTTGTTCTGTCTGGTCTTCTATAATATTATCAGGTTCTTCGTTGTTCATATCTTGATTGTTCTTTTCTTGTTCGTTTTTGTCTTGTTTGTTCTTTTCTTGTTTGTTTCGGTCTTGGTTGTTTTTTTCTAGAGTCTTGACTGCAAGGAGAGCCTCCTTGTAAGTCAATTTTTCCTTAGCCCGCAGCCTGGCCACCCTGCACTCCTCCCTCCACTTGGGACAAAGCCGGTCGGAGGAGGAGTGAGGGCCACCACAAGCCGCGCACTTCTTAACGGCCGCCTGGCAGTCAGCGTCGGTGTGGCCGGGTGCCCCGCAGCTAGAGCACACCTCGCGAGCACGACACTTCCTCGCCAGATGGCCATATTTCTGGCAATTGTAGCAACGAGTGGGTTTTGGCTGTTGAGGTTTTACTGGGATCTTCTCCCAACCCAGTATAACGGAGCTAGGAAGTTTCCTAGGAAAACCAACCAGGGCAGTTGTGCTGGTCAGCTTCCTAAGTACTGAGAGCTGATCTCCAATCAGCTCGGCAAGTTCGTCTCTTTCGAGATACTCAATTTCAGAGTGGGAAATGACTCCCAAAACTAAGTTATCCTGAAGTAAGGCGTCAAACATGACGTCGACTCCATTGATAATCGTTCGGTAGGGTAATTTGTGGGCCTGCCCCCATTCCTCGAACGTGATGACAAGGGTACCACCGCTACTCCGGACGACCCCTGTCACCCCCTTTAGTCCAATGTGGTCAAAAAAATCTTTTATAACAAGAAGATTGAGTTTCTTGCGCGAAGGGTGCTCGACCGGAATCAGTCTCACAACCTTCGCCTGGGCTAGGGTGATCATGATCATGGTCACGCGGTACCTCGGGTGGAAGGAGCGGGGAGCCGGGAGAACCTACCTCGCCGAGGTTCAGGTCTCAAGTGTGATCCCAAACAATAGAGTTTTAAATATACAATCAGAGGACACAGGACAAACTTGGAAGCTAACCAATCACAAGCGTTTCTTCACATCTGCTGCTTGTGAGCGTCTGTTTACTCACCTTGGGCTTATATTTAGGCCTAAAAGATCCCGATTAGACAGCCATAATTTTTAGAATCAGTTATTGATTAATCTCAATAGAAAGATTTGCAAATGAACATGTGTCTTTTATTTTTATCTTTAGTTAACAATTTTTTTTAATTTATTGGGCATTCATTTTAATAATTGAGACGATTGATAATTTTGTTACATTTTACTTTCAGTACTTGAATACTTAATGAATGATATACTTTTTACTTCTGGATGAGTAACATTTTGCCAATGTGTATGTTACAACTCTGTTAATCATCCAGTATTTCAAAAGCAGTTATCAGCAATAAGGAGATGAATTTATTCTACTGTATAATTATTCTAATATACAGGTAAATGAAGATTGTGAAGCCACAGGCAAATAATTAAAATGCGGGACTCAGGATGGAACACTCTCAGTTAACAGCTTTCAATTAGTGTTCTGTATTAACTTATGTTTTTATTAACCCCTTTTTGGATGAGAAGGTTAGTATAGTTACATGAGTCCAGCTGCAACTAGAAAGTGTGATACTTGGATACCTATTGGTAGTTAAACGAGAGGTATGAGCTGATAACGTAATCATGAGTGCACTCCCTCGATAATGAAGGACACTCGTCCACTGATTCTCCCTGTGACACTTAAGGTATTTTGAAATGAAGTTTTGTAGTAAGTAATAAAATCAACATCTACAAGCCTCGATATGCATCTTGTCCCTGGTGTCTGTGAACCAGCGTGAAGAGGTATGGACAACTGCCAGGTTGAATGAGGACGAATTGGCTCCTCACGTTGACATGGGTACCTCAATCAGGTGAGGAATTATAATTATAAGAGCGCGTCACCACCTTGCCAAGTGGTATTTTTAAATTTGGTATTGAATGAAGTGAAAGTGGTCAAAACTTAACTATATAACCAATTGACGTTGATGCTGGAAGCTATTGAGCAAACATCGTACCACGCTTATCATGACGGGAGAGTGCTGTACTGATACACAAATCAGACAAAATGATAAATAAGTTTTGTTAATATGTACGACCATACAACCAAAGAGGGAAGGAGATGACAATGACTGCTCTGTGGGATTCGACTCCCAGTTCTAAGAATTCATTAAAGCATGGTAATGCAACGCTATAGTACATTTGATAATGAATTTTGATGCAACTGAATGAGTGAAAAACTAGAGCTGGCAACTCGCCACCCAAACACAACACTCACACCCCACCGCGCTGAGCGGCCATTCCAATTACAACACTCGCCCAAGTAGGATCAGAAGGACAGGTAAGGAAAATAAGATTTTTAAAACATTCTCACGCCCGTATTATTAAACAACATCTTCCCTTGAAGAGGATCGTCGTGTTTCAACCCGAATTTTAAACTAAATGAGTCCTTAGGGACACCGCAGTACTGTACTTAACGGGGTGGTGTAGCAGTAAAATTAACTAATTTCAATAAAATTAATTTATAATATTGGAATTAGTTAATTTTACCGTCACACCACCCCGTTAAGTACTGTACTGCGGTGATCAGGACTCATTTAGTTTAAAACTCTGGTTGAAACACGACGATCCTCTTCAAAAGAAGATGTTGTTTAATGATACGGGTGGCTCTTTTTCAGTATTTCCCTTATTTACAAATGTAAGTCGTTTTAGTCTCTAACGTTTTGGGATCATGTCATCATCGTTTGTCTCGTGACTAGCTTGTTGACGGAAACTAGAAGCAAAATGAAGATTAATGATATTGGCCCATTATAGCCTAAGGCAGCGATTTTCAACCAATGTGCCGCGAAGCATCCGTGGGTGTGCCACGGGAGCTTAAATAGAGATCCGTTTGTGCTAAGTGCGTGCGAGTCTGCAGGATTAACTGTTGCCGAAGAGGATGAGCTGACGGAAATCAGAAACGACAGAGGACTGAAACTGAAGCACCTATCAACAGTTATGACTTCATTCTGGTTGTCCCTTCGAGAGGAATACCCCATCATTACAAAGAAGGCAATTGAAGCACTTCTTCCTTTCTTAACATCGTATCTGTGTGAAGCTGGCTTCTCTGCTATGAACACAATGAAAAGCAAGAACAGGTCCCGGCTTCAAACACTGGAGGAGGACTTGAGGGCATGCCTGTCAACCATTCGACCTCGGACAAGGAACATCATTAGACAACACCAAGCACAGGTTTCCCGCTGATATTTTTATGTAAGCAATGGCTTTTTATATTTACTCATGTTTGTATTTGAATACAATCTATATCTGAAAGTATTATAATATTTTTTAATGAATGGCATCTTTTTCAATGACATCTTTTTTCAATGTGTACAGTAGTAATAACAAATATGCACAAAACTTTCAAATTAATTTGAAAACTATTATCAACAATATACTTTTGGCAATAAAATTAATAAATTATTAGTTTTTTTAAAATTATGAACACATTCTTATCATTCATTTTCTTTTAAATGATCAAATCTATCCTTAAGTACTGATGGTGTGCCTCTACCATTTTAGTGCCTGGCTCACTGTGCCGTGAGACGAAAAAGGTTGAAAATCACTGGCCTAAGGCTTGACTGAATGACGATAATGAGGCAACAGATACCCTAAATTATATTTCATATTAGTGTTCATACAGGACACTCTTGATAACGTGCCAATAACAATGGCAATCACTGATGAAATCATCATGGAAAAGATAAACAGCCTGAAGGCATCAAAAGGTGGTGAAGCGGACAGAGCACATAACAAAGTGGTAAGGATGTGGCGAGAGAGATGATCACTATACTACGACTCTTAGTCAGAAAATCCCAGGGATAGATTTTAGCCAACGTTACCCACAATATTCAAGAAAGGTAAATAGAGGGCGGCAGAAAATCAGCTTAACATATCATATTTGCAAACTCTGAGAAAAGTTTGAGGTGCGTCATCATCCAACACCCGACCTAACAGACTCATTAGTGTATCACAACATGGTTTTATTGAAAGAATAATATCTCGTCTTAAAAATTTACTCGCATTACTTAAAAACATTTACAAACTCTGTTGACTTAGGTTCGGAGTTTGACAAGTTCCACTTGCACGGAACAAGGCGTCATAGGTGAAATACTGTAATGAAGTAGATAATCGTTGGCTCAGGCAGATACCAAAGCGTGGTTATAAGAGGAGGACATTCATATTGGAAAAAAGTTTTCTCCGTGAAATGCTACGCTTAGTTACGTGAGTCAAGCGATGAGATAATATCATTGGGAATAAGAATGAACGATTATTCTAATTAAGTTCCTTAATTCATTATCGTTTCTATTACCACTTATAGACTCCATCGATATAACTCATAGCTTCACTATTTGTATCTCTTTTAAACTGCGACAACATTCAATCTGGCGGGGAAATATAAACCGGAATTCGATGACCCAAACATAACATTGGAACTCCCCGTTGTGTGAATTTTTATAATATGGAAGAATATGGAATTTTTCCTGCTTATCTTACATGGTTTTCCTGCATGGAAGTGTGAGTGGTGTTCATAAATTGGATAAGGAATAGACCTCCCTTAACTATGTCACCGTTTGTTTATCACAAGACATTCTGGGTCTTACTTTGGGTCAAGTCAGCTTCGATTACAAGGGTTGCGTGACATAGCAGAAATTATTTGCCACTAAAATTTCAAATTTTGTTTCAACGACAAGAATGTATTGCGGTAACCAAATGATGACCTCGTTATTCTTAGGCCCAATTAAATGTTTGTAAACTCTTTCAAGACCGAATTAAATTCAGCTCAAACTTGGCCAACAAGAAGAACCACATTCGTGAGCACCATAATGCTGTAATCACTGATAATGTGGTGATGTAGGGTATTCCTTTCGGTGATAACTGACACAAACCTAAGCTGCGTTCACACTTGTAAATATGTCAATTTTAAGTCAATTGGAAAAGAATAAACCTACTGTAAACACTTCCAGCTCCATAATGTCTTATAGTTATAATACTTTAAGCATAATTTTAAGGAGCCAAAGATGTAATACTCCTCATAGTGGTCAACAGCTACAAAAAGCTCAGATTCCAGATTTATCGACAAAGCTCTCCGTCTCTTTAAAATGTAGTAGAAAACACAGAATTTACGATTGTGATGAAAGCCTAAGAGAAGTGAAAGCGGCATTAATTAAGAACATGCATAATCATATCCAACCTGAAGTCAGGGGCAGGTTTATACAGTTTATCTCAAGTAAAGGACGGAGGGCAACAGATACGTTGTGGTGCACCACTATTTAATTCTACTTATCACTATATCAAGATGTCTTGCCTTGAGTGTGTGCGTGTGTGTGTGTGTGTGCGTGTGTGTGTGTGCGTGCACAGGGTGGTGTAATGCGTCTAATGTGGAAGGCTGGGAGCATTATATTAGTGTTAAGGTACAGGCACTGCTTGCCTCCTCTTGCTTTCAGCTACTGCCGCTGGCTAGCCCTCGTGGTGAACAGGGAAGCAACCTTACATAAGTCTTCCCCTGCCAGTACACAGCCTCTTCACTATCAAGATTCCTGCTGTGCCTCCTCATGGCAACACACGGTAACTGGGTGCCACGCCGCCCCAATCCAGACCAGCAGGGGATCTCGGAGCAGCAGCGGGCCCCAGAGGACGCGGGCGCATTGGCCTACTGGCATGTGGACACGCAGTGGCGCCTATCAACCACTGCCCTGCTGAGTTGCGGATTAACCTTGGTAGGTATAAGGATACGGGAATAAATTCCAAACGAAAAATTTGCGATGAAGCCCCGCATCAGTCAGACTTGCATACAGAGCTCTAATAAGACCCCAACGGCGGTATTTGCGGAAAAGGTGACCAACAGGAAAACCCAACGACTACACAAGCGGATGAAGGCAATGCAAGATGGACAGGATAACAAGGCAAAATCGAACAAACTGGGTTATCAGCAGTATATTGCATCTCTCCCTCTCCCCAGTCGTTGCAACTACCTGCACCACTGGATCAGGAAAGGGGAGAGCTAAGATGTATGGTTGCAGTGTGCGCTCCTGCCTCACCACATAAATCAACTCATGTGCAGCCAACATCCAGCTCACCATACTTCTTTTCAACATCAAAGCACTTATCTCCACAAAAGTCCTATGGCGACAGATGATTGGGGACGGTGACAGGCAGAGACGACTGCCGGGAGTGTCCAGTCACAACTTTGCAAATGGGCAGCATACATAAGATGGTCGTTTATGCACTGGGATCTAGGCAGAAGTGCAATCCGGTCCTGTTTGTGCGATTGAGCAGCTTAACACAAAGGGATTAGAAAAGGTGCCCTAAACATAGCTTGCCTAAAGAGCCAGCTTGCTTGGGCAATCGCACAAAGTAAGGTCATCCTTATGCCGTTGAAAACATAATCACAATCACAGATCAAAGCACAAACAAACAAAACAACCTTTTATGGTCAATACATGGAATGTCGGAACCCTTCTGGATACTGGCACAAATGAGCATCCTGAAAGAAGAACTGCCCTATTGGCAAAAGAGCTGGCGAGGTTATAACATCGACAGAGCAGCCATTAGTGAGTCCCGGCTCCCAGACTAGGATCGACTCACAGATAGAGGGTAAGCCAGCTGTGGAGAGAAACCCCATTTATGATGTTGGCTTTGCCATCCGCTAATGCACCCTACATAGGCTAACTGAAATGCCTGTTGGGATCAACAGAGTGCCTTATGACTCTTCGAGTCCCACTAAATCACTCGCGCCATGCTTTCTTCATCAGTACATATGCCCCAACACTGGATGCAGTGGAGACTTCTTATGCCGACCTTGAAAGAATCCTAACCTCTATCCTCAAAGAAGATAAGATTGTGCTCCTAGGTGACTTTAAAGCCAGAGTTGGCAGAAATGCTGACATATGGCAAGGAACCATAGGAAGAAGTGGAGTAGGCAAGTGTAATCCCAACGGTCTACTCTTCCTCAGCAAGTATGTTGAACATAACCTCACTATCACCATCACCTTGTTTAGGCAGGCCGACAAGTTAAGGGTTCTTGGCAAGCACCCACGACCCAAACATTGGTATCTCATTGACTATATCATCGTTATAGAAAGAGATCGCCGAGATCTCCTCATCACCCGAACCATGAGCCATGCGTGGGTCAGAGCACTGTGACATTGATCATCGGCTCGTCAGAGCCAAACTCTCCCCTCACGTCGCCTCTAAACGACGAAGGCAACAAGCCTCTAGAAGAGACTTTAACACTAATCGCCTGGAATATCCAGTGGTAGCACATGCTTTCAGAGAACAGCTCAACGATGAGCTGATAAACAACCCAATATCAAACAACCAAAATCCGAGTGCCAAATGGGGTCCCATTAATGCTGTCATTACAAAAAACCTGGGACGAGACCCTCTGCCAGATTAAAAGAAAACACAAGGATTGGTTTTAATGAAAACGACCCGAAAATCATAGTACTCGTCGATGGTATAAGTGCTGCTCTCCCTGACTGATAGACCAATTCTAAGACTTGGACCAAAGCTGATACCTTTTACGAGTAGAAAGCGAACTTCGCAAACTAATTAATAATTGGTGGAAAATTAGAGCGTGTGAATTGCAAAAAATTGCAGATCAACACAAGATGCGTTAATTTTTCAATTGCACTAAAACAATGTATGGCCCAACCACTCCTGGCGTGACTCCCTCCGCTCATCCAACGGTAACTCTTTAATTAGAGACGAAGAAGGCATCCGTCAGCACTGGAAAGAGCTCTACCATTTGCTGTTCAACAGAAGCACTGATGTGGCTGTGCTGACTACCCAGCAGGTCCCTCAGCACCCAGAGCTGACCCACCTCGGCTATCCTCCATCCCTGGATTAGGTAGCTACTGCCATCAAGCAGATAAAAAATTACAAAACCACAGGGCCTGATGGAATTACAGTCGAGGTGTATAAAGCAGGAGGACCTCCGCTTACCAGCCGTCCCCACTCTCTCCTGGACAATATATGGGAGAACAAAGGAGATTGGTCAGATTGTGGTAACTACAGAGGGATCTCACTGTCGTCCATAGCTGGCAAGATTATCGCCCGAGTCCTCCTAAACAGACTTCTTCATAAGGCGGAAAACTTCCTCCCAGAATCTAAATGTTTCTTTAGACTATCACGTGGTAGCCCTGACATGATCTTTTCTACCCGCCAGAAACAAGAAAAGTGCAGTGAACAGCGTCATGACTTGTACATGGCTTTCATTGACCTTACTAAGGTCTTCAACTTGATCAACAGGGAAGCCCTCTGGTGAACCCTCAGTCGTTTTGGCTGCCCACCAAAATTCATTGCTATTGTGAGGCAACTGCCCGGTGGCATCAGGGGCAGTGTCCTGTGCAATGGCACCCAACCTGAGTTCTTCCCCAACCAAACGGGGGTAAAACAAGGATGTCTACTGGCACCAACTCTCTTTCCGGTTTTCTTGGCTGCCTTCCTTACTCATGCCAGTTTCAATTTACCCGGCGGGGTGGACGTACAGCACCGGATGAAGACTCATTTTAGCATAGATGGCTCCAGGCAGGAATAATTGTGTCGGCCGCTTCAATCACTGAACTTCGGCCTTGTTCAATCACACCTCCACTATCCACCCCACTTAACGGCACTACTCTCACTAATGTCACTCATTTCTAGTACCTTGGCTCCCACCTGTCCACCACCCGGACGTCGATGAAGAGATTCAACATCAGGTCAGATGTGCATCTCAAGCCTTTGGCTGGGAAGACAAGAAAACAAATGCCAGTATTCTCGCTGACACTAACTCTAGGAGCATCGAGGCTACCATTATCCATAAACAACTACGTTGGACTTGCTATGTTACCCGCATGGAGGACAGCAGACTGCCAAAGGATCTACTTTAGCCAAATAACGAATGTTAACGTAACGGTGGCGGACAACGGAAAAGGTATAAGAATAGTCTTAAGACAAACTACACTAGGGAAAATATTGAAAGACCCAGAACAAATCGCAATAATAATTATTTTAACGTTATTCAACTTGAACACATGACTCAAATAAAATAGTAAAAGTATAACTGAAAAGAAAATGGGAATACAGTCTAAAATGCATAAATTGAAAATGGCCATGAAGTAACCGAGTTATACTTAATGGAGGCTGATTTCACCAACATATTTCTTTGTTTTGTGTTGAGCTACCGTGGATGTATTGTTCACATAATGTCAGAGTTTGGACTTCAGGCGTTGTTGCAAACTCTATGCCAGTAATGCTGTACCATACATCCTCAGTGGTTAGGCAATTGCCAGGGCTGTCCGTGGGCATCTTGTTGTCAGTGCTGCTTTCCACATGTTACTTGTATCAAAGGTCTTTTAAAATACGTTACCAAAAAAAGCAGAGATTGTACATGAACCAAATGATGATCCAGTCTCTGTAGATGATAAACCTGCTTCAGTGCTTGTCAAGTCTGGTCTTGAAAGAGCTCACACGCAGTGCCGTCACAACACACTCTGGCAGATTGTTCCAAGATTTTCAACTCTCTCTCCAAAAAAGTTACCCCTCACAGTTTTCTGGGCTTGCAGCTTCTTCAACCTTGATCTGTGACCCCTTGTGGGGCGAGCGTCCGCCAGCTCCAGGTAAGGACACTCGACTGAGTACTGCTCTTTGAGATGCTTATGCACCTCAATTAGGTCTCCCCTTGCCTGTCTGTAGTATAAGCTAGGCAAGTTCAATCGCACCAGTTTCTCAGGGTAGCTGAGGTACAAGCACCAGTCTAGTGGCCCTCCTTTGGAAATTTTCAATCAACTGACAGTCCCTAACATATCTGGGGGACCATGCGGGGTGACAGTACTAAAGATGGGGAAGCACTTCACTCTTGAAGATCGTTACGACTTTCTTATAAGACCTAATAATTCATTTGCCTGATTTATCTTCTTCTCGCAATGGCCCGAGAACTTCAGCTCATTGTCAACATACACACCTAGGTTCTTTTGTCAACATACACACCTAGGTTCCTTTGTCAACATACACACCTAGGTCCTCTTCACAGTCAGTCTCAATTAATGCAGTTTCTTCATCCCGTTTGGACATATGATACGCCTCCTTACCGTTGCTACGTCCCAGGTGCATCCTCTTACACTTAGTGACATTAAATCTTAGCAGCCATTTCTTGGACCATTCTTGGAGCTTACAGAGATCCTTCTGCAGCTCTTCACAGTCTGCCTGGTTCTTAGTTTCCCGAAAGAACTTGGCTTCATCCGCAAACATATGTATGGAGGAATGTACAGAGTCAGGCATGTCATTTATGAAGCAAACAAACAACAGCGGGCCCAATACACTGACCTGTGGTACCCCGCTTGTGACGGGTACACATGGTGATTTCGTGCCATTAATCACCACACCCTGCTTGTGGTCATGTAGAAAGTCTTCTATCCACGCTAGGACATTTCCCCGAATCCCGCAACCATCTAGTTTAATTTTCAGCCTTTCATGGGGTACACTGTTGAAAGCCTGTTCCAGAATATGGATCCAAATATCCAGTACCTTGAGTAATTTTGTTAAACAGGAGCGCCCCGGCAAAAATCCGTGTTGGCAATCCTTTACAAGGTTGTTTCGTAGTAGATGTTCCATCGTGGCATCTCTGATAATGCTCTTAAGCACTTTACATACTATGCTGGTCAACCACACCGGTTTATAGTTGTTCGTGGAGTGACGATCGCCCTTTTTGAAGATAAGACTCACATAAGCCATTTTCCATTCACAGGGGACCTTTTGTTCATCCAGGCATTTACAGAACAAGATCTTCAGGGGCTCGGCAAGCTCGTTACACAACTCTCTTAGCACTCTGGGATGCACCATGTCAGGGCCGGAACTCCTATGAACCTTTAGCTTTGTCAGTTATTTCTTATAACCTCTTCTGTGAACACAATGTGGATCAGTGCTGTGTCGAACCATCTGTCCTCAAACGCAGGTAGGTTAATCGCATCCTCTCTTGTGAACACCGAGGAAAAGAAGCTGTTCAATGCCTCAGCTTTGTCTTGGTCAGAATCTGCGTAGCTACCATCCTCAAGCGTCAGGTCCGATACTCCTACTTGCGTTTATAATTTCGCCTTTTAATAGCGGTAAAACGCCTCTGGGTTTGACTTGACCTCGCTTGCAACCAGCCTCTGGAACTCCTTTTCAGCCCTTCTACACTCTGACTTTGCTTGGTCCCTGGTTCTTGCATACAACCTCCTGTCCTGCTCATTGTTTGACGTAACCCACGTCATGAAGATCTGGGTTTTCTTCTTAACTTTGTCGACCGCCGCATGTTTCATGTGCATCGCATTCCTCAAGGCACTGGGTTTGGTCTTGGGTATATATTTATCGATCAAGTGGTTCACTTTTTTAGCTATGATATTCAGCACAGTGTCTGCATTCTTATGCCTTAGTGAGTCAGGCCAGTGGATACCCCTCATCTCTTCCCTCATCCCATCGTAATTTCCATGGAAATATTTGCACCTTGGCCTGGTTTTGTCGTGAACTAAGTTAACAATTAAATATGAATAACAGCATTACATGGTGACTGGTGCCAATTGGGGCTAAATGTTCCAGTTTGGCCACCATACCCTCCTCGTTTGTTATGATGAGCTCCAGTGGCTTGGGTGTTTGCTTCCCTCTGTAATATGTCGGGTCTTTAACATGTTGGAACAGAAAACTATCTCAGAGTTTCTACGAAAAGAGTAGCGGGGTTATTTAAGTCATTTGGCGTGAACTCATCTCGCCAGTCGATGTCGCCTTAGTTAAAGTCCCCCATGATAAGGAGTATACTGCCAGATCTGGGGTCACTAAATTTAAGGGGATAACTTAACTCTAATCTTAATTTCTAAGGGTCGCTGCCACCAGACCCCCTCTGGACAGTATGTAGCTCGTTAGGTAGCGGGCAGAGTGGACTAGGCATTGGGTTAGGTTTTCCATTGACCAGATCGATAAGGGTAAAGAAGGGTGAAACCATAGCATGTCTTCATTGATTTATTTCTTATAAAACACACTGGTAAAAACACCTACAACCACACTATGGACCATAATTCCAAGGCCTGTCCCAGGGTATAGCACTGGCGCCTCTAACAACTGTTGTTGTGGTCGGTTACACTCCGACCCGAGATGGGCTTGGGGTCCCCGGCCCACGAGGTAGAGTAGAGCCGATTAATCATGACGAATCAGCGCCATCACTCCTATATTGACCTCTGTTGGGTATCCACCGGCTCCGAGCTACCGGTGGGTTTCAATTAAGCCCACCCTCGATCTGGAGACAAACGGGAATCAGCGTCAGGGGACTGAGAAACATGACAACACCAACAAACTCTCTTGTCTAGACGACAGACGTATTTACGTTATATTACTTCTACACTGGGTGAATGACAATTCAACTGTTAAATCATGAACACTGGTGAACACTGATAATCACTACAATTGACTGAATTAACTGAATGGCTAGGAAACACAGAACATACTTGGAGACAAACGGGAATCAGCGTCAGGGGACGCTGCTTCCTCGCCATCTCGAGTTTATATACCCCTGAGTTGCCAGTGATCGCTACTCACGCAATGACAATAATTACAAACAAACTAACTGTTACTCATTCAAAGATGACCCTCAGTTGACAAAGGTCTGGCGAATTACTTGGGTTGATTTACACAGACTAATTCAAGATTGAGCTTCCCAGGAGAAAGTGGAATAAACAACGTATTGATAACCATCTTCACAAAGGCAGGGCTTACTGGGAGGGATCTCGAGGGTAAACACGCTCCTGAGATTCTACAAGCGTGGTGGATTTGAATATTATGTAGCGTAATATGAATTAAAACGGGTTTTTAGGAATGACAATGAGGTGTGCAGTACAGGAGGTGGCTAGGGTTAAGCATTGCTGCAATGTCTATTAAGGCTCGTAAGTTCCTTTGATTTAGTAAGCTGCAGTTTGGGGATCTGTAGATACACCCAACAATAAGTAAGTCTCCTCCCTTTAATTTAATTTTACACCACTGAGGAAACAATGCAGGGAGACCCTGCTGCAATGGCAATGTACACAATAGGCCTATCCGTGCTCCAACACACAATAAAATTTGAAACAACCGAGGTCAAGCAAGTGGCGTATGCTGACGACCTTACAGGAGCAGAAAAAGTGGAGGACATCAAAAAGTGGTGGGACCTGATAACATCAAATGGTCCACAAATAGGATACCACCCAAATGCCAGCAAGTCCTTCCTCATTGTGAAGCCAGAACATTATGAAGGGGCAATGGAGGTGTTCAGTGGAAGTGAGGTCAAAATAACAAAGGATGGCCAAAGACACCTAGGAGCAGTAATCAGCACGACGGACTTCAAGACCGAGTACGTAACGGGAAAGGTGAATGAATGGGTTAGGGAAAACCAAGCTCTGTCTGATATTGCTAACACAGAGCCACACGCGGCTTTTGCGGCATTCACCCGTGGAGTCAAGCATCGCTGGAACTACCTGATGCGCACTATCCCTGATATCGGACCCCTCCTCCACCCTCTGGAAGAAGCCATCAGCGTCAATTTCATTCCCAAATTAGTGAAACATGTTTACTTAACCCCAGCAGAAAGATCACTCCTTGCACTACCACCGAGACCGGGAGGAATGGGATTGACCAATCCAGAGGAGATTGCTACCACCGAACATCAAAACTCAGTTAAGCTCACGGCAGCCCTCACTGACCACATAATAGCTCAGAACGCAACAGGTTAGGTTTATACCAGCGAAGTAAACAAGATTCGATGGTCCATTACGACAGAACGGCAGCACGGCCAAAGTGATAAGTTGCAGCAACTGATGCTGCAAGTACCAGAATTTTTTTTAAAAAGTAGCTATAGTGCAGGAGGTGGACGCCTCGAACTGGTTAACTACGTTACTGAAAAGGGCAAATGGTTTCAGTCTCAATAAACAAGAATTTACAGATGCCACTGCTCTAAGGTAAGGTAGGCCAGTACAAGGTTTACCCTCCCAGTACGTGTGTGGCTCTTCCTATGACTTCGATCACGCCATGGTGTGCAAGAAAGGGGGTTTCATATGCATGAGGCATGACGAAGAAAGGGATCTCATAGCAAATATGTTGAAGGAAATCTGTCATGATGTCAGGGTAGAACCGACCCTCCTTCCATTGGATGGTGAGAATTTCCGACATAGGACTTCAAACACATCCAACGAAGCCCGTTTTGACGCCAGTGCTCGAGGATTCTGAACGCTGGGACAGCGAGCCTTCTTTGACATAAGGATTTTTTATCCCATGGCCGCATGTCACCGTAACTTAGCTCTCGATGCTGCACACAGGAGGAACGAGAATGACAAGATTAGGGCATATGGGGAGAAAATTCAGAACGTTGATCAAGGCAGCTTTACTCTTCTGGTGTTCACAACTTCTGGTGGGATGGGACCAAGTGCAAGATGCTTCTACGCCAGACTCGCGGAGGTGCTATCCGAACAGAAGCAGCGGCCCAGAAGTCATGATACAGCCTGGATGAGATGTTGAATTGCAGATATTGACTATGAGGCAACAGTCACTGAATGCCGTATAGATCTGCTGCTCAACTAACTCAACACAGCTAGGGTAGTTACTTATGTATTAGGATATTTAATTTTAAGGTAATAAAATGGCGGCGAAGGTGTGGCTTTTGGGGGAGGTTGGAGGCCACGTAAAAAAAAAAAAAATAACGTAGTAGTAGTAGTGTGTAGGGCGGGTGGTGTCCCCCACGTAAGTGAAAAACTAAAATATCTGTCATCCTCTTTCTTGTCTAGCCTCCCGTTTGCTCACCTGCAACTATTCTTTATTGTCTCTTACACAAGTAATATCTTGCCTTATGCTTTAATTGTTATACAGAGTAGTCCACAGTGACACATAGTATTACCCACTTACATCTAATGACCCTTATTTTAGAGTTCATGTACAGTAGATAAGAATCCCAGAAAAATATCTTAGGTTTCTGGAGATGACTAATCCTTTAATGAAAATGCTAAATGTGTGTTGCCAGTCTTACATAACTTAAATTGATCCAATCGTACTGGGCTGTGCGTAATGAAATCGTTGAATAATTGTCATTATTACTCTAACATTTATGGTGCATAAATTTGTCAATAATACACATTTCCAAATAAACTCATACAAATAAAACGTCCTCGATATTAGAAAGAGAAGACATCAATAATGTCCGTACATCATCTTCCCAGTAAATGGACACTATGGTTTCATGTGTTAGGATGAACAAGGAGATTTAGTGTTTTGTGTGTAAAGTAGACAACTTCATTATTCCACCGACTGAAGCCATGTACACTATAGCCAATCTGATAATGTGACTGAGCGGTAAGACGTGTATGCCAGCGACCTTAAATCTAGGCAGCACATGATAAGCTGGTCGACTTGGTGATAAGACTAGGGTAGTCGAGGACCCCATACCTCATGTTTCACCAAATAATGAACCAACGTGCATTATATCCTGGGCTATATTTACATAGGGGATACTTTGGTTAGGTATCGTTAGCATTGGTATCTGTATTTGTTCAGTTTTAATTTCATCCTTTTCTAGGTATGGCAGATGTAACAAATAAGAGTGGACGGGTAGAGGGACGTGGTGGAGGCCTGGTGTTGCAGGTGGAGCCCCGCGTGTGTTTACATGATGTGTCTACCATCATCCGTGTGACTGGTGTGGATCCTCACAGCCCCATCACCCTGCGAGCTGACACGTACACTGATGGTGGCGATAAGGTAATAATTGCCGCTGGATTGGTCTCTTCTATCTTGCTTTATCAAAAGCTAGTAATTGATTATATGATTTCCATGGTGGTTAATGAGTACACTGCTGGATCTCTTGCTGCACATTTACTTCCATTATCTATTAATTTATCCTAATTTAAAATATGCTTCATCTTGCATATTTTTTTCATAAACACGTAAATGCGAGTGAAAAACAACTGTTTTTATTGTTAAGATTTAAATATAAGTCAGCTTTACTTTTGTTTTGCATCACAGATTGTTTATAAATGCATAGACGTTGCATCAGATTAATTACTATCATTACTCATCATGTCTTTAGCCGTCTGTCTGTACAGTGTCTAGATATGACATCCACTCTTCACAAACCTCACAGCCTTCAGAAGCTGAGAATACTAACCTTGTAACATTAACTGCCACATAAACTGACTGTTTAACTTTTTCTCGCAAGAAAACTCCTTCTGTTGCTTCTGTAACTCCATCATCTTCCTCTTGGAGTTTACGCCCACATGAATTTATAAACACGCCTTTGATAGTTACTTCGTTTTTATTCCCAAAAAAGTCTTCATCCCAGATTCTCACATTTACAGGGACTGGTAAAATAAAAAATTAATTATATATATATCATGTAGATCCACTATGGAAACGTGCATAAGATAAATCTTGACAAAATCACACAGGAAAAAGGGAAACAATGGAGCAATCTAGCTTTCGTCTTTATTCAAGACATCTTCAGAGGCAACTGAATTTACAGGAACTGAGAGAGGCTTGTATACAAAGGGTGACCTTAAAAAACATCAGGTCAGGTCAATAGCATGGGATCTACTAATCCACACACCACCTCCACCGCACACGAAAGAAGAGATTATAAAAATGGGTGATGTAACAAGTCATGTTAAGTCAGGTAAAAAATATGAGACCCACTAATCATCTACCCTACATCTAACTCAAATGCTTTCAAAGCATTTTTAACCTTGGGTCACTGACAAATAAATTTATGGAACATATCAGTTTTGTACTGACCATCACTAAGGTTTATAGAATTAATTTCCCTTATCAAACAGGCTTCAACCAGAAGTCTTTCTGTGACATGTTTATTTATACACTTCTATGCTGTTTTCCCAATTCATGGGATGATTATTGTTCCTTATATGAACGAAAAGTGCACAGCTTTCAGATGCTGTTCTAATATTATACTTGTGCTGTTTTATTCAAGGTTGCAATGCTTTCCCAGTCTGACCTACATATTTTCCATTACATGGAATGTAGTAAACAATTCTATTTACATTCAAGGTTGGGCTGTTCTTAATTAACATATTATTGATAGTTGAGCCATACTTAAAAACAACATTAATGTTTAATAATTAAGGGGCTGAACTAACGGGACAATTTCATTGCGATAGAGTAGAGTCAAAAAATCTTAAGTGTAGGAACTTGTCTAGTTGGAGTAAAATAAAAGGATTTTTTAGCCCCTTTAAGACAACGATCAACAAACAATGAAGGGTACCCAAGTTTTTGTGCAATGAACTGAATGTGTTGCAGTTCTTCTCGTCAAGGTTACAAATACACAAACATATCAAAGACATAGTAGAAAAAACTGACATTTTGGTAGACTCAAGGTGACTCGATTTAAACCCATTTTACTAAAAGTTTCACATGTTTTTCCACAAACTGTTTACAGTATTGTAAATTGTGAAATATCACTTACAAAGTTCCATCTCCATCTCCTGTATCCACGTACTTACTTTCTTCTCTAAGATAATCTGTTGATCCTAATATGTAACGCACGCAATCATAACAGCTTCTAAGATAAAGCAATACTTACAGACAAAGAACAGTGTCGGCTTCTTCATTACGTGTATTGCGGCTACTGCATTATTCCCTACTACATGTTCTGTATCAACAGTTCAGTTCTCACGCCCACTACATCAGTGATGAGAAGGGGACTGTGGATGTTCGTAACAGTGAATCGGTGGGCGGGTCCTACAAGGGGGTTTTTCCTGCAGGTCTTCTGTCAACTCTTAAAGGAGTGACCAATGCACGAGTCAGATTATATAAGGAAGACCCCACGACACCCTGGAAGGTATTCAAAGTTTCTTTTAATTGCTTGTATGTAAAAATTATTAATATTATAAAAAAAAATCATATCTTCTGAAAGTCAGCATTTGCTGAACCTGCGATGGGATAGAATATTAAACCTTTTCTCTATCTTTGCGTAAAATTCTCTTTTCATAAACTTAAAAGATGAATCATCAATGTAGAATATGTAGTATAGATTAACATCCTCTTACAACGGTGCTAAAGTATATTCCACATGTATAGGTGAAGGTGACGGCATGTGAGGGTCATGTGACACTCCAGGAAGAGCAGAAGGTGAATGTGGTGTCAACAATGATGGAGCGCCACCTGATGGGTCCCGGAGTGACCCGTGTTCGTGTCCATCATGGCAAAGTGCGAGGGTATCTCTTCATGCCCCAAGGCCCGGGCCCCTTCCCTGGCATCATCGACATCTTTGGAGGCTTTGGTGGCATTCGACAGTATAGAGCAGGTTAAAAAGTGTCACATTTTTTAATGGTACCGGCTGAATGGTTTCAGTGATCGCATCCTGTCCTCACGGTTGGTAGTTCGCACCCTGGATATCGGTCTAGCTGAGAATGGGTACAGCTGCTTAACTTTAGTTGGGAGAGTGAAGTTGATTGGGTGTGGTGTTAGTGACATTACCTCCTTTTGCACCGAGGCTTAGTATTCAGTGGGTTTCGCTCTCTCCATACTTACTGTAGCTGTGCCCACTGTCCCTGCTGACTGGTGCTCCGTGTCGTGTGTGTGTGTGTGCGCGTGTGTGTGTGTATGTGTGTGTATGTGTGTGTGTGTGTGTTTTTGTGCTTGTGTTGCAGCACTTGCACCACTGGATCAGGAAAAGGGAGAGTAAAGATGTGTGGTTGTAGCCTGCGCTCCTGCCTCACCACATAAATAAACTCACGCGCGGTCATCATCAAGCTCATACTTCTCATCATCATCATCAAAACCCCTAGATCCCCAAAAGTACTATGGCGACAGACGAGTGGCGACGGAGACAGGCAGAGATGACTACCAGGAGTCTCTAGTCACAACTCTGCACTTGGGTGGCAAATATAAGATGGTTGTTTATGCACTGGGATTTAGGCAGCAGTGCAATCCAGTCCTGTCTATGCAACTGAGCAGCCCTCTCGAGGAGCCACTCTGCTCACCCCACATGGGGAGATGGCTAGAAAACGTGCCCTAAGCAGAGTCTGCCCAAAGAACCAACCTGACTGGGCAACTGCACCCAGTAACGTCATCCTCATGTGGTCGAAAAAAACAATCATAATCACAGACCCCCCCAAAAAAACTATACATGCAACCTTTTATGGTCGCTCCTTGGAATGTCAAGACCCTTGTAGATACTGGCACAAATGAACGTCCTGAAAGAAGAACTGCCCTTGTGGCAAAAGAGCTGGCTAGATATACCATCGACATAGCAGCCAATAGTGAGTCCCGGCTGTCAGAGGAGGATCTACTCATAGAACGGGGGTCTCACTATACCTTCTTTTGGAAGGGTAAGCCTGCTGCAGAGAGAAACAGCATTCATGAACTTGGCTTTGCCATCCGGCAATGCATCCACTCCTCATGACGCTTCGAGTCTCACTGAATCACTCATGCCATGCCTTCTTCATCAGTGCATATGCCCCAACACTGGATGCAGAAGGCCTTTTACGCCGACTTTTACAGAGTGCAAATTTCTATCCCAATAGATGATAAGGTTGTGCTCCTTGGTGAATTCAAACCAGAGTTGGCAGACATGCTGATATTTGGCAGGCAATCATGGGGAGAAATGGACTATACAAGTGTAACCTCAGCAAGTGTGCTGCATAGACTCTCACTATCACCAATTCCTTGTTTAGGCAAGCTGTAATGAAACACATTAATAAATATATAGCGACCTTACTAGCGTGGCCGATTCGTTACTTTCACTTGATATTATTATTATTTTTTTTTTTTTTTGGGGGGGGGGGGGTCTCTAAACACCAACTCTAAGTACAGCTATTTATTAGTTAACTGAATGAAGCAGACACACTAACAGATCATTACATTTACGTTACTATACAATGACTCTCGGACAACAAACATGAAATGGATACACTTCCCACCGTAAGTAACTCACCCTAATGGATTGCTCTGACAATGACTCATGTGTGACCTGAGGGAGGCCCAGCGGCTGGGGAAGCTGCAGGTGCTACTGGACTATATCTCCTATAGGAGACTCACCTAGTTGGAGACTCGGTGCTGTGGAGGGAAGTCTCCTGGGAAGGAGCTGTCGGCCCCTTCCCTGTTACAATAATAATCGGAATGCCAATGAGCTGCAGGGCCCTTATATTGGAGATCTCCAGCCGAAAGATGTCGTCACTAATCTATGTGTGTCTGGTCAGGTGATAGGTGTTCAGCCTTGAGGGTAGCTTCTTGAGAAACACGTTCATGTCGCCTGTCGGTAATGCTTCCTAACTATTACCACCCAGGTGTGTCTTGCAGGTGTAATTTCTCTAACACGGCCGTAACGCTGGGTTAACTCAGGTACCTTGTGTCCTTGACCTTTCCTGGGTCAGGTCTTAATCTCACCGTAGGGTGTGTCAACTTGCGTGGGTGTACACCTGTTCATCCACTTACTCTTATATATGCTGTTTTATCTGGGCTGTAAGCTATGGTCTGATAAATAATCATTACAAAGCCGATACGTTCAAGATTTCGTGGCAACACCCACTATTCAAACACTGGCATCTCATTAACTACATCATTTGTCAGAGAAAAAGATCGCCGAGATGTCTTCATTACCCAAGCCATGAGTGGCTCAGAACACTGTGACACTGATCATCTGCTCGTTAGAGCCAAGCTCTCACTACACATTGCCCGAAAACAGCGAAGCCAACAATTTTCCAGAAGAGGTTTTAACACACAGCGTTTGGAGGATCCAGTGGTAGCCCATGCCTTCAGAGAGCAGCTCGAACATGGGATGATAAACAACCCAACAACAAATAACCCAAATCCCATTGCCTAATGGGATATTCTCGACACTGTCATGACAAAAACCTGCAGAGAAACCCTCGGCCAGATCGAAAGAATACACCAGGACTAGTTTGATGAAAATGACCCAGAAATCAATGTACTCATCAAAGATAAACGTGCTGCTTTAACTGATGGGCAGAGCAACCCTCTGTCTCAAACCGAAGCTGATACCTAGGAGAAGATTTAGCCACACCATAACGCTTGGAGGATCACCACACGAGAAGGTGTCAATACTTTCGAGCTAGCCCTACTGCAAACCAAGGAAGACAAGCGCCAGCGCTGGAAATATGCTACTGCCGCCCCTCCCGCACTAGATGTAGCCCTAAACATGTGCAACATCTGTGAACGACTCTGCCGGTCCCGTATCGGCCTCTATAGTCCCCTCAGAACTCACGAACGAAGGTGGCATCCTTAATAATTCATATCATTTTATCATGGCTGTATGATCGTCATAATTGATTCCGAGTGACAGCAAAGTACTAGTAGTAGTGTGGTGTTGGGAGACACCAAGCGGTCACATACCTAGAGGTCTAATGAGCTCAGGTCAGATTGGGTGGCAGTGGCTATGACAGTGGAATTTCCCTTTGATCTTTTTATGTCCATTAGCACCTTAACCACCCACCTCACCTAGCCTACCCCCCTCTCTTCTCCACAACCTTTCCTTCAGGGGCTTGGTCTTCCCATAGGATATCAGCTGGCGACCTGTGGTGTATTAGTCAGCATGATTGCCTCGCAAGCAAGCGAGCCTGGGTTCGATCCCAGGGCAGGGTGAAACTATGGGCGAGTTCGTTTATACCATTTGCCACTGTCTACCCAGCAATAATTGGGAACCTGGATGTTAGTCGATTTGCGGATCGTATTCCCGGGTAATAGGGGGAGCTGGTGGTAGAGCGGTACCCATCTTGTCTCGCAAGCAAGATGTCACGGGTTCGATTCCTGGGCCGGCGGAAGTTGTTTGGACACTCTTCCTAGTCCCCTTCGTCCCTGTTCACCTAGCAGCAAAGAAGGTACCTTCTGTAAGTCGAAAGTTGCGAATTCGTAATCAGGGACAAGTGTTGGAACTTCCAATAACTCTTCAGGCTTCTACGCCCTTAACTCATGAGACATAAGGCAAGCATGAACTTAGCATGCTTCCCTGATCGGCGCTGTAAACGCTTCTGTGCTTCACCTTACACAAGGATGTAGGGGGGTGCCCAATTAAAAAAAAATAAATAAAAAAAAATCCGGGGTAATGGTTAACCAGTGCAATTGCCCAGGGGATGGAATGGAGCTACTGAGGCCTTTCCCGACATAATGTGATTTATCTCTCAAGCTTAACACCCCCATTACCTGCATCTTCTCCTTGTGAGTGTCTGTAGAGTCATACTGGGCTTATTAATTAATAATTTTATTACACCGCAGGGGGCGACAAGCCTAGTCACAAGACCATGCGGTCAGACATTCATTGGTACTCGTGTCTCGCAGGGCACGTTATGACTTGTGATATGGAGACAATATTAATATGATTTAAGGACAATGGAATTTTGCACCCACCAAAGCGTGGGTAGCGTACAAGAATTAAATCTAATTTATTATGAATAAGTAAGTGGTGACATACAGTATAGTGGTTAGTGACTCTCACTGTGGAAGGAGGTCCCTGACAGTGGGACAGTCACAGAGTTTACAGGAAGAGGTACATGCTAGATAGGTCTTTCCTAATCAAATGCGAGCGGAGACAACATTATGTCTGTGGAGCATAAGTCCACGTCGACGATACTTGTGTGGATAAGGAAGAAGTGATGATAGTGTTGAAGTACATTGAACTTTGGATACTTTTACTTCTACTTGAGTAACATTTTGCCAATGTAAAAATACTTTTAGTTAATAGAGTCCGGTACCTTTTACAACTCTGATACTTTCTCTTATACCATATATCTTTCTTTTTCTCTTACTTCATTTTCTCCCCTCCTCCTCATGTACAGTGGAGTTACTTAGGTGAAACAGGATCTTTAAGATTGGATGTTACATATTGAGTCATCAAATTACCAACTTTACCTCCATCTCCTCTTCGTCACACATTATCATGATTATATTCTGACAATATAACTCAAGTAGCATATGTGATTAAACAGGAATAATTTTCAATCTAAAATATATATTTTTTTTTAAGCTCATTAATTTACAAAGTAGATTAGGAAAGGCAGTGTGTCGTGTCCTCAAAACTCTTGGTGGGACGGAAGTGGTATTTGGCAACTTTAATAAGCAGTTAGGTCATATGTCACAATGAAACTAATTGTATTTTAATGAAATACTATTTAAGCCTTTAGGTCATTTCAAGGAAAATTTATGGTTATTGATTTTTCAGTGCACACTCCGTGTTATATTCAGAGTATTTTACAAAGAATGAATCGAAGACATCTAGAGAGAGAGAAAAAGCAAGGGATAACGTAAGAACCAACTGCAAAATAAAGAGTATTATAGACACCAATATAACCAAGCATGTCAAAAATGGGGTATTCTACATAATTATCATGGGTTATTTTGCAGTAAATATACATTTTTTGCCTAAAATACCCTTTTTATAAGCCCTACAATTTTTACAGAATAGATGCTGTTGCCAACATAACAAACACACCCAAACGAGCTGTATGACCCAAACTCAGGATGGGAGGGGACTTTTTAGATTTTTATTTTACTTCGAATATAGATTACCTATTGACAATAATGAATTAATTATCTCACCTGTTTAATGTAGATTAATGTTTATTTACAGCGATTTTCGCATCCAGAGGCTTCGCTTCCTTGGCTCTCCCTTTCTTCAGTTATGAAGACTTACCAAAAAAACATGATATTTATGAACTGGACTACTTTGAAGAAGCAGTAGAGTTTCTTCTATCTCAGCCCAGAATCATCCCTGACCGCTGTGCCTTGTTCTGCTCAAGTAAAGGATCAGAAATAAGTCTCACCATGGCAATACACCTGGAAAAAGTAAAAGCAGTCTTCAGTGTTTGTGGCATGGTGGCTCCCATCTTAACGACAATGACTTACCGAGGGAAGGAACTTTGGAAGGGCTTACACAATGGCTTAGAGAAATTTGTAACATATGACTCTAAGAACCAGGGTTTAATTTTTGTTGACAAAGTTATGCAGGAATTTTTCCGCGATAGTAACTCGTTTATATTACCGTGCGAGACAGCCCCAGACGACACATACTTCTTGTTCGTTGCTGGCGACGAAGATACGACTCGCACGGAATACAGCGTCCAAGCGATGGCTCACCGCATGAAACTGCATGGACGGGAAAATCAGTGTCGCACTATAGTGTACCCAGGGGTCGGTCACATAATAGAAATGCCATATAATACCTACCCGGAGCACAGCTATAATAAAGTGAAACTCCCAGGTTCCACCAAAGAAGAAATGGTACCATCATACTGGGGAGGAAATGCTGTAGGATTCTGTAAGGCTCAGGAGGACTTATGGCAGCAGGCTCGGAGCTTCTTCGAACTCCACGTCCGTGACCAGAGTCACTGGTATCAGAATTATCTGGAGGAAAGCTGCAGAAAGGAACATGAGACTTAAGTGTTATTAAAATCAGGTCTTTGATCCGAGTTTCTCACCGAATTATTTTAAGTGGGAACCACCGGCCCTATACAGGAGACGGCTATATTGATTGATTTGAAGAATTCCATATGTATTGTGTATTGTACATTTACTTTAGAAGTAATTCAGATACCACAATGAAAACATTACGATTATTTTTCAAAAGCAATTTGATGCAGGAGATTAGACTAGTGTGAGTGTTCTTATTCACTATGCTCCCCTGTTCAAACATTAAATAAAATTTAATCGTGGAATTTTGAAGAGTTGAGGATTGTTTGGTACAGTATAGGAAAACTTTTCGTGGCAGGGAGTTACACAAAGTGTTAGTCTAAGATACAAATTAATTATAGTAGGGAATGACAGCAGAGATATATGGGATTCTACTGTAGGGAGTTGTTAAAAACATGTTAAATTGTTCAAAGTCTTCTTGCTATTTTTTTCTTTTACTGGCATTGAACAGTAAAGAGATGAGGATATCTGATGTCTGGCACTGTAAATTTTATTTCAAATTTATTGGGAAATCAAAATAAAAGCTTCGTAAGAGTGAATTTTTTGTTTTTGTTTTACGTTACTGAGAGAAGATCACTATAGTGTAGTAAGAGAGATAAGGAACTACTGTATAGTATTTCCACGCTATCCTGGCCCGTAACCCACGCCCCTTGTCTATAGCTACAAATTGCTGATTGGTTCATAGAATTTTCGTGTTGCTGTTCATTTATTCAAATTATGTTTACAATTGGTAAGAAGATCCTGTTATTCTCTAAGTAATATTAAATAACTGAACTGTCAAAATGCAAATGATTTCAAGAAAATAGCACATCAGAGAGGAAGTCATGGATGAAATTCGCTTTCTAATGAGCTCTTTTCATATATCTTTCTTTTGTACCGATAATGTGGCATCAAAGGTAAATACAACTGAAAATCCTTATGAAGAGTTATAATAGCAATTAGAAATACCAATTCATAATAAAAACTATAGAAGAAGGAGGAAGAATCAGTTGAGCAAACTTGTCACTACTGGGAAAAGATGTTAACTTTGTCGAGGGAACGCGCATGGGTGCTGTAGCGTCAACAAAGTTTGTAAGAGACTGCTCCTTAAAAGTCGTATTTCTGACGAATTCAGCGAGTCTCCCAATCCCAGCTTGTGCAGACAATTATAGTAAGACCCAGTTATCAGCACAGTGGCATCTATTTTTTTTTTACTTTTGGACTGTCATTTTTTGGGGATAAAAACATCTGGTCCTACCACCCGATCCCTCTGGGCAAAGTTTTTCAAGTTTGCGCATACGCAATGTGATAGTGTGACGTAGCAGTGACGTCATTACCACTCTACCTGACTGCAGTGTTACCAACGTGCCCTATGCCCGCCGTTAAACGCTCCCGTTCGTTGGAAACGGCGGCCGTAGGTTGTAGTATCTTAGGTTATTTAATGGGAGAATGAAGAGTCACATGGTCTGTCTGGCTGGCTGTTTATTCTCTGTTCTTGGTTACAACGTGCCTAACACATTTCGTAAGAAGTAACATAATATATAATATATACATTCAATAAAGGCAGCATTTAAACATACATATATATAACACTATTTTTCCCTTTCAAAAGAGAGCATGGCTGCTACAAATCCTAAATAAACAAAACTTACAGAATTACATATGGCAGGGAAGAAGAGAATAGAACACAACAAATATAACTTCCTAACTAAACAGTTTTGAAAGGCCTGTTCACAATTCAGATAATTAGAGGTCTAATTTAATTACAGGTCTCCTAACCCTGTTTGATCTTCTAGGACTATTCCCTCCATCAAGTTTTACAGGGGTTTTACTTGCACTCTGTGCATTATCAGTGACAGACATATCATCACTACAATCAGATGACACAGTGAGTGGATGCTGGGAAACATCATCTTTGACATCATGATGATGATGATCATCTGAAAATGTGTCAAGTTTATCATCATGTCCTGGTGCTACATTCATCTCGTCATGTGGCTGAATGATGTGATCCATATGAACATACCTCAAAGAGTTACCACATTTCACTAAATATGTCCTAGAGGCATATACCTTGTCGATGACACCAGTTATCCACTTTGCATGTACAGTACCATAACCTTTAGCCATGTTCCTAACTCTCACCCTATCATTTACCTTGAACACTCTTTCACTGGAACTCTTATCATGATACATTTTTTGTTGAGCTTGTTTCCTCTCTACAACTTCAAACAGACTTGGCTTAACTAAACTTAATCTTGTTCTCAACTGTCTCTTCACCATTAACTCTGCAGGAGTACATCCTCTCACACTATGTGGCGTGGTTCTGTATCTGAGTAAGAAATTTGCTAGTCTGTGTTTCATTGATTTTCCTACAGTTCCTTGAATTACCTGCTTGGAAAGTGCTTCCTTTACAATTCTAACTGATCTCTCAGCTGCACCATTAGAGGCAGGATGATAGGGTGGGGTCAGTACATGCTTTACACCGTTGAATCTCATGAAGTTTTTAAACTCTGATGATTGGAATGGAGGACCATTGTCAGAAACTACCTCTTCTGGTATTCCATGTTCGGCAAACATTAATCTTAATTCATCAATGGTGCTACCAGCATTAGTACTGTACATGTGCTTAACATCAATCCACTTTGAATGACTATCAATTAATACAAGAAATTTGTCTGTTCCCTTATCACAGAAGTCAATGTGTACTCTTTGGAAGGGAAGGGTAGGCCATTTCCAGGTTTTCAAAGGTGTGCTGGGTGGCATACTCCTAACATTCTGACAAACAGAGCACTCACGTACCATCATTTCAATTTCACCATCCAGTTTAGGCCACCACACAAAACTTCTGGCCAGTGCTTTCATAGCACATATACCTGGATGTTCAAAATGCAGTTCATTCAAAATTTGCCCTCTAAAACACTGTGGAATTAACACCCTCATACCCCACAACACACATCCCTGTTCTACTGATAATTGACATCTCCTTAAATGATACGGTTGAAAGTCTAAGGATGGACAAATCTCTGGCCATCCATTTAGTGTTTACTCCAGGACTCTTCCTAATACAACATCTTTCCTAGTTTCATGAGCAATCATTCCGGAGGTGACTGGAAAATCTTCTGCTATCATGGTTACAGCATAAACCTTAGGCTCCACTCCATCATTTGATCCACTACCTGGCAACCTTGACAAAGCATCTGCATTGGAATGATCATCTGAACGTCTATACTGTATCTCATAGTCATATGCCGACAATATCAAAGCCCATCTCTGCATTCTTGCTGCAGCAAGTGTAGGAACAGGTGATTTAGGACCCAAAATTGCCAAGAGAGGCTTGTGATCAGTTATTAAAACAAAATTCCTCCCATATAGATACTGGTGAAATTTCTTTACTCCAAATATGATAGACAAAGCCTCTTTCTCTATTTGTGCATAATTTTTCTCGCTTTGGGTAAGAGTTCTCGAGGCATATGCAATGGGTCTTTCTTCACCGTTATCCATTATGTGACTTATGACAGCACCTAATCCATAGCCCGATGCATCACAAGCAAGCTTTAGTGTTCTACTGGTATCATAGTGGACCAAAACATCAGTACTAGACAGAGCAGCTTTACAATCTTCAAATGACTTCTGAGTTGCACTGTTCCATTTCCATGGTATCCCTTTCTTTAATAGTTCATGCAGAGGGGCTAAAACTGATGCAAGTCCACTCAAGAACCTTGAATAATACTGTATCATACCTAGGAAAGCTTTCAATTCACTGACATTTTTTGGAGCAGGTAAATTTACTATGGCTCCTACTTTATCTTCTACAGGTCTCAGCCCTTCTGCATTCACTTTGTAGCCAAGATAAGTTACTTCTTTAGCTAGGAATGAACATTTGCTCTTGTTGAGCCTGACATTGTGTGCCAACAATCTTTCGAATACTGTGGCTAGGGTTTTGACATGATTTTGGATGTCACTGTCAACAATAAGGACATCATCCTGAAAACATAACACATTGGGAAGACCCACAAGAATTTTGTCCATGATGCACTGAAATAACTTTGGTGCACTCTTAACACCATAAGGCAACCTTTTGAACTTATACAATCCTTTATGAGTGTTGATGGTAAGGTACTGTTGACTTTCAGCATCAACAGAGACCTGAGCATATGCTTGGGACAAGTCTAACTTAGTGAAAATGGTTCCACCTGTTAGTGCAGCAAACAAATCTTGAGATGTGGGTAAGGGATATTGCTCATCCTCAACAGCTTGGTTAATGGTAACTTTATAATCACCACATAGTCTAACAGATTTATCAGCTTTAGGTACAATTACTATTGGAGCAGCCCAATTGCTCTTGGCGGTTTTCACAATAATTCCCTCACTCACAAGTCTGTCTAATTCCTTCTCAACCTCACCTTTCAATGCATAAGGAACAGGTCTGGACTTAGCATATATGGGTGTAACATCTTTGTCAATGGTGATA
Organism: Homarus gammarus; assembly: GCA_958450375.1. Taxonomy (NCBI): domain Eukaryota; kingdom Metazoa; phylum Arthropoda; class Malacostraca; order Decapoda; family Nephropidae; genus Homarus; species Homarus gammarus. The sequence goes on along the minus strand of CAUDMG010002128.1, from coordinate 778,403 downwards.
TGAGCTTCATAACCCTTTATACCACCCTGTCCCTTTACAAATAAAATCTTGTATTTTTCAAGCAATTTCTCAAGACCTGGAATACTGTTACACATTCTAACACTAAATATCTCCTTCCAGTCCATCTCAAGTTCACAAAACCAGTTCTTACCTAACAAAGTTGGTCTATTCACATAACAAGCTATAATTAATGGCAACTTTAAATTCTGATTTTTGTACTTTACCTCACACTCTAATTTACCTTCTGTGTTCAAAATCTCTCCAGTATAAGTTCTCAACTTGACACCTGAGTCTTCTAAAGGCACATGCGCAAATAGTTTCTCATACATATCTTTACTCATTATGGAGAAATCAGCTGCAGTATCCATTTCCATGGTTACAGGTGTGTCATTAATACACAAGTCCACTTTATACCTATGTTTGACTTTCTCTTCACGACTGGTGTAAATAGAAAACACATGGGCACTCTCATCATTATCAGATCCAAAATTACTAACACGATCATGAATACTGTTTTTCATTTCCTTCTCTCCACCTTCAACTGCATATACTCTACCTCTATCACTTCTACAGGCAGGAGCACTATGTCCAATACGTTGAAAATTGTAACATTTTGAATTCTTGAACTTACACTAAAAGCTTTCATGTTTCCCTCGGTACCTCTTACATTTTAAATCAGCATGTGTGCCTTGTTTTGTGGCATACTTATTCCTTTTGGCTACAGTTACTTTACACACTGAGCCACTACTGCCAACTGTTTCACTACCAGCATTGGGAACAAATTCTCTGGTGTTTTTCTCGGCCAATTCCACGCTTGTAGCTATCTGACATGCACTTTCAAAAGTTAAGTTAGTGGTGTTCATTAACTTATTCTGTATTTTTTCATAATTCAGGCCTATTACAAACCTGTCTCTTAGAGCTCGGTTCAAGAACTGTCCAAAGTTACAGTGAATGGATAACTTCTTCACAGCTACTATATAATTACTTACTGATTCATCTTTACCTCTATCTCTGGTGCCAAATCTGTAACTTTCAGCGATCTCAAGTGGAGCATGATCAAAATGTTGCTTCAGAATCTTGGTAATCTGAATCAGTGAGGAGTCTTTGGGTTTGTCTGGAGTAAGCAGATTGACCAGAGTAGAATAAACATTAGCTCCTACCTCTGTCAAAAAGATTGCTTTCCTTTTCTTTTCAAGGACTTTTCTCTTCTCCGCATCCCCACCGTCGTCCATTAATTCATTTGCCAGAAAGAAGAAGTCCACTCTCTCACAATATGATGTGAAATCTTCCTTGTCTGCATCATACTCCCCCACTCGTCCGATGTATCCACTGACGCCAGCCATGGTTGCTCTCTTCACTTAAATTCTCCAGGTTCAGAGTAGCCTTCCCTTAAGTGGTCACTATCCTCTCTTCAAGGACTTCACCAACACTTTGAGAATCCCATCCTCGTCGCCAGTGTAGTATCTTGGGTTATTTAATGGGAGAATGAAGAGTCACATGGTCTGTCTGGCTGGCTGTTTATTCTCTGTTCTTGGTTACAACGTGCCTAACACATTTCGTAAGAAGTAACATAATATATAATATATACATTCAATAAAGGCAGCATTTAAACATACATATATATAACATAGGTGACAGTGATGCTGACGACTTTCTTCTTGAAGACAAGTCAAAGAAGCAGAAACCTCAGAAGTCAGGGTCTCCAGCAGAGGCTACGGCTTCCCCTCGCACCCGGGCTGGGGCTGTAGAGGGTGGCCTCCTCCTGTCATCGGGGGTCCCCAAGTGAGCTTACATGTGGCTCAATGACCGACCCTCCGCCGACGATGGACATAGGGTTGTTTTGTTGTTGAGATTGTCGGACCGTAGTCCGACACGGTCCCTTGCCTATAGGCGGCCCGTTTGGTGGTTCCGGCTGGAGCTCCTGGAGCAGCCAGACCGGATTTGGGATTGGAGGTTGTCCTACCTGCAGATATGAAAGGATACTGCAGGTTGCAAGTGTGAGCGGACCCTCGATCAGTGGACGCTTACCACCAACCCCCACTTGGACGTGGTCAGTTTAGGAGTGGCGCGCCCCCCGAACTGGGGTCCGCACTTGCTGGGGGAGGATACTTCCTAAGCTATCTGGGTGGTGGGTATCGTGTGATGACCCGGTGAAGGTGATGAATGTGGCTTATTTGGGTCTTTCGGGTTTGAGTGGCCGCTGGTGTTGTGTGTTCTTGGAAGTTTTGAATTCTGTTTCGGAGACTATGTGTGACTTCGCAGTCGAGGAGATAGTGTTCAAGTGGGTTGGCTGCTGGCTCCTGACAGTAGGTGCATTCCATGACGACATTTCCGATCGTCTGCCAAGAGCACTTGTACCCTAGTCATAGTCGATGAAGGCTAACTTGGGTTTGTCTTGGTGTTTTCTTGTCCGAGAAATGTGGTTCCCCTCTTGTAGCCGCCAGGTACCAATTGGCTGATTGGGAACCAGCGTTGAATGCATGAAGGAAGTTCTTTTGGATGTGGAGCTTGGTAGTCTTTCTGAGGTGATTCTTGATCTGTTGCACGCTCGCTGGAACTTGAATGTGTACGCTTCTAGAACGTGTGGCTGCCTTGGCTGCTTCGTCTGCTACGTCGTTTTCCCGGACCCCTACATGACTGGGAATCCAGTGTAAGACGACTGGGCGGTTTTGTCTTTGGAAGTCCTGTAGCTGTGCGAGGATCGAGGTTATGATGTAGACGTTGTCTCTTGGTTGACTGTGTTGCAGCGCCTGCATGGCCGTTTTCGAGTCCGTGTGAATTATGATGGACTTGTTGTGTTGTGTTGCAGCGTGTTGTAAGGCCTTTGAGATTGCTACCAACTCTGTTTGTAGGGTGGAGCAGTTATTAGAAAGTCTCCATCGGAGGGTCTGACCTTGGGTGTAGAAGGCCGCTCCGAATGTATGATGTTTTGGGTCCACCGAGCCGTCTGTGAAGTATGATGCTGCATCAGCCGGTGTCTCGGTGGCTATGGCTTCCAGAGTTAGTATTTTGAGGCCCTCCTTCTGGAGGTTGGCTTTGCTATCACCTAGTTCGGTAATTTTGAATGTGGCTGAAGGAGGGCTCCACAGTGGAGGAACTACGTAAACATTGTCTCGTATGTCTTGGTTGTTCTTGACGAGTGTTTTTGCTGGCAGGTGTCGGATGACCTTGCTTGCCTCGTGCGACCAGGTGGCCCCTCGCACCCTGTGGTCGAGGTGGAGGGAGGCACTGATTCGCGTTTTGGCAGCTGTGGGCTAATCTGATCTACAAATTTTGGCGAGGAGACCGGCTGTCACCTGCTTGACTCATCCTGCCAGGGGTGGTAGTTCAGTTTCCATTTGCAAATTGCAAATTCTGGTCCACTGGATGCTCCAAGCATGGTCCTGAGAGCATTATTTTGGATAACTTCTAGCTTTGCTATCTGGTCTTCTCTCAGTCCAGTGAGTGCTGGAGCACTGTAATCTACCAGCGATCTGATGGCGGCCGTGTAGTAGGCTTTGAGCACATGTATGTTCGCTCCTGTGGTTGTGCTGGTGAGCGACCTCATTATATTGTGTCTGCTCTTCGTCCTGTGCCTGAGATACTCGAGTGGCGGCTTGAAAGTGAGTTTCTGGTCGAACCAGATTCCAAGACACTGGTCGGTGTTGGTCCAGACTACCGGCGTGTTTTGTATGGAGAGTATCTTGTCTGGTGTGTCAGTGCAGATGGCCATCGCTTTCGACTTGGCTGGATTTATCTTGAGTCCAAGTCTGTTGCACTCCTCTTCTATAAGTTGGAGTGCGTGTTGCGTGTTGGCTAGTCTGTTTGCTCTTCTTACTATGAGCTGTAAGTCGTCTGCATAGCATAGGAGCATGGCTCTTTGTCTGAAAGGAAGTCTGACAAGATTTTTCATCAGGACATTGAACAGCGTTGGACTGAGGATGCCTCCTTGTGGGGTTCCGTTTTCATGGACCCTGTAGCTTGAGGTTGCTCCCTGAAAGCGTACTCTTGCTTCTCTCTGTGTGAAGTAGTTTTGGATCCACCCCAGCAACCTTCCGTTGACGCCTTTTTCAGCGAGCGTCGTTATAATGGCCAGTGGATTTGCTAGTTCGAAGGCCTTCTCTAGGTCGAGGAAGACCACCAAAGCTGGTTTATTGTCCACTGTGCTGAGTATCTCGGCGATGTTGTTGCCTGTGCAAAAATGTGAGGGTGTGGGCTGCCTACTTTCCACTTGAGTCTGTTGAGAGCCATTCTTTCTCCCGTCTTTGCTATGCAGATGAAAAGGGAGATGGGTCTCGGTTTGTCTGGTTCTCTGGGCTTCGGAATGGGCTGTATATCTGCCTTCTTCCATTCCGGTGGAAGTCTTTGTGCTGTCCACGAGGCATTGATGACTTGTAGCAAAGCCTCGTGCCCGGCTTTTCCGGCATGGGAAAGCATGGAGTAGGTTATCCTGTCGGCCCCTGGTGCTGTGTCCTTGCTTCGTTTTATCGACTTCTGGAGTTCTTGCTGGTTGAACGGACTATCGGTGTCATCTTCACTGTTGCAGGCCTCTTCGATCATCTGGAGTCTGGCCTGTCGCAGACGCCCTTGTGTCTCCTCCGCATGTCTCTGGAGGTTTTTCGTTGCTGCTCGGTCAGAGAACAGTTTTGCAAGTCTCTCGGCTACCTCTTCTGGGTTGGGATGGGTTGGTGGTGGTGGTGTTGCTGCCTTCCCAGATGCCCTTCGGATCTGGGCCCACATTTTGCCGAGGGAAGTGTGCTCGTTCAGTTCGGAGCACCACTTGAGCCAGCTTACGCTTTCGATTTCTTCCTTCTCTTCCCTGGTATCCTTAACCATGACTTGCACGAGATGTCTGTTTGTTCCCGTGGGATGTCTCCTGTAGTTTCTTCGGGCCATGTTCACTCTGTGGTTGAGTCCATGCACTGTCTTGATGTGGGTTTTGTTTTTGGAATAGCCTCTTCTGCCGCTTGGTGAAACGCCTCGACCAATTGTTGGTGGAGGGTTGTCTCGTCCACGGGTACTGCACCGGCCGGCTGTGATTTTGCGCGCCACTTAGCCAGGTGTTTCTTGTAGAGTTTCCAGTTTGTTCACCTTCAGTGTTGTTAGGGTGGCAAAGTGGTCATTAGTCAGCGTGGGGTGTAGCTGCCAGGAGGCCGAAGGCTGTAGTGCACTGGAGACGAAGGTTAGATCTAGCCTTCCTCCCCTAATTTTGGTGGGCTCTCCGGTGTTCAGGAGGCTGATCTCGGGTGTGTCTTGAAAGGTGGTGTATAGGTGTAGGCCGTCTTCATTTGTGGGCTTACCGAGCTTAGGAAGGGATGATGTGCATTGAAATCCCCTCCTATGAGTGTGGCGTGATCAGCGGCTGAAGCGAATAATTGAGTAACCTACAGTGAGCCCCTTGGGTTCTTGTAGATGTTGTGAACAGTTAATTCCCGTTCTTGGAGGGTTACTTTGACGGCCTGTGTCTCAATGTTGTCCCCACATGGAAATTGCTGCATGACCTCGGAGGAGGGTATGCTTGACTTGACCAAGATCATACATCCTCTTGTTGACGCCTGCTTGAAATGCCTCCTGTATGTCTTGTAACCACTGAATTTGAAACAGTGGTGTTCTTGTAGAAGTGTTTCTTGTAGCAGTATAATGTCAAGCTTGTCCTTGGCTGCTGCTTCTTGCAGGAGGTGTTTCTTGTTTTTGATGCCTTGAGCATTCCATGTAAGGATGTTCAGGGTGCTGATGTTTTCCACCACTGTTTCATCGGGGACTTCTGGTGGTCCTCGATAGATATGTTCAGGTCCGATTCCGACTGGATCAGGTTCATATCTTCTTGTTCTGTGGTGGTTTTTGCCTTCTGGGCCGTGGTTCGGTTCAGGGGAGTTGAAACGTCCAATTTCTTTCTGGGAGCTGTCGGTATCTTTGGTTCCCTGGTGGCTTTTTTCGGTGTAGAGTGTACCTCGGCTGTCACTCGTGAGGGGACCTTCATGGCGTCCTCCACTGAGGTGGCTGGAGCTGGCGACTTGCCCGAGGACGCTCCCCATGAGTATTTGGAGCTGTGTGGGCTGGATCTTGTGGCCCAGTAGTCCGGCTAGGCCCTCCGCGAAGGTTGTCAGTACCTTGGCTAGGTCTGATACATGTATCACTTCTGGTGCCTTGGTGTGTGCTTGTTTTGTCTTTTTCTTAGATGTCGTTGTCTGCTGCTTGGGTGGCTGAGGTGTGGCCGTAGTGAAGGTAGGAAACTGGGCTGCACTTTGGGTGTTGACCGGCTGAGGAAGTTGGCTTTGTTGTTTTTGCCTTTGGGATCCCTACAAGAAGGTACTTGGTGGGGCTGGTGTGCAGGCGGTGGGGGCCGGTCTTGCTGCTGGTCGGTTTGGCTGGACCCTCTTTGTCCTCTCAGAGCATCCAGGGTTCCAGGCGTGGTGTTTGCCCCCGCAGTTGGCACACTTGGGGGCAATTTTTTCCCCATTTTTCAACTTGGTGAGGCAGGAGTGTGTGCCGTGCTTCTGCGCGCAGACTGCGCAGATTTCCTTGTACGTGCACCTCGTCTGATGGTGCCCGTATTTCTGGCATCTGAAGCACTGCAGGGGCTCCGGGACGAAGGGCCTCACTTCGTAGATCCCCCAGGTTTTGAGGTCTATGGTGCTGGGGGGTGGACCGTAGTGCGTTATGAGCACTTGTTTTGTGGTGGCCGTCTTGTCAGACGGGGAAGAGCATCTCTCGGCTTTTAAGATCTTCGGGTGGTTCTCCAGGGGTTCGAGAGGTAGTTCCTTTGGGTACCGGAGGACTACCGACTTCGTCAGTTTCTGGGCGGGGTCCAGCTTGGTTGATGCAACGGTGGTGGTGTTTTTCAGGTAAGTGTCGAGGGTGGTGGCGGAGTCCTTGTCTTTGGGGTGAATAATCATCTCCCCCTTTAGGTTGGGCCGCACTGAGAAGTTGGCCAGTGGATTTAGTTTCTCCATCTCTGTGATGGTGGCACATGTCGTTTTCGTGTCCGTTTTCGAGATCTGGAATTTTGGCAGTGTCGTTGGGGGTGAGCTGGTGGTGGTGATGGGTGCCTTTTGGGCTGCTTGACGACATTCGTTTCCCGAAAAAGCATGTCGGCATTTTTTGTTTTCAACCTTCGTCCAGTTGTCGTCCTCAGTGGCGGTAACAGTGGTGGTGGAGTTGTTGGAGGCGGTGGCAGTGGAGTGGATGACGTTCTTGCTTTTCAGGGCTTCGTGGGAGGCCCGCAGCTGGTCCGCTTTCTCTGTGCGGAGCCTGTCGTGGTTCGGGTCGTTGGGTTGGCGGTTCAGGAGGGGGTCGCGGTTAGGAGGGCGTACGCACTCCATAACCTGTGGTTAGGTGGTGGCTTTTTTTTTTTTTTCAGAGCCTACCTATTCCGGTTGAGTAAGTAGCAGAGGAATTTCAACACTCCCCACAGGCACTTGATGGCAGGGTGGTCGTAGAGTGGTTCCTGAGCATCTCTCCCGGAGCCCCGTTGGGGAAACCTACTACCTAATGTATGTGACTGCTCACTTATAGACGTGAGCTAAGTGTGCCTATTAGGGAAGGATGAGGATTGCTACCCTCTTTCCAGGTGGACCCGCACGATCACGGTTTTCCTGGAAAGACACAGCTGGGATGGGTTCTTGCTCCAACCCCCTTTGGTGTTCACACTCTCCTGGGAGGGAGGTGAACAGTTACAGGGGGGGACCGCAGGACGAATACACTTTTGAGGGTGCAGGTCCCTAGGCCAGAGCGAAAAAAGGAAAAATAGCAGTAGAAGGAAAAGAGCTCAAACCACGTCGGGAATATCACGCTACAGCTGCTCTCCAGCTGGAGTGTGGGTTACTCACACCACCAGTGGGGAGGGCAAGCTAATGCTCGATAAACCGAAAACGCTCGTGAGATGTTGTCCACGATGTCAGTGGTGGATGGTCCGGTCAGGAAAGATGGCCAACAATGGCAGCAGAGAGAGGGCGGTCTTCACAGTTTCGGGTCCAGCAGTAGAGCTTGTTGAGAGGTCTTCTTGGTTCAGGAGCGTGGAGTAGAGTGGGACATAGGGGATTCCCTTTGTCTCCCTGCCCCGTTGCGCCTTCGTCGTCTCGCCTTTCCTCAGGACTTGCCTCTGAGCACAAGGGCGACCTCGTTCTTCCGTCACTGCTCTCCACTTCAGGACTCAACACTTCGCCTCCGCCGAGGTCCTACAGCCGTAATAGTCACCACACAAATGGACGAGACGGTAAGCCTGCTCACTCAGGTGGGCTTTCCTGCTCCCCAGGGGGAGGTGATGCGAAGTTCACCACCATCACCCCAGAAACTCGTCGTACCAAGGTAATGGTTCGCCACGTACCCTGGGAGATCCTTATCGACGATCTTCGCCCTCTTCTCCCACAACTACTGGACATGGAACTCCGCATCAACCCGGTCTCCAAACGTCCATCCAACGAACTCATCGGCTGGTGAGTGGGCTCCCTCCCTCCGAAGCTGAATGTAGGACCAATTCACAACTGTCCTCTCGACCGATTTATCGGAACCCCGAAAATGTGTGGTAGTTGCCAATCGTGGAAACACTGCACCTGGGAGTGCACGAGGATGGTCGCCTGCGGTTTCTCTGCAGGTCCTCACGACACAGTGGAATGCGAATCGAAAATTCAGAACAAAATCCCAGTTATTCCACGGTGTGTCAATTGCCATGGCAGTCACCACGCCTGGAATGCCAATTCCCCACAGCGTCCTGGCACTCGCCCGGGGAAAACTTACCTTGTACCACTGCCCTCGTCTCTGACGAAGCCCCTGTCAACCAAACCTCACTCCTATCCACCACCGCCTCTTCCATCCACCAAGGATTTCCCATTGATCTCCTTTCCTCGACCATCCCCCCTATCACCCCTACCACCCATCCTTTCTCCCCTCCCTCCCTCTCCCTACCGTTCTTGGAACAAGGTCGTTGCCGGCCCTGCCACACAGTCACCACCACCTCCTGCCTACCTGAACCCCAGCTGTCCTCCACCAGCACCACCACCTCTTGCTCACCTGAGCCTTCACCTTTCCTCCCCGTCACCACCACCTCCTGCCCACCCGGACCCCCGCTGTCTCTCACCAGCACCAGCACCACCACCTCTTACTCACCTGAACCCTCACCGCCCCTCTCCATCGCTACCACCACCACCTGCCCAGTCGGGCCCTCGGCAATCCTCGCCGCCACCTCCAGCTCCTGCACAGGTACACCAAGTTGGTTCTATGGAAACAATCACTCTCGGTCTGGATCGCCACTCCAAGCAAATCAACCTGCTCTCTGCCCAACTCGACTCGTTTGTGAAAACAATTGCAATATTGCAGAGGCAATAACAACTCATTCTGGACACCCTGACCCAACAGGGGCGCACTTTGCAAGCCCTGGTGACCCGCCTCCTTCCATCTCCCGAGATGGAGGATCCATCCCTCGCTCTCCCACTCCTCCCTCTCCATTTTTCTCAAAAGAATTTGGTACCTCCTCTGGAGCCCTGTTTAGCACCACCAACTCATCTCACACCGGAGGCCGTTCCCGCCTCTTCTTACAATGGAACATCCAGGGACTTAGACCTCGCTGGACAGACCTCGCCCAGTTTGTGCTCTCCCATCAAGTACATGTTGCTCTACTTTAGGAAACCATCACAGACGATGTTACTCCACTCCGCCTTTCTGGCTGTACTGTTTACACCCTGCCTCGGTACCGTGGGCAAGCTCGTGGCCTCCTCACCCTTGTGCGTAACACCATTCCATCTGTTCGTCTCTCTTCACCTGACTCACATGGACCCCTGTCTGAATTACTTTCTGTCTCCCTTACTCTAGGTGACCGGACCCTTCGTGTAGTCAATGTTCATTTCAAGAGTGATTCTCTGGACCCCCAGGTTCTTCACGACCTCCATTATGGGGTTCCCACTATTGCTCTTGGCGACTTTAATGCCCGCCATCCCACTCTTACTCCGGATCATCCCACGCCATGTACCCTTAACGGATCACATCTCTCACAGTTCTTAATGGGGTTGATGATGTTCGCTTTCTTTGTCCTGACGATCCTACTCGTCTCCCCCAAAGTTTCTTTGATGTTGGCTTACTATTGAACGGTCATACCTCCTTTCATCCTACCGTCTGCACCGAGCCTGCTCTGTATAGTGACCATCTTGCCGTTACTACCCATCTCGGGCTCTCCTTCTCTGCCCCGATATCAGCTCCTTATCGATCCCCTCGCCTTCGTCTCACACAAGATGCTGTTCCTTCCTTTACCCAATAACTTTCTACCTGGGCGGATTCCTATTTTGTCCCCCAGTCCCTTGACTCTTACAGCGCTGATTTTGTTGATGCCGTGTATGACTCTGTCAATCGCGCTACCCCTCCACGCCCTCCCCGTCACCCCAGAAGTGCCACCAACTACTGGTATCGTATCCCTGCCAAGAGACATCTCCGGCAGGTAACCCGTGATCTCCACTCTGCCATATGGAGGTCTCACTCTCCAGAGGACTGGGAAGACTTCAAAAATTGGTGCTCCTTTGCAATTCAGGAGCGTCGTCGGATTCGTGAGGCGGACTGGCTATCCATCCTTCACGGGGTCTCTATCGTTCCAGTCGTCACCCTCTTATGTGTGGAATCAGATTAATGCTATACGGGGTACTCGACGGAGGCCTCCTCCCCACCCTGACCCCGCCTCCCTTGCCTGCTCTTTAATTCAGGACTCGGCACAAGCTTCCTCCCTTGAGGCGCTTCCAGATCTAATGCAGGAGGCAGTGCAGGCTCGCATCGATGCGTCTGAGCCTGTTGTTCGAGCTGCTCTTACCTCCCCTGCCCCCACTGATCATCCTGTCGCGATCCCACTACCCTTTATATTTGGGGAGTGAAACCTACCCCAGTTATTAACAAATAAAGGTACAAATAGGGAACACAGCAATAATTATCTCTACCATAAACCTACTCAACTAAATGTACTTGAATAAGTATGAACAGTTGAAATAAGTGAATCACAAAAGGGAAGATAATAATTAATTACTTCAATTTATGTTCTAAAGGGAGTAATGACTAGCAAACAAGAATTTAAGGGAATAAGTAATTGTATAATAAAATAAGGGTGATGCCGGAAGGGCGAAAATACACCGTTAAGGAGTTAGACCAAGCAAATATTACTTAACATTACTATATTACACAGACATACGAAATATATATATACAACAATCACTACAAAATGATTATCTCCTACCAAACAGGAGATTCCTTACCACCAGGATCCCTTCCTAGGCCTAACTAAACGTGTCACTAATACCTGATACCCCTAGGGCATTGCAGAAGTCTGAACAAGGCACTAGACAAGGGTCAAGGCTAGAGAACGAATGGACACGTCTACCCTATGCCACGGTTTTTCGCTACTGCGGAGCGCGGGCACGCCGAGCAGCGCGTCTCATCACGTGATCTAGAACATTTGCTAGATATTTTATATAATTAATTAATACTACTATTGAGTTGACTTAACAGAGTAAGACAATGATGCATATTAATAACATACATAAATATACAATTAACCTAAGTAACTAAGAACAATAATAATATAATAAGTACGATTAACAATTTATTAATAGCTTGTATGAAATGTAGGCGTGAACATATGCCTCACGCTATGCGAGTTCCCAAGCGCCATAGGCACCTGACAATCCCATCACACAGTTCGAGCTTGACAGTGCTCATTGCTCTAGAAAAGACACCTCTCGTGGGGATGATCAGATAACCTACTCCGTCCTCAATGCCTGTACTAATATTCCTAACGGCCCCTTGCTTGCTCTCTACAATATGTCTTATGAACATGGGGTTCTCCCGTCTAACTGGAAAAATGTCACTATTATCCCCATCCCTAAGCCGAGAGATCCTGAGAAATATCCACCCATTAGTCTTACCTCCTGTGTTTGCAAGATGATGGAGAGGATACTCCATCGTCGCCTTCTTCACACCATAGGCGGCTTCCACAATTCCCTCAATGGTTTCATACAACATCGCAGCACAGTACACTCAATTGCTTCCTTTTATTGCAATCAGACTGCCCGCGTCTCCGTCTTCCTTGATATCAAGGGAGCCTTTGATATGGCTCAGCCTGCCCTCATTTTAGCTGAACTTGCGCGGTTAGGGGTTAAAAGGAGACTTCTTCAATGGATCGCCTCTTACCTCACTGGACGGCAGGCCCAGGTTCGCTTTGAAGGCTCTACATCTCCTGTTCAAGAAATGAACCGCGGCACCTTTCAAGATGGAGTCCTGAGTCCCACCTTGTTTAACAGGCTCATGCACTCCATTGCATCTCTCCCGTGGCCGACAGAAGTTGTCCACTCAGAATATGCCGACGATGTCCTCCTCCAAGCCCCTGACTACCTCAGCATGCAGGAAGCCCTTGATCTGATCTCCAGAGAGTGTGATTCACTTGGTTTCCTTCTTTCAACTGCGAAAACAAAAGCCATGTGGCACGGTCGTGTTGTACCTCCACCGCTTCTCTTATCAGGAACGCCCTTGGACTGGGTTAATGAGACAAAATACCTGGGTGTGTATGTAACTCGCACACGTTATCAGATACCTGAAGTCCGCTATCTTCGAGACATATGCTTTCGGCGTCTCGCTCCCCTCTCTACCATGTGCAGGGGTTCCCTTGGTGCCACCATCCCTGTATTTCTCATCATGCACAAGTCCTTTGTCCGTTCCTGTGTCGACTACGCCGCCCCTGCCCTCGTCAACATTAGTCGGACTGCTGTCAACTGTCTCGAAGTTATCCAGAGGAAAGCTGCTCGTATCATCCTTGGGGCTCCTCAGTGGACACGCTCTACTTCTCTATATACCGAACTTGGTCTTTCCCCCTTACAGGATCGTGTCCAGGAGTTTTACCTAAAAACTACCGTTTCCATTCTACAGGATCCTCGGGGCAACTATGTCCAAGCCTACTTGACTCCTGTTGTCCGAGGCCGACCTCCATCTAGAAGACAGTGGCGAGGATCACTCATCCGAGCCCTTCAGGAACACGACCTCCTGCCTGATATTGTTGTCACCCCTGCTGTTGGTTCGTCTCCTTCTCCCTGGCTGCATTTTCAACCTGAAGTGTTTGCCCTCGGTGGACCGCTCCCGAAATCCCACGTGAACCCCGTTATTCTCTGCAAATACCACCTCTCCAAGATCGCCCACTGGTCCCCAGGCAGGGTCGTCCTCTACACTGATGGTTCTCTTGACCCCGCTACAGGTCGGGCCGGGGCTGGTGTCTACATCTCCCGTCCCGATGCCCATGAGCCTATCAAACTGTCTCTCAGAGTTTCTGACGGGGCATCCTACACTCAGGCTGAACTAATAGCCCTCCTTGCTGCCCTTCTCGCTGAGGAAGAAGCAGATGGTATCTGTCCTTTGCTTGTCTGCTGCGATTCCAGGTCTGCTCTCAACGGGATCGCATTTGGATCAGGGGAAAATAAGGACCTCATCTTCCGAATACGAGGGTTAACATCCACACTTCAGGATGCAGGCCGTCCTGTGACATTCCTATGGATACCCAGTCATGTCGGTATCTTGGGGAACGAGGCAGCAGATGGCCTTGCCAAGACTGGCTGCATCAAGGCCACACCTGACTACGTTGATACTCGAACACTTTTACAGCTTAGGACCCAAATTCGCCGCAAACAGAGAGAAGCTCGGGAAGCAGCCATCCCCCCTGGACTCCCCGCCCACCTGGTACGATGTCCTCCGTAAACGTCCTGACCTCTCGTATGTCTATGGGAAAGGGTCGCGGAAAAGGGACGTGATTGCTGCCCGTATCATCATTGGGTATGACTTTACTTGCGAGATTGGTATCCCCGCATCCCGTGAGCAACGCTCTTATGCAATGCAGAAGACCCGACAGCCGCACCCTTATCCACTACCTCCTAAGATGTCCCCACACACAACGCTTCCGTGACGCCTGCTGGACCACCACTCCACGGCTGATCGGCTCTGTAAATAAATATCATTAGATAATTAATTTTTCTTTACTGTGCAACCCAGTAATACTATTTTGAATATAAAAATATTACTAAGCATATAAACTAATTCAATGGATATTAGCTGCCCTTACTACAAATTTCATAGTAAACATTCCAAACAATATTGGTATTATTTTGGTTTTGGTCATCTGGGAGCTATAGGTTTAAGTACTTTAAACAGCATGGATAATGGTAGCCTCAATGCTCCTACATTTGGTGTCAGCGAGAATACTGGCATTTGTTTTCTTGTCTTCCCAGCGAACTCGGAGGATGGAACGTAAACTACGTTGGTGAAAGTTTTCAAGTGCCTTGAGGTGCCTTCTGTATGTGAGCCACGTCTTGCTGCCAGACAGCAGGATGAGGAGGACCACTGCTCGATATACGCGCAACTTTGTAGATAATTTAAGCTCCTTGTAGCTGAAGACACGGGTACGGAGATTGCCAAAGGCTTAAGCTGCACATTTGATCCAATGGTGGTGGTGGACAGGTGGGAGCCATGATACTGAAAGTGGGTAACATTAACGAGGGTAGTACCGTTAAGCTGGATGGATGGAGGAAGTGTGGTTGAATCAGGGGCGTGCTGAAAGAGAATTTGAGTCTTGTGTACATTCACCTTAAGGCCGAAGTGTGCATAAGCATCTGCGTAGGTATTCATGGTCTCCTGTAGGTCGCGTTCATTGTGAGCGACAAGGGCGAGGTAGTCTGCCGATACCTTTGCCGATACCTTTGTTCCTGCCTAGAGTCGTCTTATGTTGAAAAGACCCTTCATCCGGTACTTGGTGTCCACCCAGCTGGCTAAATTGGGACTGGCACTAGTAAGGAAGGCAGCCACGAAAATAGAAAAGAGATTTTGTGCCAGTACATTCACCTCAAGGCCGACGTGCATACGCATTTCCGTAGGTGTTCAGGATCTTCTATAGGTCGCGTTCAGTGTGAGGGACGAGGGTGAGTCCCTGAATCCCTCCATTCGGTATTGGATGTCCACCCCGCCGGATAAATTGACATTGACACGAGTAAGGAAGGCAGCCAAGAAAATGGAAAGGGCAGTTGGTAGTACATATCCTTGCTTTACCCCCGTTTGGTTGGGGAAGAACTCAAACTGTGTGCCATTGTACAGGACACTGAGGTTCATACCTTCGTGGAGTTGACTCATAATGGCCATGAATTTTGGTGGGCAGCCAAAACGGCTTAGGGTCCGTCAGAGGGCTTTCCTGCTGACTGAGTCAAAGGCCTTGGTAAGGTTAAGGAGGGTCATGTACAGGTCACGACGCTGTTCTCTGCCCTTTTCCTGGATCTGGCGGGCAACAAAGATCATGTCAGCGGTGTTTCGTGATGGTCTAAAGCCACAGTGAGATTCTGGGAGGAAGTTTTCCGCCTCAGGAAGAAGTCTGTTTAGGTGAACTTGGGCGATAATCCTGCCAGCTATGGACAGCAGGGAGATCCTGCGGTAGTTGTCACAGTCTGACCGGTCTCCCTTGTTCTTATAAATATTGATGATGGAGGCATCTTTAAGAATTGGGGGGATTTCCTCTTTGTCTTATATATTTTCCAGAAAAGAGTGGAGACGGTTGGTAAGCAGAGGGCTTCCTGCTTCATACCTTAACACTAATATAATGCTGCCACACTAGATGCATTACACCACCCCGTTCACACACACACACACACACATACACACACCCGGATGACCACACAACTGAACAAGTAAGTTTTTGTTCACTACTGTGTCAACAAAAACAGAAAAACGTCACGACCACCGCAACAAGAACCGCAGTCAGTGATCCGCCTTCCTTCTAGGGAGTAAGGCATCGTGAAAGAGTTTTTTTTTAAGTTTAACAAATTTATTGACAAAGCTTGGAGTACAGTTTGCCTATTCTGAGTAATTCAGTCAAAGAGAGGAAGTGAAAGCAGATGAAGGAACGAGGTAAGGAGACAGAAAATGGTTGGAAAAGAGAATATGAATGATATAAATATAAATGATGAAGAAAAAAATAAAAAAAAAGATAAAGAAAAAGAAAAAAATTGATAAAGCAGAGAAGGCAGTAAGGTTGAGACAAAAAGAAGAGAAGAGGGAAAAGAAGAAAGGAATGATACATGGATGACAGATAAAAGAAGTTGGGGGGGGGGGGGAGGAGGCGAAAGGAAGAAGAAAGGAGGAAAGCAGGACAAGAAGTAGAATGATATGAGAGAAAAAGTAAATAAGAAAGTGGTAAAAACTCAAAAGAAAAGCCTCTGATTGAAGAGAGAAAGTAAATATAAAAAGAAATGGAATAGGGATAAGAAAATAGAAGGAAACAAGGAAGAAGGAAAGCACTATCAGAAGGAAAATTAAACAGTTACGGTAGAATGAGAAAATAAAAAAAAATAGAAAGGACATAGAAATACACACACAAAACGTCTTCACTGTGTTCTAAAGCTGTTGGGTAGGTATTATATAGATCTCTGTTCAATCCTAAATACCCTTCATGATTTATCACCATACTAGGAGTTATTGTACCTCCACTCTTCTGTATTTCAATCCGTACTTATTGTAAGAATTCTGAGTCAACATTGAGACTATAATATTGTGCTCCTTAATCTCGATAGTGGCCTGAAACATGGGACGTATTGAGAAAATATATTCAGTTCATTGCAGCTACCTTTGTGAACCCCAAGAAGCTGTGTGGAGGTCCCTGTGTGTCTCGGTATCTTCTATAATAAATGTTCGGGGAGGAACGAGAAGAAGATGATAATAAAGAAAGAGGAAAAGGCAAGAAGGGGAAGGCGGAGGGAATTAAAAGAAGGAAAACAAATGTAAGAACGGATAAATAAATGAGACACAAAAGGTGTGACTAAGTCTCCAGTTTCAGGCAGAGGCCCATCTAAACACATTAATTTTGGGGGGTAAGCATCTCTATTTACAGGGTGCCTCTCAATATGGAAGAAGCTCTTAAGATATCAGGCATGTCAATATTACTATTATTTTTCACTTTTTGTCTGTAAAATTGTGATTAAATAAACTGTTTCCGTATGAATCTCAATATAAAATTATCGCTACTCTTGCTGAAAAAAGAAACTCCATCAGATCGTAGTGTTGGTAACTGTGAATGGACGACAGAAAAGAGTAACAAATAAGGGAGAGGACAGTGGGAGGGGGTGAATATTGATAGAAGATGGTTGTACAAGAATTAAATTGTTTTTGGGGGGACAAGATGCGGGCGGCGAGTATACAGGGCTAAGGTGGGAGGGACGACTAGTTAAAGGAGGGGTGAGGGTGACACCACAAGGTCTTGGGGGAGGGGGGCAGGTGAGGAGGAGGAGGAGGCGAACGAGGAAGACGGCCAGTGCAGTGCGGTGAAGGAGTGTGTGTGTTGCCTCAGTGTCGGCTACACCACTGCCAGTATTTCTCCTCCTCCAGCTTAGCAGACAGTGTGAATATTGGACCCTTTTGATTTGTATTTGTCGATGTATGGCGTACATGTTTATTAGCTGATGTACTGTACCTGGTTATTAGTGGATGTACTGTACCTGGTTATTAGTGGATGTACTGTACCTCTATATTAGCTGATGTACTGTACCTGTTTATTACGGGATGTACTGTGCCTGGTTATTAGTGGATGTACTGTACCTCTATATTAGCTGATGTACTGTACCTGTTTATTACGGGATGTACTGTGCCTGTTTTTAAGTGTTATTCGTACATAACAGAGAGTGTCGTCAGCTTGTAAGTGGTCGTAAAAGTAAGGAGCTTTTAGTAGGTGCTTCAAAAGATGCTGTAGCAGAGAAAGAATAGAGCCACCAGACTTTTATGCAACTCAATTTTACTGTTTTTTTATACTACCATTACAAGTTATGGTATTTATTATCTTTTATTTTCTACTCGAATTGCAAGAATTATGTATAATTTGACTGACTGTCAACATAAACATAGAAAGGAATAACCTACTTATGACAGATATTTGATCACGTCAATTGAGTTTGTATGTCGAAATAATTCAACAGTACTTTATTAAATATTGAGGGATGGGGAAGCAAGAGATTGGAAAAAAAAGAAGTAGTTTAGCGCTCAAAAGTGATGTGTACGCGAGGGAAAGATGGAGTAACCAACAAAGGAGGTGGAAAAATGGGTTGAAAGAAGAATAAAGTGTTAGGAAAGGTCATCCAGAGAGCATGACGTCGAGAGGTTTTAGTGATTGCTGTGTTGCTGTGGGTGTGTACTACATGGATAGGGTAATGTTGTGGAAGGGGAAAGATCTTAGCAGGATGGTCGGTCAACTCAACCCCTGGTCAACCCAACCCCTGGTCAACCCAACCCTTGGTCAACTCAACCCCTGGTCAACCCAACCCCTGGTCAACCCAACCCTTGGTCAACTCAACCCCTGGTCAACCCAACCCCTGGTCAACCCAACCCCTGGTCAACCCAACCCCTGGTAAACTCAACCCCTGGTCAACCCAACCGTTGGTCAACTCAACCCCTGGTCAGCCCAACCCCTGGTCAACCCAACCCCTGGTCAATTCAACCCCTGGTCAACCCAACCCCTGGTCAACCCAACCCCTGGTCAACCCAACCCCTGGTAAACTCAAACCTTGGTCAACCCAACCTCTGTTAAACCCAACTCCTGGTAAGCTCATCCCCTGGTCAATTCAACCCCTGGTCAACTCAACCCGTCAACCTAACCCCTGTCAACTTAACCCCTGTCAACTTAACCACTGTCAATTCAACCCCTGTAAAATCAACTTCTGTCAACTCAACCCCTATAAACTAAACCTCCAGTCAATTCATGCTCTGGTCAACTCAAACCACAGGTCAACTCAATTCCTGTCAACTCAATCCCCTGGTCAACTCGACTCCTGTCAACTGAACCCTCCATCTGAACTCCGGTTAACTCAACACCTGCCAACTCAACCTAACCCCTGTCAACTTAACCCTTGTCAACTTAACCCCTGTCAACTTAACCCTTGTCAACTTAACCCTTGTCAACTTAACCCCTGTCAACTCAACCCTTGTCTAATCAACCCCTGTGTACAGTCTATCCAGTGGTCTAAAGACTAAGTACAAAATGCTTAAGTTCAGAACTTTGGGAGACAAAGAAACAAGTAGTGGCGTGAAATTGTGAAACAACAAAAGGGTTCGATAATTTAATAATAGTTACTTTAGTTCGTCTTTAACCTTCATTTCTGACATGGATGAAGCATTTGGATCAAGTTTTCGTTAGACAATTAGCAACCCTCTGTACATTATAACTTCTTTTAAATTTATTCCCAATGAAATAAATTAATTTGTGTGAGTTACGGCTAAAGTAACGTGAAATATCTAGATTATTCGAAACATTCGATTTTTTTAATCTGGCTTGTGAATTTACAGTTATGAACATAACTATGATTGATTTGGTAATGCTGAGGAGGGATAACTGGGAAGTACACTGTGCTTCCGATACCCAAATTCCTAACTAAAGGAATTCTACTCAGTGATGACAATAAATATTATCGAGGGGAAATTCCAGCATCAGGGTGTTTTTCATAGCATTTTAGATCGATTTGAATCTTATTTACTTACATTTGAGAAAAAGTTGGGTTAATATACAAGTGTCTGGCAGTGGCATATTATTTTACCCTGCAAGAGGGTGGAAGAGTCTAATGCAAATCGAATGTTGTGTACTGGAGGAACAGATTTTAATTTTTCAAGCGGCAGGAACTGGTCACCAACCCTCAGATATGAGGACGGTACTCGGTTGATTGAATACTTATCTTGCTTCTTAGAAATACATGCCATTGAAACAAGTACATAAACTATCCAATAGCCTTTCTGCAAAATTTGTAAACTATAATAATGAACCAGAAAACTTTCGATATCTTAGAGCAATTGTTCATCTATCTCTCTCTCTCTCTCTCTCTCTCTCTCTCTCTCTCTATATATATATATATATATATGTATATATATATATATATATATATATATATATATATATATATATATATATATATATATATATACATATATATATACTGTTACGAGTTGGGGATTTACAATATAGTTAAAAGTCTACCCAGATCCCAAAAGGCAACAACAATAAAAAACAAAGACAATCGGACTATAAAAGGGTAGACGAAGGATGCCAGTTTTTGCTGTGTATAATAAAGTACCATAAATTCCTTAACAAAATATTCAGCTTTCTATAATTTACCCTTAACCATTCTTAACCTAAACATACGCAACATTGGCTTAACAGTATATACACATTTATACAACATACAACATTTTGAAGCAAGTGGACGTGGGGAGGCAATATAGGATAACAAATACCTAAGTGCGGAGCTGAGATGGCTGACTAGTAAGGCGGAGTATTGAAGAAGTTGGTAGGTCGTCACTATGTTGTAGGTTTCCAGGATAGGTGATCCTAGTGTGGTCACTTCCCAGAGTGAACTGAACTCTCCTCGATCTGGAGCTGATGACGAAGACTTGGAGGAGGTAACGCAACAACCAGGATATGGAGAAGGGAAACCCGGGAGTGGTAACAAAGACTAGTCATATTCGGGTTTCGTCCCTAGATGGCGTTGCTCATGGTGCTGGGTAGGTAGATCATGACAATAGATGGTGTGGTTCGTAGTGCTGGGTAGGTAGATCATGACAATTGATGGCGTGGTTCGTAACACACCCCCTCCAAAGACCTCCGTAGCACAGGACGCGAAGGAGGTGATCACCTGGTGCGCCTGGAGAGTAGCTGCTGCATTTCCACTGGAGCACGGGATAAGGAGTCCGCAATCAGGTTGTCCACCCCCTTTATGTGCCAGGCTTGTAGATTATAGGGCTGGGTGAGGAGAGCCCAGCGGAGGATTCGCTGGTTGGAGGTCTTGTTGGTTTGGATGAACGTGAGCGGGGCTATGGTCGGTGAAGACTAGGGTGGTTTGTGGGCGAGATTTGAGGTAACATTCAAACTTCTTTATTGCCAACACCAGAGCCAGGGCCTCCTTCTCTATGTATGCCACAGGGTGAAGGACATCAGTGGTTGGGTCGGGTTGTAGGAGCACAGCCCCCACTCCGACACAGCTAGCATCGATTTGCAGATGGAAGGGCAAGGTGTAGTCAGGGGGGTGGACTACAGGCTTGGAGGCAAGGAAGGCTTTGAGGCGGTGGAAAGACTGATCGCACCTCTGGTTCCAGATGTAAGGGACCGCAGAACTGGTGAGGTCGGTGAGGGGTCTGGCCACGCTAGAGAGGTTACTGCAGAACCGACGGTAGTAGCCACACATCCCCAGGAAAAGCATGTGTTCCTTCTTCGTCCTTTGAGTGGGAATGGACAAGATGGCTTTAACGTTTGCGTCCTTGGGTCTCACCATACCATGCCCAACGATATGTCCCAGGTAAGTCACTGAGGCCAGGCCAAAAGCAGATTTAGCAAGCCTTATGGTGAATCCAGTCTCTTGCAGTCGTGTGAACAGTATCTCCAAACGCACCAGATGTTCGTCCCAGCCGTCCGACACCACCACCAGGTCATCCAGGTAGGCGAACGTCCCATCTAGGTCCTGAATCAGGTAATTGATTGCCCTCTGGGCATGTGTCCGGAGCATTAGAAAAGCCAAACGCCATAACCAAACATTGAAAAAGGCCAAATGGAGTTATAAATGCTGAGATTATTTTTGCCCTATCCGTGAGTCCCACTTGATAATATCCTTTCAACATGTCCACCATAGTAATAAATTTTGCACAGCCTATGCTGTCTATTATATCTTCAATTAAAGGTAAAGGGTAGGAGTCTGAGACAGTGACCTGGTTCGCTTTACGATAATCGGTACAGAAACGAAAACTGCTATCGGGTTTTGGAATAAGAAGGCAAGGTGAAGCCCAAGGGGAGGTACTAGGCTCAGTTAAGATATATTTTAACAAAAAATCTACCTCCTTTTTCATAATCTCTCTTTTTTGTGGATTTAACCGATGTGCTGGTTGCCTAATGGGTTGTACATCATCTGAGATTAGCTTAATATCATGTTTAAGTATATAGCAAAACCCTGGGAGGTCTGACGTGACTTTAGGAAATGTTGATAATAACTTAGTGAGATCTTTTGCTTGAGATGAATTCAGAACAGAAAGATACTCATCCAAGTTGTTGAGTATGTGACTGTTAGCAGGGTTTTCTTTAGGTAGAGGGAAGTCTAAATTCTCCAATAGGTCCATGTCATCTGTCTCCGGCTCCGGCCCTGACAAAGCCGTATGCAATACAGGTAGGCTTATAGCCTCTGGGATGTCTTTCTCTGACTGCCTGGATTGGTAAAGTTTCATGAGATTAATGTGAACAAGTTGTGAATCTTTTCTGCGATCAGGAGTGTAGGTTATGTATCTAAGCTACTGTGCCGAGTAGCAACCTTGTATATAAGCTACTGTGCCGAGTAGCATCTATGTATATAATTATGTGGCAACACTGCACGTGTTATGTGGCAACATTGCCCCGAGGCTGCCATATGGCAAGGCAGTCTCAGTCTGACTGCGTGAGCCGTGCATGGCACACGCTAGTCACCACTTGTATTTCTCCTATCCGAATAAATGGACTTCAGTGTTACCCGGTGTTTCCCTACCCAT
Source organism: Homarus gammarus (assembly GCA_958450375.1). Taxonomy (NCBI): domain Eukaryota; kingdom Metazoa; phylum Arthropoda; class Malacostraca; order Decapoda; family Nephropidae; genus Homarus; species Homarus gammarus. Next base: position 755,894 of record CAUDMG010002128.1, on the reverse strand, counting down.
CACTGCTTTCTTCAGGGAACACTTGGAACCTTCAAGGAGTATGGACTATATAGTTGAGGGGAGAGAGTTTATTTAGCATTGATTTGAAAGTTTGATGGAACCGTTCCAAGCAACCTTGGGATTGTGGGTGGTAAGCCGAAGATGTAATGGTCCACACTGAGGTCTTTCAACACCTGTTTGAAAAGATTGCTTGTAAAATTGGTGCCCTGATCGGATTGAATCTCTTTAGGAATGCCCACTGAAGTGAAAAGGTGCAAAAGAGGTTTGATTACATTTTTTGAAGTGATGCTTTTAAGGGGAAAAGCCTCAGGAAAACGTGTACTGGTATCCATAACTGTGAGCAGGAATTGATTTCCCTTCTTAGTCTTTGGTAATGGGCCCACACATATAAAGGAACTTTAAACCACAGTAAAGCAATTTTGAACAGAAGTGACTGGGAGGAATAATTAACAAGGAGTAACAAGGGGGAAGAAAATTGGCACTTCAGGTCGTGTCCTGTCACGGTCGCCATCTGTTACGAGTTGGGGATTTAGAATATAGTTAAAAGTCTACCCAGATCCCAACAGGCAACAACAATACAAATACAAAGACAATCGGACTATAAAAGGGAAGACAAAGGATGCGCGTTTTTGTTGTGTATAATAAAGTACCATAAATTCCTTAACAAAATATTCAGCTTTCTATAATTTACCCTTAACCATACTTAACCTAAACATACGCAATATTGGCTTAACAGTATATACATATTTATACAACATACAACATTTTGAAGCAAGTGGACGTGGGGAGGCAATATAGGATAACAATTACTTAAGTGCGGAGCTGAGATGGCTGACGAGTAAGGCTGAGTATTGAAGAAGATGGTAGGTAGTCACTGTGCTGTAGGATTCCAGGATAGGTGATCCTAGTGTGGTCACTTCCCAGAGTGAACTGAACTCTCCTCGATCTGCAGCTGATGAGGAAGACTTGGAGGAGGTGATGCAACAACCAGGATATGGAGAAGGGAAACCCCTGAATGGTAACTAAGACTAGTCATACTCGGGTTTCGTCCCTAGATGGCATTGCTCGTGGTGCTGAGTAGGTAGATCATGACAATAGATGGCGTGGTTCGTAACAATATATATATATATATATATATATATATATATATATATATATATATATATATATATATATATATATATATATATATATATATATATATATATATGTAACCGGTCGGAATTTACTGGACTTTAATTTCTCACTTGACTTGGGGTTTATTTAAAATTAATAGATGGTAATGGCAGTGGAAGCGCCCCTTTGAGAAAAATCCCGAACCAGCACAAGAACACTTAAATCTACTAAACAAAATAAATTGTCCGTGACCCGTGGAAGGATAGCATCTGTGACTGGGATGAATGAGACACACTGTAAAATTTAGACACTTATATTCCCTCCAACACTACAAACACAATCAAATAATGGTACACCAATATGAGCACCTCTCAACTTGAACTTAAAACACTACTCTGGGGAATAAAAGTTATACATGATATAAAAATTATTAGAAACTCAGGCAACAATAAATTTGAAGTATTAAGAACTGTTGCGTGCACACATGAAACAGGCCTTAAAGGCTTTCACACAATAATATCAGTCACTTAGGTATTAAAAAAATAGAAATTAACTACTCTACAATGAATAGGCCTTAAGGGCACTCAACAAAATTATATCAGTCACTGAGGAAATGGTAATAAAACATGAAATTAAATACTCTACAATGAATAGGCCTTAAGGGCACTCAACAAAATTATATAAGTCACTGAGGAAATGGTAATAAAACATGAAATTAAATACTCTACAATGAATAGGCCTTAAGGGCACTCAACAAAATTATAGCACCCCAACAGATGCACACTTCCTAACCTAACCTAACCACTACTCTGGGGAACAAGGTTATACCTGAGATCAGAATTATGAAGAACAATCAGAGGCATTAAAAGAATCAAATCACAGTATCACTCTGGTTCCACTTGATGGCACAAACATTCAACACAATATTATCAAAATTATCTAGAAACTATTAAACTACACCCGTAATAAGGGAGGGAAAATGTTCCTCCAGGTATCTCCTAGAGACCTAGACTCACGGTCTCAGTGTGTGACCATTAGTCTACTCAGATAGCCTCAGTGTACTCCCAGTGCGTCCATAAAGCGGACGGGAGTGAGCCGATCAGACCTTGTACAGTTGAGAGAAGCTTTAGCGTCCCGTTAGCAAGAGGGTTTCGCTAGCAGCTCGGGACACGTGGTGATGTGCCCGGAGTGGTAAGAACTGATCACCCACTGCTGGTCCCGGGTCATTTAGTTATCGGGAGCACTCGTTCACTCAAGAGATCCTTTGCTACCCCGCTAAACAGTGACAGGCCTACTTTGCTCGGTCCAATGGCGACAATCGCCACCCTCAATCATCAGCGGCAGTCTCAAACGGCAGTCAATCTCTCGCAGTCAACTCCGGGTCAACTCCAGTCAAGTGGGTTCTCACGGAAACCCTGAAATGAACTCACTGTTAGCTCTAGTTTACTTTATCACTGCCCTATCTAACCCTGTCTGAGATCGAATGAGACTTACTTGTTACTCTGCAATAATGCAACACAGGTGACTAGGCCACGTGACTATTCCTGGGACAAGCGCGCAGAGACGTCTTGTCTCTGTGAATGCTCTCCGGGACTGGGGGAGAGGCCTCGTCGCGTTCTCTCAAGGCGTGAGCTTAGGGCTACGTGACTTATTTTCCGCCTAACTAATAACTCCTTGGGACACCCGTAACATTATTCAGACTGCTAAACGATCTATAATAATTTAAAATTCAATAATAGTCCCTTACTTCATGACTCGCATCATTATTCAATCGGTAAACTACATTTAATATCATATAGGCCTAATTCCACCATCTCCCGCTAGGAGGGGGAAGCGCTCTCTCCCCTCCCATGACCTTGAACGCTCAGTGTTGCCAATGGCGGGGCATTCGAAATTACTCTGAAATTTCTGAATATTACATATATATATATATGCTGATAACCACCAGGAAAGAAGAAAACATTGAAAAAAACGAAATTTACATTTTTGAAAGTCTTACCCCCTGAATATGTTCCTTGTGATATAGAAACAATGTATACAAAGTTTCAGGCCTAAATTCCTATATTTAGAGGTAGCTCAATGACCTCAAAAATTACGAAAATGATGAAAATTCAATGATTTAGGAGTATATCAGACCAATGTCTTAATTTGTTTAATCAAACACTTGAACTCAATATATATTCAGGGACGTAGCCAGGGGGGGTTGCAACCAACAACAACCAACAAAAATTCGAAAAAAAAATTATTTTTTCGAAAAAAAATTTATATATTTGTTCGAAAAAAAAATTTTTTTTTCGATTTTTTTTTCAAATATTAGTTATAGTTAGTGATTGAAGGCCATATAAACAGCCAAAAAAGGTCAAAACTGACTGCTTACACTTATAAAAGGGTGTTCTTAGTATATTTTGTCCAAAAAACAGATTTGTAAGCATTTTATGCTAAATTCTCTCCCAAGCTTTTAGCAGTTTCTGCTAATACAATAACGGCTTTGCGGTCTGACATTTTTGTGCGATCTAAGGCTGCTGAAAGTTCTGGAGTAACGACATTTTTTCTCCCTCTCTTTCTTTTTCGTCGTGTCTGAAATTGGATTCCTCCATCAGATCCCTCACTCTCATTTTGTCCAGTTTCAATATTTTCAATATATTCTGCAGAGCTGATTTCAGATTCGGAACCAGATGAAATAAGTTCAGTTCTAGAAGCTGCTATGTGTTTCAATTCCCCCATTCGATGTCGTCTGGCAACCATTTGGTCCTCTCTTTTGGACGCCCTTTTCTCCTTATTAGCAAGCTTTACATCTACTCCAGCCAGTGACCCTCTTCTTCCCTTTTCTCGCTGAGCTAACAAGAAATCCTTGTCTTCTTGTAATACTGAAGTATTGTTCAGAGCATCTGCGTGAGCGACATCAAATAGATCTTCAAGCCGGGAAACAAAAGCCGACTCTTTTGCGAGTTGTGTTGGTGACGTTCGTGCTTTGTTCTTTTTCAAAAGACGCCATTCTTCAAATGTCTGCTGAAGCTTAGTCTGGCAGTTTTGATGATCTCTCGTCGGGATTCTAGCTTTTTTCCAAAACTGTGTTATTTCCGTGATGGTAATATCAGATGATTTTCTTACGGTCTTCTTCAGATCAAGATGGTGATGTAGGAAAAATCCAAGAGCCATACGCATTGACGGCAACTTGCTGCCTGTTATTTCAATCACGGAGTCGCCAAGGAGATACAACTTGGTTTGAGATCTTGTTACTTTAGCCGGAGATGCCATTTTCTTTTTCAATCTGAAATAAATATAAAATAGCATTCATTAGACAGGTTGGAGTCATTAATTTCATTAACACTTATGTTTAAGAAATGTTCTACAAAATGTCTATGTATCTGTCTATCTACGTAGTATTTAGGACTTTACTGCTTACACTATAACATTTAGACACTTAGACAGATGTAATATAATTCATCAGTAGATAAGAAATTAAGAATCAACATCTATATTCTATATTGTGTAATGTTGGTGCTTTTCTCATTAAATAATTCATAAAATATTATGTCCGTAGTTACCTTTGTTTCAGTTGGTGGGCCTTTTCAGATACTTTTCCCCAAGAGAAACACAGTCTTCAAAGCAGAAGTCGGAAATTTTTATAGCTAGGGCAGTATTGCTTTCTACAATTTTATTGGCTAAAACACTACTTGATCTAAAATGAAAAACATAGTTAGCACCCTTTGCATAATTATTATTATTTCTTAAAGTTATTTTAACAGCTTGTATGGTATCAGTAGTGTGTGTGAAGTAAAATGGCGGCCACAACTTTGGATTGTCAGAAACTTTACCCTCATTGAGCTACCTCTAAATATTGTTCAATTGCACTGATTCTTTTTCTCAGTTTTTATTTCATATAAAGGAACAATTTGAGAGGGTAAGAAGAACATATTTAAAAAAAAAAAAAATACGCTCCACCCTAATATATATATATATATATATATATATATATATATATATATATATATATATATATATATATATATATATATAAAAGAATCTCGAAAACTTTACCGATCTGTAGTGATGATGCATGGTGTTATATGTAGTGATGATAGATGGTGTTATATGTAGTGATGATAGATGGTGTTATATGTAGTGAAGATGGATGGTGTTATATGTAGTGATGATAGATGGTGTTATATGTAGTGAAGATGGATGATGTTATATGTAGTGATGATGGATGGTGTTATATGTACAGGTAGTGATGATGGATGGTGTTATATGTAGTGATGATTAGACATTCTATCTATATAAAACAAAGAAGTCTGTCTATTTGTCTGTGTGTCCTCACGAGAATCTAGGAAACTACTTTACCGATCTGTAGTGATGATGGATGGTGTTATATGTACAGGTAGTGATGAAGGTTGATGTTATATGTAGTGATGTTGGATGTTGTTTTATGTAGTGATCTGATTGGTGTTATATGTAGTGATGATGGGTGGTGTTATATGTAGTGATGATGGATGATGTTATTTTTAGTGATGATGGGTGGTGTTATGTGTTGTGATGATTAGACAATAAAATAATAACAGTTTAATGCTAAAAAAATATACTTTGCTGTACCGTTGTAGTGAAAGACATGGTGGAACTTACATACACCGTTAATGAACTATCGATGGAATACGAGGTTTTGGGGACTGAACAGTGAGACAATGTGGAGTAGGGGTGTCATACTGAGGCTAATTTTTTTTTTTTGAGTTTGAGAAATCGGCCCATCACAATCGTAAATTCTGTGTTTTCTATTACATTTTAAAGAGACGGAGAGCTTTGTCGATAAATCTGGAATCTGAGTTTATTGTAGCTGTTGACCACTATGAGGAATATTACATCTTTGGCTCCTTAAAATTATGCTTAAAGTATTATAACTATAAGACATTATGGAGCTGGAAGTGTTTACAGTAGGTTTATTTTTTTCCAATTGACTTAAAATTGACATATTTACAAGGGTGAACGCAGCTTAGGTTTGTGTCAGTTATCACCGAAAGGAATACCCTACATCACCACGTTATCAGTGATTACATCAATTAATGATGTAGTTCTATGTACATAATCATGTGATATCTTCAGATTTGAAAAGTTTTCAATTTTTGCGAGGAAAATTTTAACTTGAAATCTTATGAAAATTCAGTATTCCCACCCTTTTACCAACACCACTAAATAGATTATTTAAAGTAAAGTAAATGTATTAGGTTAATTTATTAGGATGAAAATGATCCAGAATAGTGAAACGAATGATCTTGACACATATATTAAATTTAATATACCTTTAGAAAACAAAATCATCAAATACAAAAACCGGTTTTACTACTACGACCCGGTGTTGCTGCACACCATAGAGAATATGTCTTTCTTGCTTCTGTTTCTACTCATCACCTCCCTGCTGACCACCTGAGCTCGGATGTAGCCTTCCCTCCTCTCCTGGCTGTTCACGTGACTGCTGGCCTCGCTCACTTGCTGTACACAACGCTCTATACTCTGGGTGTGCGAGGGCCAGGCAGGGACATGCATGGGGTTGTCCAGGAAAGCTCTGACTTGAATTGGTGAGGCTGCAGGTAAGAGGGGGCTCACTGCCAGCCTGGATGTTATCCAGATCTATGAGATCAGTGAGGGTCTTGGCACCTAGATTGACTTCAGGAGTCTTCCTGATCCTGAAGGAATCGTCACCAACTGATTCGTCATGCCCAGATCCTCTCATAAGTCTCATATCCAAGATCTTTTTGACTGCCACTCTTCTCTCCTCCTCATCCTTACTGCAGAGCATTGTCTGCAGAACTGCCTCGGGATGAGCATACCAGGAAGATCTCCTCACAGTCTGCTCCACAATCTGAACAACCTTCCTTGGCTGACTCCTCAGGAGCTCAAGCTGGAAGAGAACATGCCTCGGACCTTCGGAGAACGATGACTTGACCTTGGTGTTGAACCAATTTGGCAAGTAGACACTCACGATGAATTGGACAATAAGTCTCAGGTTGTGAAGCTGGTTCCCTTTCAGTTTATGATGAGCGACCCAAATTCTGCAGAACCTGAGAGCGGTTGTGAGCCACCTAGAATGTGAGACTGGACCTATCTGCAGGTAAGCAAGTCTATCAGGCATGACCCCAGTTTTGATGGCACTGCAAATCATGTAACCACAGTACTGGTCAGTACTGAGGTCGTCAATGACAGTATGTGCATGCTCAACGAGTGGAGGGCCAACTGTGATTTTTTCAAAGCTCGGATTTATTTCTATCTCAGTGGCAGAGTCCAGCATCTTGCCAAGAGGACCAGACCATCTGTTGTTTGAAACAGTCTTGCCATCCAGCTCCTGGATCAGATGTCTGAGTGGCAACTCGTTGGTGTGGAGGTCACAAACAATCCAGACCAGCTTCCTCCGAATCTTCCGCTCTATCCACTGTATGACCCCCCCCCCCCCCTTGCCACCCTGTGTTCGTGTTGGTGCTGTCCCCTCCAATGGCCTGCAGGGTCTGATCTACGTTCCTCTCTCTGAGCCAGTTCACAATGTTATCTGCCACTATCTCAGCTGGTTTCCTGATGTCATCTTTCTCTGGAGTGAAATGCCACAAATACTTCCCTCCTGGTTCACTGCAGCAGGAGTAGTGTTCCTCCTTCACCATGGCAGGGAACAACTTGTCAGAATCTCCAACTTTCATGAACACTTTAGTGTCATCCCTTCTCCCATCAAAGAACAAACAATTGATTCCATTTTCTCTTATCCCCTTATCAAACTCCTCTTTTAGGTTACTGTCAAGTTTCTCCTGAGCTCTCCTTACTTTGTTATGATCTATCACCAGGTGAACATCATCAGGTGTTATCAAACCACCGTCAACCCAGGCAGCTGTTGCTATCTCTGCAGTTTCTCTGAGACCAGTGTGGTGTCGCATGCTGGCCAGAGCTATGCTCGGGATATCTTTCCTATTTCGAATCTTATGCCTTGAAGGTTTGGGATCATTATTTTCTGGGTTAGGGACAAAGTCACCATTCTCCTGGTCAGCACTCGGATCAGCCATGGGGAAGTCATTAAACTCTGAATCAGCTTGACTCCAATCATCGGCCTTTTTTACCTCACCCTGGGCCTTCTCAAGTCTCTTTTCCTCGGCAACTCTCCTCCTCTTCTGTCTCTCTGTGGCAGCCTCCTGTCTCTTGGACTCCGGAATATCTTGGCTAGAAATCATGAGAGCCCCTATACTGCCAGTCTTCTCTCTCTGTGCTTTGACAAATGCCAGTTCGATCACAGGAATCTTCAGTTCACGCTTGCAAATACAGGAGATGTGGGCCTCGGATTTACAGTCACGATCGCATCCAAACTCAGGACAGAGAACAATTGGGCACTTGCAAGTAATTATGTCAAATAACTGGTCCAGTTGCTTGGCAAAGCTGTCCTTAACTGCAAGTTTTCCTCTCCCAAGAGAGATATCTCTTGCCTTTTCCCAACTGGCTAGCAGTCTCTCACTAATCTTCTTCTGACTTGTTATGACTAGAGGCTTGAACTGAGCGTTAGCCAGAGTGTACTGTGCCAAGACAGCTTTGGTCATATCACTGGCAATGTCTTTGTTTGTGTAAGTTCTTTGGTTCTTTTCACTGATTTGCCTGATTAAAACACCGTATCTCAAAGCATCTCTCAATTTAGGCAACTCCGACTTCAGGAGCTCTCTCCCAGACCCAAGACAGTGACTGAGATGGCTGGATTTTTGGTTCCTCGTCCTGACACAAGCAGCCATCGCAAATATTATCAACTTATAAATGCATCAGAATCTGAAACAGAAAAAAATATTGTTAGTTGGGTTGTTAAAGAATGAAGTCAGAAAGCCATGTTCACTATTTAATTGTAATGCACTAATGCAGCTGTACGTTAGATTTTCGATAAATTTCACGCTAAAATTTACCTAGCAAAAGGTTGCAAAATATTGAAACTGAAATTATTTTCTGTTTATATACACTAAAATCTACCAAAAAAGTGATGGGCCATTAGTTTTAGCTGATCTTCCCTCCTGTGACACACCCTAATGTGGAGCCTCCCGGAGGGTGGCGTCCTACCATTGCCTAGCGGATGAGTAGGCGGCGATTCTGCTTATGTATATATCTATCTATATAAAACAAAGAAGTATGTCTGTTTGTGTGTGTGTGTGTGTGTGTGTGTGTGTGTGTGTGTGTGTGTGTGTGTGTGTCCGCACGAGAATCTCGGAAACTACTTTACCGATCTGTAGTGATGATGGATGGTGTTATAAGTAATGATGATGATGGATGGCGTTATATGTAGTGATGATGAGTGGTGTTATATGTAGTGATGATGGATGGTGTTTCATGTAGTGATGATGGATGGTGTTATATGTAGTGGTGGTGGTGATGGTGGTAGCGACAGTGGTAGTGGTGGTGATGGTGATAGCGGCATGTTTGTGGTGATAGTGGTGGTGGTAGAGACTGGTTGATTGTAGTGGTAATTCATGGTGGTGGTAATGATGATGGTGGTAGTAGTGGTGGTAGTGATGATGGTGGTAGTAGTGATGGTAGTGATGGTGGTGCTATATGTGGATGGTGTTATATGTAATAATGATGGATAGTGTTATATGTAGTGATGATGGGTGGTGTTATATGTAGTGATGATGGATGGTGTTATATATAGTGATGATGGAAGGTGTTATACGTAGTGATGATGGATGATGTTATATGTAGTGATGATGGGTGGTATTATAGGTAGTGATGATTAGAAAATAAAATAATAACAGTTTAATGCTAAAAAAATATACTTTGCTGTACCGTTATAGTGAAAAACATGGTGGAACTTACATACACCGTTAATGAACTATTGATGGAAAAAGAAGTTTTGGGGACTGAACAGTGAGACAATGTGGAGCCTCCAGGAGGGTGGCGTCCTGCCGTGGCCAAGTGGATGAGCCGCCCGGAGGGCGGCGATTCTGTTAGTATGCAATAATTTAAGCAGTTTTTGACATATAGCAAAATATAAAAAAAAGATGAAAAATACCACGCAAAATTGGCAGTTGCTACTTAGGTGGAAATTCCCAGCTGGGCAGACTAGAGGCTACATAGGCGAGATGTTAAATTAGGTTGGATAAGTCACGTATCCTGATATATAAGAGTCATTTGGTTTGGTTCCTGAGGTTCTTTTGCTTTGTTTTCTTGTATGGATAAGTTAGGTTTGGCAAAAATTTATTCCTCTGCCATTTTTGGGATGTTCTTGAGAAAGAAAGAAGTCTTATTCTATTGAAAAGTTAACCTGTGCACTTCTTGTAAAGTAGTACTGGGTAACTTTTTAAGATTTTGATAATAGGTTATGTTAGGTTAGTATTTGTGAAACATGAGAATAATGAACACGGAACGGCACCAGCTGTGCTCACGTTAACCTACGGAATCAAACCCAACGACTTAAAAAAGTCTTTGCAACACACTGACTCCAAGCACTGAAGGGCTGGTAGCATCCAATACAAGGAAATTGGTAATATAAATAAATTTACTTACGGTTAAACAGAAATACATATTAGTTGAATTTATGAGTAGTTGAGTTGAAAGGGGTTGAGTTGACATGTTTTGAGTTGACTGGGGAATAAGTTGACCGGGGTTCGAGTTGACTGGGAGTTTGAGTTGGCCAGGGGTTGAGTTGATCTTGAAACGAATTAACCAGAATTGAGTTGACAGGTTTTGAGTTGACAGAGGTTGGGTTGACCAGGGATTGAATTGACATAGTGCCCCGAGCAGGAAACATCTTGCAAGAGAGGATGAAAAACAGTAAGTGAGGGAAGAGTCTGTGTTGCTCTTGATTCTAGCCACCTTAAGATTTAACAGGAAAGGGGTTGCAAAAATGATTATGCAAACATTTAAAAATTAACAACATACAGCTTGATGTAAGACTGTAAGGATATCAAATCATAGACATCAAAGTGTAAAAAAAGCACTACCGGGATCAAGACAAGGAAAGTGTTCCTCTACCTCTGGTGCAGTTTTACGTTCATCGTGCAACCATAAGATAAGGCTTTATAAAAAGTGGTTGTGCTTTGGACTGTAGACTGGCTCGTCTAGGATGGAGCAACCTTGACTAAAAAACGAGTTTCTCGTGAACCTTAAGTACGGAAAAACTTCCATCAAAGAGCTCTTGAAGTGTTTGGAAAAAAAGCGCAAACGGAATTGACTCTTGCACTACGGAAATGCAAGATTATACTTAAATACAAGCCCTGTCGTTATTTACAGTTAGTCACTACGAGTTTTCTGGAGCTCTGGATATAAGTAAAAATTATATCTTATAAACGTTTGTACCTGATTTAGTCAACTCTATGAACGTTGTTGTATATTACCTGACAAACTTATCAACCTAGACATTTTTTCTACCACGCTCTTAGCTCCTAATATACCCAGCATAAGTTGTTGCTGCCCTCTCACCCACACACGTCACGCACTCCTTACTAACTAAGCTTATCACATTTTTTTTCTTCACGTGTACTTTTTTTTTTACCGATATTAAGAGTGAATTAAATTTAGTGCAACCAGAACATAGTAAAAAAAATGTCGAAGGAGTGTGACACCACCTTCAATATTCGGATTCCAGCACTCAACCAAAATTTCTAAGATCAGTGTTATTCTGTAAAACCTAAAGATTGAGGCTGAGCTCACACACGGAATGGGTTATATTTAGACAGACAGACAGACAGACAGACAGACACAGAACAACTTTGTCGGCTGGTTGACTTGCAGGGAATTGGGTAATGTCAAGAAACTTATGAAAAACTAGTTTACCTTCGAGAAATGCACTTCACGGAAGCATATTAATTTGCCCTGTGTTGCTCAATGATAAATGATCCAAAACTCCTCACCATATTAGATGTGTCTTTGAAGTAAGTGAAGGTTTTCCCAGAGGCTTGACGTCCCGTTAAAAATAATCCTTGAATACACATGGTGGCAGTGTGCCGGTGATGCAGCCATTCACAGCTGGAGTTGCCTCGGATGAGATTCAGCGACCACTAGGACACAGCCACCGCAACCGTTCTGAAAAATGATAAATTATAAAAAATATATATCACTATTTAGATGTGGGGCGGTGGTTCTATGTTGTACGAGGTTGTGTGTCATGCAGCTGGTGGTACTGTGAAATTCTTTAAACAGTGGCTTTTCCCCAACAACTTCTCGTTATCCTTCAAAATGCCACTCGGTGTAGAGGCACCACGGCATCGCCAGCTGAGCAGATTCTCACATAGGAGGCAGCCCAGCCAGCACTCACGTTAGGCGGAGCTTTTTCAATGCTAGGAAGGTAACACTTTCAATCTTTACCTTTTTATTACAAAATCACAACAGCTCTTGGGGTTGTTGTAATGGATCTATGTGTCAAATATCAATAGAACATGGTTGTTCTTTCCATTCTTGAATTACTCTAGGAAAACAAAGTTGATAACTTGAAAACATAACAGTAACGAACGCCCTATTATTGCAATAGCGAGGGATAAATTTCCGAAGATAACAGGCCATATTTTTTTATTGAACTCTATATTTTACCCTGGCAATAACTGCAACGATGCGGTAATCAGTAAATGACAGATTCATTTTCAGTAAACATCCTTGTCTCCAAACATGACCTGTTATCACCGGAATACAGTCCTTCACCAGTGACTGCTCTTTACAGAAAATCTTTCAGTGGGTCACCGGCAAGCCACCAGGCCCACAAGTCACCTGTTGTCTTTCAAACTCTTCTACTGCACAGTATGTCATCAACACTGTGAATGAAGAAGTTAGCAAGTGTTGGTCCTAAAAATATGTTTACTCTAAGAAATATCTTCTTTAAATACCACATGAAAGTCCATCAGTTTTGTATGATTATTAACGAATTATAAAGCGACCATGATTCGGCAAACTTAAAAGTGCAGCATATGAACTTGGTACTTTGGCAATTCCTGTATATGTAAAGAAAATTGTTATTGGGCAACTACTAATACGGAGATAATGATAAAGAAAAATAATATCGGAGGATTACGACTCTCATTATTCTGAAAGAAGTGAACGAAATACAATGATGAACAATGAAAAAGATCCTAGATCAGAACATGACAGTTCAGTTACAGATATAACCTTGAGCGGTGATTTTATATACTCTTCTTTTTTTTTTTGGCCATCAACAAAAAGAAAATGTCCTTGTGTTTTTGTGTATTTTTTTTATCAATAACGTGAATACATATTGAAACAATGTTGGCTATCCTTGCTATAGTTGCCTTAATGTTCACGATTGTGTGTACACTCAATGTACACTGGTTGAACACCTGTATAGTCAAATCTGCATTGTTAATATGAAAAATAAATCGGTTGCAAATTTGTATGACGATTTTACTGAACACAGTATTTACCTTTTCATCGATCAATGTTATGCATGAAGATTCCTCAAAGCGTATTTGTACAAATTATATACTGTATTATTACTTTTCTTGATAAGTTCAAGGCAGCCATAGATCGTATTAGGACTAAAGGAGGGATCCCTATCATATGCGGTGTCCTGCCTAGAAGGGGAGTTGGCAGTGAATGGTTGTCAAGGGCAGTTGGTGTCAACGACCGTCTTGACAGATATTGCAAGTCAATATCAGTCCCATTCATTGACTACTGGGACAATTTCTATGGCAGAAGGGACCTTTATGCTAGGGATGGGGTGCACCTGTCTAGGGATGGAGTAGCAACCCTGGCTGGGGCTCTAGAGGGGGCAGTTCAAAAGATATGGAAGTCTTTAAACTGCTAAGAGAACATATGGGCACGGGGTTGGAGGAGACTGCAGTGGGAGCGGGTGAACAAGGCGAAAGATTACAGGGAAATAGTGTTAGGAATGATGACAGAACTAAATTAGACAGGGAGTTTAAAACTAAACTCGGTAAGGGGAGGACTCAGAACACGAATTAACGTAAATGTATACTACGCGAACAGTAGAAGTATGAGAAACAAAATGGATGATATTAGGGCCTTGGTATTTACCGAAGAAATCGATATAATTGCATTCACTGAAACATGGATCAACGTAAACACACGTGAATTACCAGTCGAATACCAAATTGCGGGTTACAAACTGTTCCATACCGATTGGCAGACCAGGAAAGGAGGAGGAGTAGCAATCTATGTTAGGGATAATCTAAAGTGTGAAATAAATAAGGCAATAAAAACTGAGAGGAATACAGAAACAATTTGGATAGAATTAAGCGACGGTCGGGAAAAATTTATCACAGGAGTAATATATAGACCCCACAATCTTGATAGCGTCAATGAGCGACTTATCTGGGATGAAATGCACAGAGGCTTCCATACACAGCAAAGTCTGTATAGTAGGCGACTTTAACCTTGGCCAAATAGATTGGACTGACGTTACGGGCAACTCAGAATCTGAGGATTTTCTCGAGACGATCCAGGACTGTTTCCTAAGTCAACATATAACCGAACCCACACGGGGTAATAATATACTGGATTTAGTTCTGTCGAACAGAGAAAACCTCATTTGCAATGTCGAGGTAGGGAACGAACTTGCAAACAGCGATCACAAAGAAATTCGATTCCAGTTAGATGTTCAGGGCAAACGTAAGGAAAATTCCACTAAAGTACCAGATTTCAGAAGGGCAAACTTTGACAGTTTAAAGAGGCAGCTGAGAGAGGGGGTGTCACGCTTGGCCGTGAACCTGACAGATGACACCGACCTGATAACGAGATCTGAGATTGCCGAGTTCCACGACAATTTAAATAGTGAGTTACTTAATGCACAAAGGCAGAACATTCCATACAAAAAACTCAGATCAGACAACAATGACCGTAAATGGATAAATAATTATTTAAAGAACATCAATTGGCCAAAGGAAGGCTATAGGTAGAAGGATAAATCGTGGCGAAATTCACCTCCCGGACTATTATAGGGTATTGGCGAGTAGGGTTAAAACCGAGATAAGGAAAGCAAAGAGGAATAATGAAGTAAGGATAGCAAGGGAGGCGAAGACAAACCCCAAAGGATTCTACCAAATGTGTCAAACTAAAACATGAGAAAAGATTGGACCAATACGGTCAGACTCGGGCGAGCTCACTGATAATGACAGAGAAATGAGCAATAATTTGAATAAATATTTTTCAACAGTTTTTACCACCGAAAATTTAAACATGATACCCGAGGCACCGACTCTATTCTGAGATAGTGAAGAAAACAAATTAAGTGAGATAGTAGTGACTAGCAACGATGTTAGTAAGCAAATAGACAAATTAAAGCCTAATAAGTCACCTGGTCCCCATGAGATATTTGCCAGAGTATTAAAGGAATGCAAGAAAGAGCTTAGTATGCCCTTAGCAAAGTTGTTTAACATGTCCTTAAAAACAGGTGTAGTACCAGAATCCTGGAGGATAGCGAATGTAATACCGATTTTCAAGAAGGGGGATAGATCACTATCCTCTAACTACCGCCCAATCAGTCTAACATTAATAGTAGGCAAATTAATGGAAGCAATCATTTCAAACTCTATTCGAAATCACCTGGAGAAGCACCGATTGATCAATGATTCCCAGCATGGCTTCACAATCGGACGTTCTTGCCTAACTAATCTATTAACATTCTTTTCATCAGTTTTCGAATCCGTGGACGAGAGGCACAATTATGATGTGGTATATCTCGACTTTAGCAAAGCCTTCGACAGAGTCCCCCACGAAAGACTATTTAGAAAGGTAGAAGCTCATGGCATCAAAGGTGACATCCTTAAATGGATTAGGGCGTGGTTACAAGACAGGAAACAGGGAGTGAGCATTAACAGCACTAAGTCCCATTGGAGCAACGTCACAAGTGGAGTTCCCCAAGGCTCAGTACTTGGACCATTATTATTTATTATATACATAAACGACATAGATATCGGCATAGACAGCAACATAAGTAAATTTGCTGATGACACTAAAATTGAACGTGTTATCAAATCTGACGAGGACTCGGCAAAACTACAGGAAGATCTAAACAAATTTTTTGAATGGTCTGAAAAATGGCAGATGAAATTCAACGTGGACAAATGTAAAGTACTCAGATACCAGATGAACAACGATGCCATAGAGAAATCCGACTGCGAGAGAGATTTAGGAGTAATGATAAGTAGGAACCTTAAGCCAAGTAAACAATGTGTTTTTGCTCGTAACAAGGCTAATAAAGTACTTGGGTTCATACAAAGGAGTGTTGGTTACAAGACTAGCGAGATCATCCTAAAACTGTATCTTGCTCTTGTGAGACCACACCTGGATTACGCAGTTCAGTTCTGGTCACCGTATTACAGAATGGATATAGAATCCTTGGAAAGAATTCAGAGGAGAATGACAAGACTAATCCCGGGCATTAGGAACCTTGAGTATAGAGACAGGTTAAAGCATCTTAATTTGCACTCCCTTGAGAGACGTAGAGCGAGGGGCGACCTGATAGAGGTGTATAAGTGGAAGGCAGGGCTAAACAAAGGGGACATTACAAAGGTACTCAAATTATCCAACCAGGAGCGAACTCGTAACAATGGTTTTAAATTAGACAAATTTAGATTTAGGCGTGAAATAGGTAAATACTGGTTTAAAAACAGAATAGTGGATGAATGGAACAAGTTACCAAATATCATCATTAACTCGAATACGCTGACTTGCTTCAAACATAGGTTGGATGCTCATATGAGCAATAGGGGTTGGGTGTAAACGGGACTGCCCAGTATGGGCCAATAGGCCCGCTGCAGTTTCCTCCATTCTTATGTTCGTATGTTCTTTCGTTAGTCAGCAATGTCACTAACTTACTGGCGTACATAATTTTTCCCCAGCAGCAGATGACCATTTTCTTGTTATTCTTGTATTGCCAACATTACATTGTTCACGTAAATAATATTTGATACTGAAAAAATCTTTAAGAACTGTAAGTGAAGAACACATTCGGGAGTAATATTAAGAGCAGCGGAGAGAGAGGGCATACACCTATCTAATCTCCACAGGTCAGTGATTCACTCCATACCCTTGTAACTGAGGTCACACTATCACCACAACACCTCCAGTACCACACTATCTTGTCTCTGAAGCCAGACACAAATATGCGTGCCTTGTTGACCGGGGTGTCAGGGTCAAACTGTTGTGGATCCCCTCTCACAATAGGCCTCATAAAACATGACAGAGTTGATGCCCTCGCCAAACTCGCGTCTAACAAAGACACCGTTGAATACAATTTGGGTCTGTCAAAAAAAGTACCCTTAAAACTGTTATTAGGAAAGAACTTATTGATGAGTTTGACGCAAGTAGACAAGTGCAAACAGGCATTAGTCGATCCATAGGTTACCATGATGAGATGTATCAAGTGAAACATGTATATGGAGCAAGCAACAAGATCACTAGATTACAAGATGTTGTAACCGCTAGATTAAGGTTAGGATATAAGTACCTTTGGCAGTATGTTCCTCAAGCAGATGTAAACAAAACTAAATGTAAAGTGTGTGGCCATACATATGGCCACACACTTGAACACTACGTCCTCGACTGTGTGAAGATAGAACCTTTTAGGGACAGGTCCAAGCACACTGTGTGTGAAATGGCACAACACTTCATCTCTAATGGCAAGATAGCCGACATATTAAGATTGTATCCACTTTTTTGCACTAAGTAACTATATCAATTCTCATGTACAGAACCAAATACGCATTGTTCTTGAATACCTCCCACGTAAATGTGAATAACAAAGTGTGAGGCCAGACATACTGCCTCACACGCCTGTACTCACGCATTTGTGAATAAGTTACCCTTTATGTATAGAACTAAACAAATTATGTAAATGAAATACTGTGTAACATTCAGGGCCATAATATCCTGACAACGGGGGTTAATTGTTATGACCCTTTGTAAACCCTACTCTGTAATCCTTTTGCGCTACCGCTCACAGGATGAGTGTGGGGTGCACAATAAAGTAGCCGCTGCTATCACCACCACATCTCTAGTCCCACACCATCACCACCACACCTCCAGTACCACACACCATCATCACCACTCCTCCAGCACCACACACCATCACCACCACACCTCCAGTACCACACACCATCACCACCACACCTCCAGTACCACACACCATCATCACCACTCCTCCAGTACCTCACAGCATTATCACCACACCTCTAGTACCACACACCATCACCACCACACCTCCAGTACCACACACCATCCTCACAACACCTCCAGTACCACACACCATCCATCATCACCACTCCTCCAGTACCTCACAGCATCACCACCACACCTTTAGTACCACACACCATCATGACCATTCATTACCTTTACTTACAGGCGTGTGTCCAAGATGGTTTCGCGGTCATGGTCTGAGTGGGCATGGTTGGTGAGCCTGTTGCTAATTGTGCACCTGCATCTCAACGACGCCATCTGCAGCGAATACTTCAACTTTCCAAATGAGATTGATCTTTCTGTGGTGAGAATTATGAATAACATATTCAATGTTAGGGGTGGTGGGATAGTGATGTAATGTATGGTGTGGTGAGGGATTGTGAAGATATGGTGGTGTGGACGGGTTTGGTGTGGATGGGAGTCTAGTGCTAGCTAGATGAAAGTACTTGTTTGAATAAACAATAATAATAAAGGAGTATATACTTCAAGGAATGATAACAATTTACAAGTTACAGTATTGTACTGATAACTGCTGGTGTGATCTGGCCACACCTGCTATATACAGGTGACAACTGGTGTGAGGAGGTCACACTGGTGGTAACTAGTGGTGAGATCTAACAACATTCGATCCAGTGGTGATAGAGGTGTGATCACTCTGTTTTGATACACTATCAACTCTTTCTAATCATCATCGTTATCTCATCATGATCACATACTGTACACACATACACAATTGAACAGTGACTGGACAGTATATTTACCAGCGATGTTTTTCAACACATGTACACTAACGAAACCAGCATATGGGAAGTATAGGGTGGGGATGTGGGAGGCATGGGGTGGGGATAGTTTAGATTAAAACCCCTGAATTAAAGATTATGTCATTAATCACAATTGGTATGTGTTGTTGTGACAGCTGAGCGGGAAGTGGGTGACGTTGGCCAGCACCAGGAGGGTGATGCCTTGCCACATCCTACACGGCCACATGGAATCTAACTCTGTGAGTACTACTGCCTCCTACTGCCTCATCAACTTTTAATAAAACTAAAATTGATAGACCAACAGAATGTTGACAACAATAGTTCTTTTTTATAGCCTACAAACAAGGTATTTCTTACCCTACCTCCTATTCTTGTTTTTTTTTCTGGTTTATCTCTTTCAACTGTCTTCTTTTGACTGGTTTTGTTTCTTGGTGTTGCCGCAGTTTGTTAGTGTTTCCTTATTTTCCTTTCTTTGTTCATTTTTGTGCAGGGAAACAGTAGCCAAGATAGATCAGGCTCTAAGGTGTTGGTATTGCAGTACCTGTTACCACACTGCTTATGTTAACCTTGATGAAGAGGATTACAACTTTATAACCAAAAAAGAACCTGGCTTCCGATGGTACTGTGCAGGTTATGAAGACGAAATGAATAACATCTGAAGTGCGTCCGAATCAAATCTGGAAGTTGAAGTATTTAACAAGGTAGGGTCGCTCATGACAAGTGCTCTACTTACTTTTGAGCAGGGTGTGAATGGGAGGCTGATATCATTAAAGGACAGGATCGATGCTTCGGAGTGGCCTCCCGCGTGTCTCCTCAATCATTAAGGAACTGAAGGAGTTAAAACAAAAATCAGGGTAGTACTAAAGGGGTGAGTGTCAAGATAAATGATTTGAGCAGGGATAAGACAGTCCACACCCAGCAGGTACTGCTGCTGCTGCTGCTGCTGCTGCTGGAGGAAGTGTTGAGAGAGCACTGTAGTTCATTCCTGTTGATAGCTGCAGGGAGACAAGAACCGGCTCCCTTGTTATTAGATCGAGAAGGTAAATTGGAAGGCTAGTGGGGCGATGAGTTCCTGCTTTGGTACACACTCAGACTTCATGATGTCCGAACTAAGAAAGATTATGCCAAAAATGACAATTGTAAGTATTCCTACTACATTTCCTGATGAAATAGTCTCGGGCACTGCTGAAAAGAAGAATAATGAATTGCAAGAACGGCTAGATAAAGCCTTTATTTAACTTGCAGCCTTTATTACAAAGGCTCCAAGATACCCTTGTTTTCAAATAGATAAAAGAATGTAAACTCGCAGTCATGACGATGTCACTTGAAGTACGAAATTCCATAGAGAAGTTTCAGGGTATGTTTAAGTTGGACTGAACAGATGTAAAGCTTATGACAGGTTTTGGGTTACTCAATGAAACCACTGCCAAAAATTTGGCTGTCCCAGGAAGTCTGATTCTGTCTGATTCTCCAGTTTGTACCTTCTATGCAAGCTGTTAAAGAGTCCAGGACATGTTCAAATAAGACCCCCATCCTGCAGTGCTTATTGTTCCATTTTTACACTGCCACCCAAGTCAATCGACATTTTGCATCAAGTAAATATTGCCCGATGATAACTTCCCATCGTAAAAAAGTAATTGAAAAAACTGACTTTACTTGTTCAAAAAGCGCTTAGTGCTCTCCTTGAGCCTATTAAAAAGTGGGTCTGCTTAATATTCGTGCAATCCGAAACAAAATGTGTCACGTTAATGAATTTCTGGGGGAATTTAGTTTGGATATCCCCTGTGTAACTGAAACGTGGTTGTATAAATCAGACATTAACTTTATCCGTAATGTTCTTCCCAAGAGTCCTTCTCTTGTTCATGTTCCCACACCTGCTGCCGGAGCTCCAGGAGGCGGAATGGCACTGATCTATCCTGTGGCTCTGGGGCTCACCATTAAACTGATTAGTAGTGACTGTGATTCCCTCCTTTGAATTTATGGAGGAATAAATAAATCTTAATTGCCAAGTTATTAGAATTACTTTTGTGTATCGACCTGGTCACCCAGGTGCAGATACAGAGTTCATAGGATGAATTTGGCTTGCTTCTTGAGATTTTCTCAGGAAAGAATGAGCAATGGTTGATCTGTGGTGACTTTGATTATTGGGTTGACAAATCATCTCTGAAACCCTTTTCCCTCTGAGTTCTTTGAAATTCTCGATCTAAACAATTTTGTCAGTCATGTCGAACACACAGTATCTTTCTGGGCACACTCTCGACCTAGTTTTATCTTCTGCTGACCCTGATCGTATATTAGACGTTACAGTTGACCTGATCGATCCACCATGCTTTGGTTACTTTTGGTTTTAATATCCTAAGACCCTCTTCTTACTGTAAAACAATTACTTGCAGGAACTATAGAAATATTGACCAGACCATGATTGATCAGGAAGTCGATCAATCTCTGTTTTGTAGTCAGAGGAGATGGTCAAGTTATATAATAATGTCTTCCAGTCCATTTCAGGCCGTTATTTTCCAGAGGTCACGAAGAGTGTGACATTATGCGATGACTCTCCATGGTATGACTCGCCTATAAGTTCTCTTCGTCGGGATTGTAGAAGTCGTGAATGAGAATGACATAGGCGGTGAACAGACTGTATCACATCAGTGTACATATGGCTGCATGTAGGGCTGTTTGCTCAGTTAGGTCATGAGAAGTTGAATACTCAAGAAATCAAATAGCCATTTATGGTAGTGATAAGAAAAAAATATTATGCAGTTGTGAATGGGCTGCTGGGCCAGAGGTTTGGAACTACTATGCCTTCTTCATATTTTTCTTCTTTATTATGACAGATATCACATATAAGAAGTGAACATGATCGTGTTTCTTTAAATGAGGAATTTTCGGTTGAATTTCAACTGAGTTACACCAGTCCTCACTCCTTCATCGTTTTGTCCTGTAGGGGTGAACAACATTCTGCGTTATATCAGGGACTCGGAGATATTTTGCCGTCTTGATCCGGCAAATGTATGTAAGGTATAGTTGCAGAAATGTGTTCCTACACCCCCTGTGGTAACCCATGTCTCCAAACGGCAATGTAGCAGTAGTAGTATCACTGTTTATGAATGAATTGGTATTGGTCGTGTAACGACGGACGTGATTGGTGGATAGGTTTGCTATAGGTCAAATAGGTTGGCCGTTTGGAGACACTGGTTACCACAGGGGGGATAGGAGCACATTTCTGCAACTATACCACTTGCTTATGAACATGCGGCAGACTTTATTCGTAGAATCATAAATAACTGCTTTGCAGAGGGCAGTTTTGTACGATCTGTGAAACAGGCTTTATTGCTCCCACTTTTTTTAAGAAACCTGGTCTTGATACTGAAAATATGCTAAAATTATAATCCGTTCTCTAATCTCTCATCTTATCAGAGATCATGGAGCGTGCTTTGCTAAATCAATTGCTTCCTCTGTTACAGAGAAATGGAGTGATTCTTCTTATAGAAAGCATCATTGAACTGAAACTGCCTTATGTTAGAGTCATTACGATTTGGTAATAAACATTTGCACAGGAAAGTCTTCCCTCCTGGTCTTTCTGGATCTGTCTGCAGCTTTTGACACAGTAGATCATATCTGTTGTTTCAAGATCTTTGGTCTTTTAGTGTCATGAGAATGCTCTCTTACTGCTTGAGTCTTATTTGTCAGAGCAATCTCGATGTGTGGGTGTTGGCGAAACCATTCCAGACCCGATCCCTTTTCAGTTTGGAGTCCCACAGGGATAAGTTTTGGGACCACTTCTGTTTACAGTGTATACCAGTGGTCTATTCCTGACGTGTGTTTGTAGCAAGACTGGTTCACGAGAGGGGAGCTAGGTTGGCATCGAACTACCACGGGCTGATCGGCGTTGGAAGTTGAATACTCCACAGCCATGGTGTTCTACGAAGACGTCAAGGTGAGCCGTTAGCGCCCGGTTGAAGAAACCTGGTCAAAACTACTCAACTTCCTCGTCCTTAAAGAGTTTTTTAACTCTGAAGAGATCGAGGGAATCATCAAGGTGAACGGTGACCTTAAAAATCACCCTCGCTGAATATGGCCAATTCCTTCAACTGACACAATTCGCCGATATCAACGGCATACAAGTGGAAAGGATTGTCCACCAGGGGGGACAACTTGAAGCTGAGAGTGATCTCCCACCCTGAAATAGCATTTATGGACTCAGAAGAAATCAGCGAACTTCACAAGGGACAACTCTGCTGTCTGAAAAAGCTGTCAGAAGCAACTGCCCTTGTAGGACACCATGAAACGTTACCCAAAGCGTCTCAACCGTGCCGTGCCAGTGAAGCCCTTCTGCTATAAATGCCAGCGTTACGAACACACCACCACCAAGTGCAAGGCTCTGGGGGATGTGTGCTCCAAGTGTGGAAACACCGGGCATCGCTACACCTCATGCCCCAACCAACTCACTGTCTGAGAGTGTTCTCGAGAAGAATGCAACTGGTCTACCGGCTTGGTTCAGGGAAGCAGCGATGGAAGAGTCGGAAGCGTCAGTTTGTACTACGAATAGAATCGTCTCGTCAATCGAGCTGACTACCGCACTTGCTAGTTCCTTTTTTAAGATTTTCGAAGGCGGATTCTGCTTTCCCTTGGAAAGGGAATGTCTGAGCCTTGACCAAAGGTCTGACCTTATCGGAAAAGTGCGAGATCCACTGAGAGTGGTATGAAAAGAGTCCTATCATGCGTCGTAGAGCAGGTAAGTCTTTCAAATGTGATAATTCCTTCAGAGGACGCAAGCGATCGGTGTCTGACTTGAGAGTCCCTTGCGATATGATGTAACCCAGCAAATCAATCGACGTTGCTGAGAAGACGGATTTATTTTCATTGAGGGTGAATTTTGACTTCTTTGCTGCCTTAAGAAATCTGGACAGGTTTTTATCGTGCTCCTGTTGAGACGAACCGGCGATGGTGATGTCAATGTACGCGAAAGTGCCCAGCAGTTCGTTTCTACGTATGAATTCATCGATGGTTCGTTGGAAACAAGCCACGCCGTTCGTCACTCCGAATGGGACCCTACAGAACTGGTACAATTTACCGTCCGCCTCAAAGGCAGTGAATGGCACGCAATCCTTAGTTCGAGTGTTGAATATATTGTAACGAGATAGGATAGTCACCAAGTCGTCTAACCGAGGCAAGGGATAAGCATCCAGCTGGGTGCACCTGTTGATGGTTTGGCTGTAGTCGACAACAAGCCGCTCTTTGTGCCGCTCAATAGTAGTGATGAGGACTTGCGCCCTCCACGGTGAAGTGCTGGGTTCGATTATTCCTTCCAACAACACCTTATCGACTTCACCTGCCCGCTTGACCAAATCGTCTTGACTTCGTCGCAATAGGTTTACAGGGGGAGGTCAGATTAGAGAAGAGATATGGTGGATCGACCAAAGCAAATGTTAGGCTACAAGCAGCTGTATTATATCCGATGATGAGGTGCTCTTTAGGCCCACCGAAATCAATTGTAACGCCACTATGTAGGATCATGAAATCTTGACCAAGAATAACGTGACTGCATAGGTCGGGAAGAACAGTCTGTTGAGTATCTGGATAGAGTTTCCCCTTGAGGGTAATGACTCCAGTACAGTGACCTAGTACTGGCGACGATAGGGAAGACGAGGCCGTAGATACGTGACCTGACCCTGGATGACATCTCAGAGATGCTGCTGGATATAGCGGTTTGATATAAACGATTTTTAGCTCTCGGTATCAACGAGGGCTGTAGCTGTATCGTCATTAACAAACACATACATGGTAGATCGAGCGAGACAACCAGGGGAGGTCGCAGATATTGTAGCCAA
This sequence comes from Homarus gammarus, assembly GCA_958450375.1. Taxonomy (NCBI): domain Eukaryota; kingdom Metazoa; phylum Arthropoda; class Malacostraca; order Decapoda; family Nephropidae; genus Homarus; species Homarus gammarus. The sequence continues at coordinate 731,044 of CAUDMG010002128.1, read as the reverse complement.
AGAAGGAGAGTGTAATACCCCACAAGTGGCAAGCTGAATCGCACGCAGGACAGTGAGGTCGGTTATGCCGTGCTCCACCACAGAAATAACACTTTGGTTGTTGAGTGGCAGCTAAGAGGGGAGAGTCATAGCTGTCGATTTTATCAGGTGAAGGAACAGTGGCAGCGTTCACAGGCGCCTGCGACAGAAGATAGAACTCGGAGTTTCTTTGAGCTAGATCGAGCGCGCGAGCCTGGTCGAACGCAGTAGCCAAATCAAGAGTCTTGTTTTCTAAGAGACCATCGATAAAAGCGTCGCGGATATACTCGTCTCTGTTCGCCTCTGCTGTGACAGCTTTGAAGTTGCAGTCCTTGCTGGGCTAACAAAGTTCCTATAAATATTCGTCCAAACTCTCGCCCAAGTGTTGCCTGCTGCGAGCTTGTAGATCATGGGCGAACACTTCGTTCTTCGGCTTTACGTACAAGTCCTGCAGAATCTGGATGGCGGCGTCGTACAAAGTTCAAAGTTGTTAGGGTTTTCTGGCCTCTTCGCCATTAGGCTATTTCGGCCGGAGCTGATGTTTTCTTTCTTCTTCTAATCTTGCTCTTCTTTTTTGCTACAACTAATCTGATGTTCTTGTTTCTTCTTTTCTTGTTATTCTTGTGTTCTTCTTGTTCTTGGTATTTTGGTTAGTTCTTTCTTCTTGTTGTTTTTTATTGGGGATGAATTATGGTATGCATGAGTGATATGATGGTGATTTACTGACAAACCAGATGAAATGGCTTGTCAGGTGACTAGTTTCTCTGTTTTTTTTTTTGTTTTTTTTTTTTTTTTTTTTTTTTTAAGTCTTTTGTAGCCCGTGACTTTTTGTTTGAATATGTATTGGTGGGTGTCAGTTTAACTTGATAAATGTGAGTGTTGTATGTAATGATAAGGTTTGTGATGTGTTTCTCATGTTGTATGTTTTAATTTTGTTTTATTCATTTTTATTTTCTTTAGGCATGGTTGTATACATATAATAGATAAAAAAAGAGTTCATGCGTGTGTCAATCATAGCATGCCGATAAGATGGGTCTCCTTGAGGAAGGTTATTACAACGTCACTGATGGTGACATCATCTTGCAATAGGTTGGGTACAGTCAGCACGAAGCCTTGCTCGGCAGCTAGGATAACCAGCTGCCGGCGCTCTGGTTCGTACTGGCTGCACTCAGTCAGAATATGTTTGATGGAGAGAGTTTGGTTGCAAGTGGAACAGATGGGTGGAAAGGACTGATCAAGGTAGGCCCCTAGGTGGGTCAGATAGGTGCAGTTCAGCCTAAGTCTGGCGAGAACGACCTCTTCCCTCCTATTCTTCCTGTATGCTGAGGGCCAGTTACCTATGTTAGGCTTCCAGGTGTTGTGGAGATTTAGCCTAGTCCAATCATGTTGCCACTTTTCAAATGTATATGTCTTCCCCAAGGAGAGACACGACTGAGTCTCCCAGGGCACATTAGTTGTCTCCCCGAGATCCACAGTCGCTCTTGCTAATCTGTCTGCCTGTTCATTGCCCCAAATGTTACAATGCCCAGGCACCCACACCAGCACAATATTCTTGGCACACTCATGTAATTTATTAATAATGTTGCCCTGTATTTCATTGCTGGTAGTATCACCACCTTCAATTGCTTTAAGAGCTGACATGGAATCTGAAATGACAGCAACATCACTGACATTGCTTGTTATTGCAATGTCAATGGCTTTACTAATTGCGAACATTTCTGCAGAGAAAATAGTTGCATGCCGCGGCAGGCGGGAGCTCCACTCCTCGTCTCTGCTCCAGATACCGGCTCCAACGTTGTCGTCAGTCTTGGACCCGTCGGTGTACACGTGAGTATAGGTGCTGAATCCTTCAAGAAATTGATAGAAAAGTTGCCTCAGGAGCTCAGGATGAAAGTCATTCTTTGCTCCCGGAAGCCACGATGTTTCCACATGGAGGTTGGGGTTCTCCCATGGCGGACACAACGGTGGAACGTATCTATCAACATCTCCGAAATGGATACCAGCACCCTGGCACAAGGTCTGGAGGCGGACAACCGAGGACGGGGACTTACGCAGCTGCAGGAAACGGAAGTTGGCAACAGCACACCAACCTGGGTGGCCTGTGCCGCGCTTCCTAGCCGCACTCAACCCGTACCTTAGCGTCAACATGTCCCTCCTGAGACACGGTTGACTATAAATTCGTACACAGATGGGGAGGCGAAGTAGCAGAGAGTAACTAGCTTGTTGGGCTCGAGAGCAGAAGTGGAGGTGAGGAACGTGTTGAAGGTCCGGAACCAGTGGCAACCAGTGGCGCCAATCCTTTAAAGCGGTGGGAGAGTTCGGCGTAGCATCCAGTCGTTCCGGCCTCAGGAACTTTTCCATTATGACTCAGTTTCAGTTATGAACAATAAATTGTGGTAAAAGAAGACTGCAGTCGACCTTTTTCTAGGCTTTATTGTTCATATAACTGACCAAGGGTAGTATGGCATCTGGAAGAGAACAAAAGAATATTCTAGTAAGTGAAGGGAACAATGAAAATTACTAACATAATATAACCCCAAACAAAACAAAACCCAATGATAAGAAACATATATAAGCTTTGGGTAGAGTTCCCTTTAACTTGGCTCATATATTTAATAGGTTGAGGGGTTAAGTTACAAACCCAAAATGGTCTTTTTTCCTTTTATTGGTAAAACTATATTGGTCAAAGTCTATTAGTAGATGCACCGTAATTAACACCGTAAGTTGTGAGTGTTAGTTAAGGATTTGGGGCTCAGCTTGACTGAGTTAGGACACCTGACCGATTCTCATGAGCTTCAAGTGAGGACTGGTCCTGGGAGGAGAGTTGCCTCTGAAGAAAAGAGGCCCGGCTAACCCTACATTCTCAAGGTCGGCCTACTGATAGAGGAATTTCCCTTCGCGTGAACAGCAGCGACTACAACTTACAACGTTACAGAGATTCCGTGCATACAGGTGAGGCAGTCGTGTGGTGGGTGATAGAGATGGTTAATGGAGTAAATGGTGGGTGATAGATGTGGTTGGTGGAGTAGATCGTGGGTTATAAATGTAGTTAGTGGAGTGCATTTTATTTATTAACAATTTTGAATATTTTTGCGTATACACATTCCAACCACTAATTTATTATCATATTCTAATAAGACGTCTAATTATAAGATCATTTTCATCTATTACATTACCGTCGCAAATGTATTATAACGGAGATAGCATATCCAAAATTTTCTCTATTTTCTTTCATTAATCTTCAGCCATTATCGCTTGCCTCACCTCTCACACTGCGTGTCTCCTACGAGTCTCCTTCATAAATCATTACGCCCATGCGTTCCCGTACACGTCACGCGACCAATCAAAACCGTTTCTTTTTTTGCAACCAATTAAAATGATTTGTGGATTTATTCGCGGTATTTTTGGTGTGTGTTGTGTGTGGTGCTGCATTCATCACGCTGCTTCTACTCTGCCCACACGTGCTGGTCCATCGTCACCTCCTGATTGCTGCTGTTGTCGTATGGCGCCTTCGTCCTGGCCGATCACTGCTTACAGCTTGGACATGCGACGTCAGGTCATGACCAAATGAGCTGGTTATCTCCAACATCCGGCTGGCCATGGGGCGGTACTGTGTGTGACATTTGACAGAGAAAGACAATCCTACAGGGATGTTGGATTAGTTGGGAGTGCATCTGTAAAAAAAATTTATATTTACTTTATACATTACATCAATATTCGGCAACTATGTCCTCAAAGCTGGTTCGAGGAATGAGCTCTGCTCACTACGCAGAATATTATTCGCCAATACGTGTCACAGAGTACATTATAAATCATACTAGCCTAAAAATCCACTGAGTGAAGCTCTGCAAGTATGGCAATATCAAATTTCACGAACCATCAATTTCATAGCATAGCTTATAGGACAAAACAGACTGGGGAATAGTGAGGTCAGACGTGGTGGGACGGGTCGAGGAGGGGTGAGGCGGGTGGGGTGGGGTGAGTGGAGTGGAGATTAGAACAGGGAGGAGGATGTTGGTTATAAGAACATAAGAATGGAGGAAACTGCAGCGGACCTATTGGCCCATACTGGGCAGATATGTTAGGTTAAAGCAGTTAGTATAGACGCAGCTGCCATCACTAAAACACAATGAGTACATGTAGTACTGACCGACAGCTAAAATGCACTAGTGACACTGAGAACATTACAAATCGTGGGGGATACTGACAAATTATATCAAGCATTGAACATATTCTGGGGAGTTATGCTAGTAGCAATTCGCACATACCACGATGAGAAACGATTACTTGAGTTGTTCAGATGACACACTAGGACACTTTTCACGCTATACTACTTGGGGTTCTTTACAGCACATGGTTAAACAATACTCAAACTGAATTAAATGAAGGGGTAGACCTGCCAGGTGCAATGGCTAAGCAAAGGAGGATGTGGGCCTGCGTTAAGTACACTGCCACCAGTGAAATGAGGGAAAGCTCATACAGAAGATATAGGAAGAATTATTAGGAGGAGGATGTAAATTGATGAAGATTAGTTTATCATACTTGGTTTTATATAGTCTAAGGAGTAATTTTCTCTAAACACCAAGTCTACTGTAAGTACAACTATCTATTAGTTAACTGAATGACACAGACGAGTTGTGTTCTGACCTCACTCAGTTGTGTTCTGACCTCACTAGGGGAAAGGTCACGGCAGGGTTAGCTCCGGAGGGATAATTATCAGATATGGCCAGAGCAAGGTGCGGTCTTGGGTATGAGAGTTTGGTGACTAAACTGGAGTGGTCCACTGAAGAATTGGCGAAGGTCAAGTTGGAGAACTTGAAATTAAGGGAAGAGCTGGCGATGTTAAAAGGAGAGGCTGGACGAGTAAAGCCAGTGGCTGACGAAAAATCAAGCGAGTGGAAAATTGTGAGTAGTGGGAAGACAAAGCTTTTGGTGAAGAAGCACACCAAGGATATGACAACAACGACAACAACAGCTAAGTGTACCAACCCGTTCAGTCCCTTGATAGACGAATTGGACGTTAGTACAGTCAGGGACAGGGATGACAAGGAAGGTATAAAAACTTTAATTGTTGGTGACTCACAGGTAAGGTACATGGACAGGGCCTTTTGTGGTAAAAACAAAAATAGGATGAGGGTGTGTTTGCCAGGAGCTGGGGTGGGGGATATAATTGACAGGATGGACAATATCTTGTCTGGTAATGGGAACAAACCCATTATCTGCCTCAGTGCAGGAGGCAATGATATTGGCCGGTGTAGGAGCGAGGAGCTTCTTGATAAGTTCAAGGCAGCCATAGATCGTATTAGGACTAAGGGAGGGATCCCTATCATATGCGGTGTCCTGCCTAGAAGGAGAGTTGGCAGTGAATGGTTGTCAAGGGCAGTTGGTGTTAACGACCGTCTTGACAGATATTGCAAGTCAATATCAGTCCCATTCATTGACAACTGGGACAACTTCTATGGCAGAAGGGACCTTTATGCTAGGGATGGGGTGCACCTGTCTAGGGATGGAGTAGCAACCCTGGCTGGGGCTCTAGAGGGGGCAGTTCAAAAGATATCGAAGTCTTTAAACTGCTAAGAGAACATAGGGGCACGGGGGTGGAGGAGACTGCAGTGGGAGCGGGTAAACAAGGCGAAAGATTACAGGGAAATAGTGTTAGGAATGATGACATAACTAAATTAGACAGGGAGTTTAAAACTAAACGCGGTAAGGGAAGGACTCAGAACACGACTAACTTAAATGTATATTATGCGAACAGTAGAAGTATGAGAAACAAAATGGATGATATTAGGGCCTTGGTATGTACAGAAGAAATCGATATAATTGCATTCACTGAAACATGGATCAACCTAGACACACGTGAATTACCAGTCGAATACCAAATTGCGGGTTACAAACTGTTCCATACCGATAGGCAGACCAGGAAAGGAGGCGGAGTAGCAATCTATGTTAGGGATAATCTGAAGTGTGAAATAAATAAGGAAATAAAAACTGAGAGGAATACAGAAACAATTTGGATAGAATTAAGCGACGGTCGGGAAAAATTAATCACAGGAGTAATATATAGACCCCCCAATCTTGACAGAGTCAATGAGCGACTTATCTGGGATGAAATGCGCAGGGCTTCCATACACAACAAAGTCTGTATAGTAGGCGACTTTAACCTTGGCCAAATAGATTGGACCGACCTTACGGGAAACTCAGAATCAGAGGATTTTCTCGAGACGATCCAGGACTGTTTCCTAAGTCAACATATAACCGAACCCACACGGGGTAATAATATATTGGATTTAGTTTTGTCAAACAGAGAAAACCTCATTAGCAATGTCGAGGTAGGGAACGAACTTGCAAACAGCGATCACAAAGAAATTCGATTCCAGTTAGATTTTCAGGGCAGACGTAAGGAAAATTCCACTCAAGTACCAGATTTCAGAAGGGCAAACTTTGACAGTTTAAAGAGGCAGCTAAGAGAGGGGGTGTCGCGCTTGGCTGTGAACCTGACAGATGACACCGACCTGATAACGAGATCTGAGATTGCCGAGTTCCACGACAATTTAAATAGTGAGTTACTTAATGCACAAAGGCAGAACATACCATACAAAAAACTCAGATCAAACAACAATGACCCTAAATGGATAAATAATTATTTAAAGAACATCATTGGCCAAAGGAAGGCTATAGGTAGAAGGATAAATCGTGGCGAAATTCACCTCCGGGACTATTATAGGGTATTGGCGAGTAGGGTTAAAACCGAGATAAGGAAAGCAAAGAGGAATAATGAGGTAAGGATAGCAAGGGAGGCAAAGACAAACCCCAAAGGATTCTACCAAATGTACCAAACTAAAACACGAGAAAAGATTGGACCAATACGGTCAGACTCCGGCGAGCTCACTGATAACGACGGAGAAATGAGCAATAATTTGAATAAATATTTTTCAACAGTTTTCACCAGCGAAAATTTAAACATGATACCCGAGGCACCGACTTTATTCAGAGATAGTGAAGAAAACAAATTAAGTGAGATAGTAGTGACTAGTAACGATGTTAGTAAGCAAATAGACAAACTAAAGCCTAATAAGTCACCTGGTCCCGATGAGATATTTGCCAGAGTATTAAAGGAATGTAAGGAAGAGCTTAGTATGCCCTTAGCAAAGTTGTTTAACATGTCCTTAAAAACAGGTGAAGTACCAGAATCCTGGAGGATAGCGAATGTAATACCGATCTTCAAGAAGGGGGATAGATCACTATCCTCTAACTACCGCCCAATCAGTCTAACATCAATAGTAGGCAAATTACTGGAAGCAATCATTTCAAACTCTATTCGAAATCACCTGGAGAAGCACAGATTGATCAATGATTCCCAGCATGGCTTCACAAGCGGACGTTCTTGCCTAACTAATCTATTAACATTCCTTTCATCAGTTTTCGAGTCAGTGGACGAGGGGCACAATTATGATGTGGTATATCTCGACTTTAGCAAAGCCTTCGACAGAGTACCCCACGAAAGACTAATTAGAAAGGTAGAAGCTCATGGCATCAAAGGTGACATCCTTAAATGGATTAGGGCGTGGTTACAGGACAGGAAACAGCGAGTGAGCATTAACGGCACTAAGTCCCATTGGAGCAACGTCACAAGTGGAGTTCCCCAAGGCTCAGTACTTGGACCATTATTGTTTATTATATACATAAACGACATAGATATCGGCATAGACAGCAACATAAGTAAATTTGCTGATGATACTAAAATAGGACGTGTTATCAAATCTGACGAGGACTCGGCAAAACTACAGGAGGATCTAAACAAATTTTTCGAATGGTCTGAAAAATGGCAGATGAAATTCAACATTGACAAATGTAAAGTACTCAGTATAGGAAATGTAAACAGGGAAACCAGATACCAGATGAACAACGATGCCATAGAGAAATCCGACTGCGAGAGAGATTTAGGAGTAATGATAAGTAGGAACCTTAAGCCAAGTAAACAATGTGTTTTTGCTCGTAACAAGGCTAATAAAGTACTTGGGTTCATACAAAGGAGTGTTAGTTACAAGACTAGCGAGGTCATCCTAAAACTGTATCTTGCTCTTGTGAGACCACACCTGGATTACGCAGTCCAGTTCTGGTCACCGTATTACAGAATGGATATAGAATCCTTGGAAAGAATACAGAGGAGAATGACAAGACTAATCCCGGGTATCAGGAACCTTGAGTATAGAGACAGGTTAAAGCATCTTAATTTGCACTCCCTTGAGAGACGTAGAGCGAGGGGCGACCTGATAGAGGTGTATAAATGGAAGGCAGGGCTAAACAAAGGGGACATTACAAAGGTACTCAAATTATCCAACCAGGAGCGAACTCGTAACAATGGTTTTAAATTGGACAAATTTAGATTTAGGCGTGAAATAGGTAAACACTGGTTTGGAAACAGAGTAGTGGATGAATGGAACAAGTTACCAAATATCATCATTAACTCGAATACGCTGAATTGCTTCAAACATAGGTTGGATGCTCATATGAGCAATAGGGGTTGGGTGTAAACGGGACTGCCCAGTATGGGCCAATAGGCCCGCTGCAGTTTCCTCCATTCTTATGTTCTTATGTTCTTATGACACAGACACATTTACGTTCCCCTAATGGATCTCTCTGACAATGACTCACGTGTGACCTGAGGGAGGCCCAGCGGCTGGGGAAGCTGCAGATGCTGCTGGACTATTTCTCCTATGGGAGACTCTGCTAGCTAGAGACTCGGTGCTGGAGAGGGAATTCTTCCTCTGGGAAGGAGCTGTTGGCCCCTTCCCTGTTACAATAATAATCCGAATGCTAATGCCCCATGGAAGGAGCTGTAGGCTCTTATATTGACAGTCACGAGCCGGAAGATGTCGTGACTAATCCGGGTGTGTCTTGGGGGGTTCCCCAGGGGTTAGTTCTAGGCTCATTTTTGTTCGTAATCTACATAACGATCTAGATACTGGGATCAGCAGTGACATAAGCAAGTTTGTGGATGACACCAAAATAGGGCGGCAGATTAATTCAGGGCAGAATGCAAATGCATTACAGGAGGATCTAAATAAACTGCAGGGGTGGTCTGAAAAATGGCAAATGAAATTCAACACCAGCAAGTGCAGCGTACTTAATATTGGAAGAACAAATACTGACAATGTATACAGCCTTAACAACATCAACCTAGAGAAGTCGACTTGTGAAAGAGACCTCTTTTAACTATCAAAGTCTGCCCTTCTGAAATCTGGGACTTTAATGGAATTCCCTTTACGTCTGACCTGAAATCTAACTGGAATCTAATTTCTTTGTGATCGCTGTTTGCAAGTTCGTTCCCTACCTCGACATTGCTAATGAGGTTTTCTCTGTTCGACAGAACTAATTCGAGTATATTATTACCCCGGGTGGGTTCGGTTATGTGTTGACTTAGGAAACAGTCCTGGATCGTTTCGAGGAAATCCTCTGATACTGAGTTACCCGTAAGGTCAGTCCAATCTATTTGGCCAAGGTTAAAATCGCCTACGATACAGACGTTGTTGTGTATGGAAGCCCTGCCCATTTCATCCCAGATAATTCGCTCATTAACTCTATCAAGATTGGGAGGTCTATATATTACTCCTATGATTAATTTTTCCCCACCGTCGATTAATTCTATCCAAATTGTTTCTGTATTCCGCTCAGTTTTTATTTCCTTATTTATTTCGCACTTCAGATCATCCCTGACATAGATGGCTACTCCACCTCCTTTCCTGGACGGCCTATCGGTAAGGAACAATTTGTAATACCCAATTTGGTATTCGATAGGTAACTCACGTGAGTCTAGGTTGATCCTTGTTCCAGTGAATGCTATTATATCGATTTTTTCGGTACATACCAAGGCCATAATATAATCCATTTTGTTTCTCTTACTTCTACTGTTCGTGTAGTAGACATTTAAGTTAGTCGTGTTCTGGGTTCTCCCTTTATCGCGTTTAGGTTTAAACTCCCTGTCTAATTTAGTTTTGTCATCATTCCTAACACTATTTCCCTGTAATCTTTCACTTTGTTTACCCGCCTCCACCCCTGTGCCTATATGTTCCCCTAGCAGTTTAAAGACTTCGATATCTTTTGAACTGCCCCCTCTACAGACCCAGCCAGGGTTGCCACCCCAACCCGAGACAGGTGTACCCCCATCCCTTGCATAAAGGTCCCTTCAGCCGTAGAAGGTGTCCCAGTTGTCAATGAATGGGACTGATATTGACTTGCAATATCCGTCAAGACGGCCGTTGACACCAACTGCCCTTGACAACCATTCATTGCTACCTCTCCTTCTTGGCAGGACACCACATATGATAGGGATCCCTCCCTTAGTCCTAATACGATCTATAGCTGTCTTGAACTTATCAAGAAGCTCTTCACTCCTACACCGGCCAATATCATTGCCTCCTGCACTGAAGCAGATAATGGGTTTGTTCCCATTACCAGACAAGATAATGTCTATCCCGTCAACTATATCCCCCACCCCATCCCCTGGCAAACACACCCTCATCCTATTTTTATTTTTACCACAAAAGGCTCTGTCCAAGTACCTTACCTGTGAGTCACCAACAATTAAAGATTTTATACCTTCCTTGTCAGCCCTGTCCCTGACTGTACTAACGTCCAATTCGTCTATCAAGGGACTGAACGAGTTGGTACACTTAGCTGTTGTTGTCGTTGTTGTCGTATCCTTGGTGTGTTTCTTCACCACCAGTTTGGTCGTCCCTCTCCTCACAACCTTCCATTCCCCAGGGTGAAAAATAGTGTACTAGCTGTACTAATACACGTTACAAATAGCTGGCAAGTAGATCCTGCGGTACACAGGTAGTGCAGGTAACAGTGGGTCACTCCACGACAGAGTAGACAAGGAGAACAAGTAGCTGAGGTGGTGGGAGTAGGAGTGACTTTGAGTCCCAGGTTTAGAGTAGACATCACCTGTCATAGATGGCATCCCCAACAACCGGCGATGGCATATATGGTTTGTTGCTGGAGAAATAAACCCTCAACGTTGACTCGTACCATATAATTCGGCCAAAACCTGTTAAAGAACAATTCACTTATAACAAATGCTGTTATCTCAGGACACATAGTATGAATAATACAATCAATATACAGTACATAGCCTGTTAACATCTTAAATATAACTCAAATGTTACAACTGTTGATACATCAGGAGACAATTTGTATAATATGATCAAATTACAGTACATAAATATACTTATTAAAGTTATTTAGAGTTTTTATTTAGAGGCTTTGCTAGTTCACGATCACACTCACGTTTTAGGGTCTAGGGTTTGACCAGCTTTTTGTTTCTCCTGCAAGAATCAGTAGAGTACTCTGAGAGCAATCGCAGCCCAATCGCAGCCCGAGGCGAGGGCCATCTGTTTCATATTTAAACACTTCAGCAAACACGTCATCAACACTATGTCTCTCTTCTCACCCTTTCTCTCTCTCTCTCTCTCTCTCTCTCTCGGCTAGTTTATCTTATTGTGGCTATCCCTCTCTTTCTCTCTCCCTCCCAGTTTATCTTACTGTGGCAGTAACACTCCCCCTGTCAGGCTTTGCACGAAATCAAGGCATATTATTAGATTCACTCTCTGACCCCTTCCAACAGGCAGAGTCTCGTCACTGGGCGTATTAACACTGAGTCCTTTGTCTTCACTTTAACACTTAGCACCAGGCCATCTTTGCTTGGTAGAGCCTCCAGTACTCTCCCTAGCATCCACTGACTCTTGGGGAGTGACTGTCCAGAGATGATTACGATATGCCCAGCGTGGAGATTACGGCGAGTTTTGAAGAACCTTTGTCGCTGACGTAATGCTGGGAGATATTCTTTTACCCACCTTTTCCAAAATTGGTCAGCAATGAATTGGGCATGCTCTCCCTCTTCGTGGGTACCCTTCTGTCATGGACCGATCGCCTCCGGTGGACAGTGTCTCCGGGTTCATCCGTAAAATGTGAAGCGGCGTTAGTGCTTCTAGATCCTTTGGGTCGTCAGACACTGGGGTGATGGGCCTTTCGTTGATAATCTCTTCTACGGCGCAGAACACAGTCTAGTGTCTGGGTGCCCACCACTCCCTGGAGGACCTTCCTTACAGTGCGGATTTGTCGCTCCCACACTCCTCCCATGTGAGAGGCTGTCGGGGGGTTGAACTGCCATTCTATCTGTTTCTGTAGAAGGGCATTCCCGACCTTGTCACTGTTGTTCCAGTCGTTCACCGCCTCTCATAACTCTCGGCTAGCTCCATCATGTTGGTTCCCCTGTCAGACCGAACATGCTTGGGAGGTCCCCTGCGGCAGGTGAATCTTGTCAGGGCATTGAGGAAAGAGTCGGTGTCTAGTGAGGTGAGGACTTCTAGGTGTATGGCTCTGGTGGTCATGCAGGTGAATAAGCATCCCCATCTCTTCGCCCGGGCTCGTCCTTGTTTAACCAAAAAAGAGCTGAAGCAATCAATTCCAGTGTAGATGAACGGCTGGCCTCCTGGGCGCACTCGATCTTCTGGCAGGTCGGCTTTGCCTTCGTGGGTAGGCCTCCAGCTGCTTCTTCGGCAAGTCACACACGTCCGTATTGTGCGGTCGAGTAATTTGCGGCACTTAGGTATCCAGTATGTCTCACGTATTATGGCAAGAGTGTGTTGTCGTCCTGAGTGTCCAGCTCTAGTTGAGTGTACCTCTCTCCCGATGAGCCCCGTGAACCTGTTGTCCCTTGGCAATAGTATGGGATTCTCCTGGTCTGGATGGAGAGCGGCGTGTTTTAGTCGGCCACCTACTCTGATCACACCGTCCGTGTCAAGATGAGGTTCCAGCCGCCTTATGTCGCTATCTTTCACGGGTTGTCCCTGTTGTAACATTCTTAGTTCTCGACGGAATCCTTTTCTTGGCATCAATCTTAAGACGGCTAATTTCGCCTCTTCCAATTCGCTGACCTGGAGCCAATTTTCTCGGTGATGTTTGTTCTTTCGCTTCCCAAGTCGCCATTCTATAAACCTTTTAATCCACGCTACGCTTTTCAGAAGTCGATGCCTCGATGAGTGCCTGGCCCATAGCTAATCGAGGGTACCCTCCCCCTGGTCAACGTTCGTCGTCGGCACCGTGGTTTCCTTCTTCATCTCTGGGTCTCCGTCTCTGAGGTCTGGAATCCTCAATGGACTCTTTGGCCGACTGTCTTCTTCTAACAAGAGGAAAGCAGGTCCCCGAATCCACTTGCCCTACTCGTTGAGCTCTGCTCTATGTAATCCACGACTAGCGGCGTCGGCTGGGTTCAGGGCCAACTTCACGTGGCGCCATTGTTCTACCTTGGAGTCCTCGTGTATCGTTGCCACTCGATTGGTCACGAAGGAATGGAAGCGCCTTTCGGTTTTTCGTATGTAATGAAGGACTGCCGTACTGTCTGTCCGGAACACTGATCTGTCTATTTGTAATTCAAATTCTCGTCGTTGTCGTTTGCCTGCCTTGGCAGCCAGTACTGTCGCGCAGAGCTTGAGTAGAGGTATGGTCTGCTGTTTCAGAGGGGCTAGCTTGGCCTTGCCACACATGAAGGAGATTCGTTATTCAACCCAATACCTCATCTACACTCATCTTGTAATATATATAATTTTGGCTCTTGTGACGCTCGGAGCGATAAGTCCCAGTGGGTCATATATTGGGCTGACCATACTCAGAAGGCTTCGTTTCGTCTCTGGTTTCTTAGGGATCTGGACCCGGACCTCTAGTTCGTCCTTTTCCAGGTCCCACAAGATTCCCAGCGCTCGTTCAGTGGGGAGCCTGTCGTCTTTCAAATGACTTCCTTTACTCCCACGGCTTTGTCTGTGGAATTGCCTTGAGGACTTCCCTGTGATTACAGACCCCCTTCATAAGTCCGAATCCGCCCTTCTTTCTCAGCTGTCTCAGTCAATGGGTAATTATCGTTGTCTTCCCCGGCGAATCTACTGCGAGAAGCAGATCGTCAATGTAGAAGTTACGATTTGCTTTCTTGATGTCGTCATGGAGACTTTCCCTGCAATCTTGGAATGTTCGTTGTAGCGCATACCCGGCGCATGAAGGGCTATACATATCTTCAAAGAGATGTACTGCCATTTGATAAGTGGCGGGGCCCCTGGCAGCTGGTCGTCCGTCCACCATAAGAATCGTAAGGCGTCTCGATGTTCGGTAGTACTCGCACTTAATGAAACATTGCCTCGATATCAGCCATGAGTGCCACCTTTCCTTGTCTGAATCTGATGAGGACTCCCATCAAATTTGCTGTTAAGGTCTGGCCCTTGCATCACCTGGCTGTTCAATGACATCAACTCACATTTGGCTGCACAATCAAAACTACTTTCACCTTTTCTGGCTTGTTGGGATTCAACACGGGGTGGTGTGAGAGATACCAGGTCTTCCCGGGTGTAGCACTGAGTTTTTGATGTGGGACTCGCTGAGCATGTCCCTCGTCGACTAGACGTCTCATCTCTTCTTGATATCTCTGAGAGAGCCTTGGGTTCTTTAGGAGGCATTTCTCAGACCCGCCAATCGCTGTTCGGCAAGCTTCTTATTGTCTGAGAGTTCCAGTTCTTCCTGGTAAAACAACAATGACCTTGGGGATAGTGATGGATCGGCTCTTTCTTTCTCCTATGCTAACCACTTTTACACTGATCTCTTCGGCGTTTACACTACTTCTTTCTTTCATGATTGTGCCAATGGAGAGGGAAAAACTGGCATTCCCTCTGCTTGCAGCCTTGGTACTGTTTGTCAGAAACTCCCGTGAAGTGTAGAAGCCTCGAGTGTACTCCGCAGCAGCCATCTATACCACATACCATCTTCTGGCTGCACTCCGTTATCCGGTGATTACGACCCAGGCTGGCGAAGTAGCGACATTCTTCCCTTACGAGGGAAGTTCGCTTCCCTGTGGACAGGCTGAGGAATGTCCGACACATCTGAAGGTGGTCTCCGTGGCATAACGAGCAGTGTTCATCGTCCGTTTCTCTGGTTGTCTTCATTCTTGATATCACCAGACCCACAAGTTTCTTCCTCGACGAGGATTGGCATGAGGATGCGTCTGCATATATTCAGCTTGGTTCCTCGGGTCCTTGTCCCTTGGGGCCTCCTCCGCCTTGTTGACCATATCCATAGTGAATTCCAACAACCACTCGATCCCACGAGGCTTCCCTTGCTTCCTTTTGTATTTATGCACGTTATTCACATAGTCGTCACTTATGATTCTTCATCAACGTTAGTGGTTTCTGTGAGTGAGTTTGATGCTCGGAAGTACTTTTGATGCTCAGAAGTACTTCCGCGCTCCCCCTGGTGAAATATTCCCGGCTCCGCGGTTAAGGTGAGCGTCGGGAGTCCTCTTGAAGTATATAGCGTTTCTTTGTCAGTTTCGGTTTCAGGAAGGTCGTGTCTCTGGAAGTGGTAATACCTTTCCGCTATCCTCTGTTGTCGTTGAGATTGTCGGACTGTAGTCCGACACGGGCCTTTTCCTGTAGGCGGCCCGTTTGGTGGTTCCGGGTGGAGCACTTGGAGCAGCCAGGCCGGATTTGGGATTGGGGATGGTGGTTATCCTACCTGCAGGTATGAAAGGATACTGCAGGTTTCCAAGTGTAAGCGGACCCCGATCAGTGAACCTTACCACCAACCCCCACTCTTGGACGTGTTCAGTTTCGGAGTGATGCGCCCCCTGAACTGGGGTCCGTACTTGCTGGGGAGGATACTTCCTAAACTATCTGGGTGATGGGTATCGTGTGATGACCCGGAGAAGGAGGTGCGTGGTTTGTTTGGGTCTTTGAGATTGATACTAACTCTGTTTGTAGCGTGGAGCAGTCATTAGAAGTTTCCAGCTGAGGGTCTGACCATGGGCGTAGAAGGCCGCTCCAGATCTATGATATTTTGGTCCACTGAGCCGTCTGTGAAGTGTGATGCTGCATCGGCTGGTGTTCAGTGGCTATGGGTTCCTGAGTGTCAATGCTTCCGGAAAGTGGATATGACGGGTGGAAACAAGTTCCCTCTCCCCCCAATGGGATGTTCCCGACCCTGAAGCACTGAGTGTTGGGAGCTCTCCTTGGGTGGGTGTCGAGGTGTAGCAGCTAGACACTCCTGATTCCGGCGGTTGACAACGTGTGTCTCGCGCATACCTCGTTGTGGCTGTCATCACTTCACTCGTTTCCAGAAAGGGCTTTCCCACTGGGAATGACAGCATCTCACCAAAGTCCTCCATATCGCCTAAAGTCTGAAGTTGCTCCATATGATCTTTCATATTCTGCATCATTGCCGTCAATTGGGTGAGCGTCTGCTGATAAACCCCCGATTACCCTATTTAACCGGCCTGTTGGTTTCATCCTTCTCTCGGGTGAAAGGGTTTCTCTACTTCTGCCTGGCTGTATGAGTGACGGGTTAGCATCTCCGTCGTTCACGGCCCCCAGGTCTTCTATGCTGGCTAGGCTTGACTGGCTTGTGTCCTCTGCCTTGTTTCCTTCCATGACTGGTGACACAGTGAACTCGATTTGGCTCTTTCGGTGGACAGCTATAGAGACGTACGGTTAAGCGGGAACGCTCTTCAACTGATACGTCTGCTTGTTCATAAAGATGTCATATAACTGAGGTCAAACCAGAGATGCCATGCAACTGAAGTTATACAAGCGATGTCATACAATCTGAAGTCATGTAATCGATGTCATACAACTGAAGTAATATAAGCGATGTCATACAACTGAGGTAATATAAGCGATGTCATACAACTGAAGAAATATAAGTGAGTGACGTCCCTCAAACGCGTGACGTGCACTACGCACGGGTGATGTCGCACAAACACGACCACAGTGATGTCATACACGAGCGATGATGTCACACTAACACGCCCACAGTGATGTCACACACGAGCGACGTCTTTTTTCTGAAATGGCTGACACTGCATCACGTTTTCTACACACGTGTTATACAAGTATTCAACTGGTTTAACTATTGTTATACAGTATATATGTACATATATACACATATACATATATATACATATAATTGGAATGTTATACACACACTTAACTCACAAATCCTTTTCATTTATGTATTTCTTCATGGTTCTTTATTATCATTGTTATTATTATTATTATTATTATTATTATTATTATAATAAATAACTTCAGAGTAATTCACCTTATTTGTTTGAAGTAAATCTAAAATGTAACACCAACGTCTTATATAATTACCGTGAAAAATATACTAAGACTCATATACGTTCACTTAAAATGAAGACAAAAGTAAATTTTAACGAGTCTTATTTATGTGTTTAGCGAACTTTTCGTGATTATCTTCTGATGTTCATTTTGCGATATGGTTGATATTTGATATACTATGGAGTCACTGGTATAGGAAGATCAGCTGTTAGCTATAATCACTGGCGTGCGTGTCCGAGGGAACGCTAATTACCCGTCCGCCCAGACAAAACATTACTACACTGTCGGGGTGTTCTGAAACCTTCACTCACTGGGTGCCCGGCTTCTCTGTTCGAAAGGAATGCTCACAGCCCCATACGCGCAGACCGAAGCTTTACGACACTGTCCGGGTATTTAAGACACTTCACTCAAACACACAACTCAGAGGCTGCTTGGACACGGGAGGAGACAGACGTTCTTGCGTTCTTGTAACGGCTTTTTCCGCCATAGCCCGCTGCATCTTGTGCAATTCCACTTGCACTGTAACGGTTTTTTCCGCCATAGCCCGCTGCATCTTGTGCAATTACTTGCACCTGTTCTTGTTGTTGTTGTTCTTGCTACCAAGCACTAACAATCCATCCATCCATTCATCATTCTTTTTAAAAGTGGCTTTGTCACTTTATAATTTTTTGACACCTCACGAGCGCTCAGGATTGACAATCTTAGCATTCCCTCCCCACAGTTAGTGTGAGTGACCCACACAACTGCGAGGGAAGTGCTAACTGTTGTCCTTCCTGACGTGGTTGGAGGGCTTTCTCTCTAACTAAATTTTTTCCATACTTACCCTGGCCGAGGCACCTGCTGAATTTTTTTTAATTCAGTATTCGTGCTAGAGCCCCCCCAGTGGTGCACACCTCACGGAGTGGGATTGTGTGTTTCCGGTGGGGGTCGGGGAAAACCTGGGCCAATCCAGCAGTGACGTCTGTGATCGTGCAGGCACACCACTGTTCGGGGGTCGTCCTTAAGTACAAGTATTTTTTTTTAGCACTTAAGGGCCTTGCATAACCTTAGTGCACTATCATCATATATGTAAAGTTCAACCAAAGTTGTACCCAAGGGGTGGTTCCCAGCCACCCCAACCATGCCCTCTGGGAGGGGAAGCTCCAAGCCCCCCTCTGCTCGTCCAGGCAGGGACAGGCAGAGGCGGGGAGCCAATCATGACCCACGACTGCCACGACCAACGACAAACTCTGACAATAACTCTGACAATGTAACGGTTACCGACAAAACTACGCAACAAAGACCAAACATTCAAGTTTCAACTGAGAAGGCCCGAGTAATCCACTTTCGGACTGTTGACACGTCTACCTCCTTTGACAAAATTAATGGCTTCATTATACATAAGGCCATTAAGGATCAGATAGGGGACGTGGAGAAAGTCCGAAAGACAAGAAAAGGCGAACTCCAAGTTACTGTTAAGGACGCTCAGCAAATGAGGGACGCCTTGAATCTTAGAACATTTCATTCAACAACAGTGGAACCATATATCCCAGCTTTTCTCAACACCTGTAAGGCTGTAGTTAATAGCTACGAATTTCAGGGGATGACAAATGACGAAATTAAGTTCCACATGAAAGATCAAGGAGTCGTCGATGCTTTCGTTTTTAATAGAAAGACCACAGACGGTGAACGCAAACGATCAACTACAGCTGTACTGACTTTTGAAGGACTTGTTAGGCCCACTCATGTCTTGGTAGGATATGAGAGGGTCCAGACCAAAACATATATTCCATTTCCAATGCGTTGTTTCAACTGTCAAAGATTTGGACACACTGGTAAGGCCTGCCGTAACACCCAGGTATGCTCCAAGTGTGCTCAAACTGGACACAGGGACGATGACTGCACACAGACGGATGAAAAATGCTACCACTGTTCCGGTCAGCATGCTGCCTCAGACAGGAAGTGCCCTTCCTACCTGAGGGAGTATGAGATCGGTAAGGTGAGAGCAGAGAATAATTTGGACTACAGGGAGGCTAAGAGGCAGGTGGAGATGTCCTTGCAGACACCAACACCTGGAATGTCCTTTGCATCTGCTGTATCCAAAAATACCTCATCTCCCAAAATGTGCACCATTGGAACCCAGACTGAGACCAGGACCATCTCAACACAGACTGACTTCATAATCCCCGGTTATTCAACCAAAGACGAGAACACTAATACAACCATGACTAATAACGAGACCACAAAACCCAAACCGACTCGCGACCTTATCTACCCTCAAGTAAAGAGGAGGAGAACGCAGTCACTAGAGAACTTGACAAGAGACTCAACACAACCACCAACCTTTCGCATTGTTGAAAGGTTCCAGGGGCAGGGAGCCCCTGCTGAGCAGAGTACTGGCTCTTCGGAGCTGGGAGACTGCTCATCTGATGAGGGGGATTCTTCCCTGGAACAATTTTCCCCCCGATTTACAAGAGGAAAATCTAAAGCCCAAAACGCTGACCATATCAACTCTCAGACTTAAAATTCAGTATCATCCAGTGGAATTGCAGAGGTGCTAGGAATAAAAATGCTCAATTTCATTTACTTATGTCATTATTCCGGCCGGACGTTTTTTGCCTACAAGAGACGCTACTTGCGGGTCACGACGACCCACCTGTATTCGACAACTACACGTCCTACAGGGGAGACAACCTAAGGGGGGTAGCCCTATACATTCGGAGTTCATTCGCCCAGCAAAGAGTCAGTCTGAACTTGAACCTGCAGGCTGTCGCGTGCAGAGTTAAGATTCGGACTGGCTATGTTGCCATCTGTTCACTATACTGTCCTCCGGGCGGGCTCATTGACGATGGTGAGCTTGAGGAGCTATTCAACCAACTGCCAGGAAAGAAAATGATCCTCGGCGACCTCAATGCTCACCATTTGCGGTGGGGCAGTGTCCGGAGTGACGGAAGGGGAGAGCAGGTGGCTGCAGCTATCCTCAACTCCAACTTGTCTCTTCTGAATGACGGTAGTGCGACTCGAGTGGACGAACGATTTGGCACAGCGTCGGCTATAGATCTTTCTATAGTTGACGCTGCCTTGCTATTAGATTGTAAATTTTCTACATACGACGACTCTCTGGGTAGTGACCATTTTCCGATCTGCATTTCTTATGAGTGTGGCGCCCCGACGGCTACTCCCGAGGTGCGCTACAACCTTAGGAAGGCAGACTGGGGGGCATACTCAGAAGCCGTTCGTATAGACACCATTGGACAAGACATCAACACCAAAATTACACACATACAACAAGCTATAATACACGCTGCAGATTTAACAATTCCTAAGACTTCTGCAAAAACCCACAGGCCTGGAGTTCCATGGTGGACACCAGACTGCCGACGAGTTGTCTGTGAGCGAAATAGGAGTTGCCGTTTATTTAATAGAATTCCATCACTTGTAAACTTAATTGAGTATAAAAAAGCTAGAGCCAAGGCTAGGAGAGTTCTCAGGGAGTGTAAGAGAGAGTCTTGGCGGGCGTTCGTCTCCACTATTAACAAGGATACCCCTTCCTCTGAGGTATGGTCCGCTATAAACCGGGTCAGATCCAAAGGAGGAAGGAGTTTTATCCCACAGGTGAGTAGTGGAGGGCGGATTCTCGACGATCCCCAGGCCATTGCCAACACCCTAGGCCAGAAGTTTGCAGATGCCAGTAGCTCCACCAATCATGATCCACGCTTCGGCGTGTTCCGTGATCGTGCCGAGCTCTTGCATCTCGACTTCGAGAATGGGGACGAACAGGGCTACAATCGAGCATTTTCCCCAGAGGAACTTTCCTTTGCTATTAATAAGGGCAAGGGCTCTACTCCTGGACCTGACGGTATACGATACGAGATGATTAAGCACCTTGACCAGGGAAACCTGGACAAATTGCTAGAAGTGTACAATGAGATCTGGACGTCCAGAACGTTTCCAAACTCATGGCACTTTGCCCATGTCGTACCGATCCCGAAGAGGGACAAATGCCCGAATAACACCAACTCATTCCGTCCGATTTCGCTCACAAACTGTCTGTGTAAGGTCATGGAACGTATGATAAAGCGTAGACTAATGTATTTTTTGGAAAGTAACAACTTATTGAATGATCGACAGTGTGGTTTCCGCCAAGGTAGAAGCACACTAGATCATTTAATAAGTCTTGAAACTGACATCTCAAAAGCTCTTTGCAGTAAAGAAACATTAATTGCAGTATTTTTAGACATAGAAAAAGCTTTCGACATGACATGGCGGACTGGCCTCATGATGAAGCTCCACGCCATGGGTCTGAGAGGTAATTTACCAATTTTCATCAGTAATTTTTTGCAAGACCGGACTTTTTCCGTCAAACTAAAAGGTAACGTAAAATCAGACATATTTGTCTTAGAAAATGGAGTTCCACAAGGTAGCGTTTTGGGCCCGATTTTATTTCTTGTAATTATTAATGATTTCCTATCACCAGCCCCCAGCTTGAGTGACCTCAAATTCTCCTTGTTTGCTGACGATTGCGCAATCTGGCGCTCCTCTCGAGTTGAGAGGCTATCTGCACAAAGGGTGCAAGCCGGCCTAAAAGCCGCGGAACAGTGGGCAATACAATGGGGATTTAGGTTTTCAGTTGAGAAGACAGTAGGAGTAGTCTTCACTAAGAAACGTAACATTAGAAATCCAGTATTAAAATTAAATGATACTCCTATTAAATTTCAGACTTCAGTAAAATTTCTCGGTGTTCATTTTGACCGGAAATTAACGTGGAAAAACCACATTAACGAACTTGAAAGTAAATGTCTTAAAGTCACAAACATCCTGAAAGTTTTATCAGGTACTACATGGGGAGCCGATAGGAAATCTTTATTAATGGTGTATAAGACCCTGATCAGATCAAAACTTGATTATGGATGCCAGTTGTATGCTTCGGCATGCGACACCACACTCGCAAGGCTAACCAGAATACAGAACCGATGCCTTCGTCTATGTCTGGGTGCCTACAGGTGTACACGTGTAGTTAAACTAGAGGTTGAGGCCCACGTCCCTCCACTTCACATCAGGAGGGACATGTTGACGCTAAGGTACGGGTTGAGTGCGGCTAGGAAGCGCGGCACAGGCCACCCAGGTTGGTGTGCTGTTGCCAACTTCCGTTTCCTGCAGCTGCGTAAGTCCCCGTCCTCGGTTGTCCGCCTCCAGACCTTGTGCCAGGGTGCTGGTATCCATTTCGGAGATGTTGATAGATACGTTCCACCGTTGTGTCCGCCATGGGAGAACCCCAACCTCCATGTGGAAACATCGTGGCTTCCGGGAGCAAAGAATGACTTTCATCCTGAGCTCCTGAGGCAACTTTTCTATCAATTTCTTGAAGGATTCAGCACCTATACTCACGTGTACACCGACGGGTCCAAGACTGACGACAACGTTGGAGCCGGTATCTGGAGCAGAGACGAGGAGTGGAGCTCCCGCCTGCCGCGGCATGCAACTATTTTCTCTGCAGAAATGTTCGCAATTAGTAAAGCCATTGACATTGCAATAACAAGCAATGTCAGTGATGTTGCTGTCATTTCAGATTCCATGTCAGCTCTTAAAGCAATTGAAGGTGGTGATACTACCAGCAATGAAATACAGGGCAACATTATTAATAAATTACATGAGTGTGCCAAGAATATTGTGCTGGTGTGGGTGCCTGGGCATTGTAACATTTGGGGCAATGAACAGGCAGACAGATTAGCAAGAGCGACTGTGGGTCTCGGGGAGACAACTAATGTGCCCTGGGAGACTCAGTCGTGTCTCTCCTTGGGGAAGACATATACATTTGAAAAGTGGCAACATGATTGGACTAGGCTAAATCTCCACAACACCTGGAAGCCTAACATAGGTAACTGGCCCTCAGCATACAGGAAGAATAGGAGGGAAGAGGTCGTTCTCGCCAGACTTAGGCTGAACTGCACCTATCTGACCCACCTAGGGGCCTACCTTGATCAGTCCTTTCCACCCATCTGTTCCACTTGCAACCAAACTCTCTCCATCAAACATATTCTGACTGAGTGCAGCCAGTACGAACCAGAGCGCCGGCAGCTGGTTATCCTAGCTGCCGAGCAAGGCTTCGTGCTGACTGTACCCAACCTATTGCAAGATGATGTCACCATCAGTGACGTTGTAATAACCTTCCTCAAGGAGACCCATCTTATCGGCATGCTATGATTGACACACGCATGAACTCTTTTTATATCTATTATATGTATACAACCATGCCTAAAGAAAATAAAAATGAATAAAACAAAATTAAAACATACAACATGAGAAACACATCACAAACCTTATCATTACATACAACACTCACATTTATCAAGTTAAACTGACACCCACCAACACATATTCAAACAAAAAGACACGGGCTACAAAAGACTTTAAAAAAAAAAAAAAAAAAAAAAAAAAAAAAAAAAAAAAATCACAGAGAAACTAGTCACCTGACAAGCCATTTCATCTGGTTTGTCAGTAAATCACCATCATATCACTCATGCATACCATAATTCATCCCCAATAAAAAACAACAAGAAGAAAGAACTAACCAAAATACCAAGAACAAGAAGAACACAAGAATAACAAGAAAAGAAGAAACAAGAACATCAGATTAGTTGTAGCAAAAAAGAAGAGCAAGATTAGAAGAAGAAAGAAAACATCAGCTCCGGCCGAAATAGCCTAATGGCGAAGAGGCCAGAAATCCCTAACAACTTTGAACTTTGAACACACAACACTCGTTATCAGTCTCCCATGCTGACGACGCAACTACCCACTGTGGGTGGGTGGCTGGCTGATCGTCGACCTACGCTCTCCCACGCTGAACTCCCGGCTTTGGTCTGTCCTCATCATAGATGAGAATTCCCTTCGACAGCCCTCCCGTATACGTTTTGACTGTTAGCGCTCATAGGAGCGTTATTGGTTTGTTGCTGGAGAAATAAACCCACAACGTTGACTCGTACCATATAATTCCGTCAAAACCTGTTAAAGAACAATTTACATATAACAAATGTTGTTATCTCAGGACACATATTATGAATAATACAATCAATATACAGTACATAGCCTGTTAACATCTTAAATATAACTCACATGGTACAACTGTTGATACACCAGGAGACAATTTGTATAATATGAACAAATTACATTACATAAATATACTTAATAGAGTTATTTAGAGTTCTTATTTAGAGGCTTTACTAGTTCACGATCACACTCACGCTTTAGGGTCTAGGGTTTGACCAGAGTGTTGTTTCTCCTGCAAGAATCAGTAGACTGTAAGGGGGTGACTAATAAACTAGCCCCCTCGGGGGCAAATCTGAATCTGAATCTGAATCAGTAGACTAAAGTGAGAGCAATCACAGCCCAAAAACAGCAAGAGGCGAGGGCATCTGCTTCATATTTAAACACGTCAAGAAACACGTTGTCAACACTATGCCTCTCTTCTCTCTCTCTATATCTCTCTCTCTTGTCTAGTTTATCTTATTGTGACTATCCCTATCTTTCTCTCTCTCTTCTAGTTTATCTTACTGTGGCGGCGATTCTGCTAGTGTATATATATATATATATATATATATATATATATATATATATAATATATATATATATATATATATATATATATACACTAGCAGAATCGCCGCCCTCCGGCCGGCTCATCTGCTAGGCAACGGTAGGACGCCATCCTCCGGGAGGCTCCTCATTGTCTCACTGTTTAGGCCCCAAAACTTCTTCTTCCATTAATAGTTCATTAACGGTGTATGTAAGTTTCACCATGTTTTTCACTACAACGGTACAGGAAATTTTATTTTTTTTAGCATTAAACTGTTATTTTTTTGTCTAATGATCACTACATATAACACCACCCATCATCACTACATATAACATCATCCATCATCACTGCATATAACACCATCCATCATCACGACATATAACATCATCCATCATCACTACATATAGCACCACCCATCATCACTACATATAACATCATCCATCATCACTACATATAACACCCTCCATCATCACGACATATAACACCATCTATCATCACTACATATAACACCACCCATCATCACTACATATAACACCATCCATCATCACTACATATAAAACCACCCAACATCACTACATATAACATCCATCATCACTACGTATAACATCATCCATCATCACTACATATGTTTGGGCTGGGTTTTGATATCAAACGATCTCACTTGTTAACACTTGCCTGAATGAGTGTAGAGTAGTCGCTGGTACCTTTGATGAAGCTGGGTGAGAATAATAGGTAATCTCACTGCGTGTCACCTTTGATACAGTCGTTCAATCGTTGAGTCGTCCCAGCCGCCCTGGGTTACACTTGTAATTATCTTAGCTTGTAAGTATACACAAGTGTACACAGGTTCTGTTATCTTCATTTGTGGTTCCTTGGTTTAATGTAAGCACACTTGGTGATTTTCTAGTTATATTGGATGCTCTGGTAATTACAGAATTGTTTGTTGACAGACTACTGAGCATTAGCTATTAGGTTGTAATTAGCTTATATAATTAGAGAGAGAGATACAGCCTTGGGAGCTATGCTCACACACGTCTCTTTGGTACGGTGTCTGGCTGTGAACTAGGCGAACCTCTCTCTGTCTGCTTGTAAGGGGATATGTAATCTATACGTCAACACAGAGATAAGAGGCTACACTCGCTCAGGCCTACTGTCATGGAGGCCTGGGGACATATATTTATGGGTTGTAACCTGAATCTGTGTGAAACTACAAATGTTTATGTGTGCTGTCCACCCTAGGAGGTGTGACAGAACAAATGCTTATATAGCTCTATGCTCAATAGTTTGGGTGATAGAATGTATATAATGAATATATGTCCTTAGCCCATATTTATATAATGCTAATTGATAAGGGCTAGAACGCATATAACACCATCCATCATCACTACATATAACACCATCCATCATCACTACATATAACACCACCCATCATCACTACATATAACAGCATCCATCATCACTACATATAACACCATCCGTCATCAATACATGTAACACCATCCATCATTACTACAGATCGGTAAAGTAGTTTCCAAGATTCTTGTGCAAACACACAGACAAACAGACAGACTTCTTTGTTTTATATATATATATATATATATATATATATATATATATATATATATATATGTGTGTAATATTCTGAAACTTCAGTGTAATTTCAAACGCAGCGCCATTGGCGATGCTGAGTTCAAGGTCGTCTGAGGGAAGACGGCGCTCCCGCTACATGCGAGAGTTTGTGGAACTAGGCCTATACGATATTGAATGTAGTTTACCGAATTAATAATGATGCGATTCATGAAGTTATGGGACTATTATTGAATTTGAAATTATTATAGATCGTTTACCAGTCAGAATAATGTTACGGGTGTCCCAAGAAAGTTATTAGTTAGGCAGAAATTATGTTACTAGGCCTAAGCTAGCGCCTTGGAGAGACGCGAGGCTGGCTGGTCCTCAGTCACGTAAAAGCCATCGGACCTACAGGACGTCCCTGCGCGTCCGTCCACAGAAATAGTTACGTGGTCTAGTCACCTGTGTTGCGCTATTGCAGTATAACAAGGTTTCCGTCAGCACCCACTTGACTGCGAGAGATTGACTGCTCCTTGAGACTGCTGTTGTTGATTGAGGATTGGCGACTGTCGCCGTTGGAACGATCAGTGTAGGCTTGTCACTGGTTAGCGGGGTAGCAAAGGATCTCTTGAGTGAACGAGTGCTCCCGACAACTAAAACGACACGGGACCAGCATCAGCATTGGGTGATCTGTTCTTACCACGTGGGTGCACAACACCACGTGCCCTCGGTCAGCTAGAAGTATTACCTACTGGCCATGGTCACCTGCTGGCGTGCTCTCTTCCCGCCCATGGACGCACTGAGAGTACACTGAGGCTATCTGAGTAAATAAATGGTCACACACTGAGACCAGGAATCTAGGGGAAACCTAGAGGAACATTTTAACTCCCTTATTCCGGGTGTATGTTGAGTTGGGTGGAGCATGGTTCACGGGTATTGGTGGACCCAGTAACATCTCAATAATAGTGACAATATTTTTGTGTGTAGTTAATACCATTTTTCAGTTACTGATATTATCTTGACGTGTGTAGTAATAGTTCCTAAATGATTTTGATAGTATTGTTTTTTGAATGTTTGTGTCACTAAGTGGAACCAGAGTGATACTGTGATTTAATTCCTTTAATGCATCTAATTTTTCTTTATAATTCCGATCTCAGGTATAACCTTTGTTCCCCAGAGTAGTGGTTAAGTTAGGTTAGGAAGTGTGCATCTGTTTGGGTGATATAATTTTGTTGAGTGCCCTTAAGGCCTCTTCATTGTAGAGTTATTAATTTACTGTTCTTTTAATGCCATTTTCTCAGTGCTGGATATTATTTTGTTGAAAGCCCTTAAGGCCTGTTTCATGTGTGCAAGCAACATTTCTTAATACTTTAAACCTATTGTTCTCTAATGAGGCATTGCCTGAGTTTCTAATAATTTCAACATCATGTATAACTTTTATTCCCCAGAGCAGTGTTTTAAGTTCAGGTTAAGAGGTGCGCATATTGGTGTACCATTATTGATTGTGTTTGTAGTGTTGGAGGGCATATAAGTGTAAATTTTACAGTGTGTCTCATTCATCCCAGTCACAGACGCTATCCTTCCACCAGTCACGGACAATTCATTTTGTTTAGTAGATTTTAGTGTTCTTGTGCTGGTTCGGGATTTTTCTCGAAGGGGCGCTTCCACTGCAATTACCATCTAATAATCTTTAATAAACCCCAAGTCAAGTGAGAAATTAAAGTCCAGTAATTCCTACCGGTTACAAATGGTAGCAGAGCGTAGTTTTTAATGTCGTGACGTATAGTTCTGTGGTTGGGATAATGAACTCCATCATGTGTTGGTTAGTAATGGTAGGGATTGAACTCGCACTGATGCTCATCCTTGTGCCCGGATTGAGTTGGTTAGGCTTCACAGTAGAGATAAAAATGAGGAGGAAGAGAGAAAGCCACGAGACCTTGGTACAGCTGAGAGAGGAGTTCCGGGACCTGAAGAGGGATAATCAAGCACGGGTAAACAGGTTCAAGTTGGAGTTTCAGGCGCACATTCAACGGTTCAGGGAGGAAACAAGGGGTGAATGTCAGGCACACGTCCAGCAGTCAAGGAAGTGTCAGGTCCAAGTGGGAAAATACAGGGGTAAGTAAGTAGTTCAGAGAGGTCGATCGAGCCCTCCAGCTGAGAGACAAGACGAAGCCGACCGATTACAGTTTAGGTGTGCATGGTAATGAGAAAAGGCAGGTTGTCGAAGGTGAGTTGGAGGAGTCGTGAGTAGGGCAGAGGGGATTGGAGAGATGGTTAGGTCAGAGTCGTGCGTTGAGTAGTGGTTGCTGTCATGAGCGGGATTGAGTTGCTCTCATGAGCGGGATTTAGAGTACGGTTGTAATGTCCAGGGCCTCACTAATATGGACTGGTACATTGTCAGAGGGTTGGTCTGCCGGCATGAGGTTTGGAGACGTGGATTGAGTTGATCGTTGAAGATGTGAGAGCGTTCGTGTGGACTGAGTATTGTTTTGACACTGGTTCCTCTTAGTTCAAGGGCCAGGAAAAGGAGAGCATTTTTGAGTTGGACTGAGTATTGTTTTGACATTGGTTCCTCTTAGTTCAAGGGCCAGGCAAAGGAGAGCATGTTTGTTTTGGAATGGTATTAATTTTGACATTGGTTCTCTAGTTAAGGGCCAAGCAAAGGGGAGCGTGATGTTCTGGTTGGTTTTGAGTTGGGCTAGGCAAGAAATGGAGTTGCTGGCTGCGAGATGGAATAGGGCAGAGTTGAAGGTGGTTTCTTAGTTGTTCTCTCAGCACATGAGGACAGTGCTGTCTTTTTTTAGGAGGGTCGAGTGTTAGCGGGAGAGAGAAGGGGAGAAGAGAAGACGGGAATGCTGCGTTTAGAACGTTGCAAGTGTGACGTGAAGTTCTAAGAACAATTTTTTTAGGGGGGGTCGTATGCATGTTTTTCTCAGCACATGAGGATAGTGCTGTCTTTTTTTAGGGGGGTCGATTGTAATATTCAGAAACTTCAGTGTAATTTCAAACGCCGCGCCATTGGCGATGCTGAGTTCAAGGTCGTCTGAGGGAAGACCGCGCTCCGCTACGTGCGAGAGTTTGTGGAACTAGGCCTATACGATATTGAATGTAGTTTACCGAATTAATAATGATGCGATTCATTAAATTAAGGAACTATTATTGAATTTGAAATTATTATAGATCGTTTACAAGTCTGAATAATGTTATGGGTGTCCCAAGAAAGTTAGTAGTTAGGCAGAAAATATGTCACTAGGCCTAAGCTAGCGCCTTGGAGAGACGAGAGGCTGGATGGTCCTCAGTCACGTGAAAGCGATCTGACCTACAGGACGTCCCTGCGCGTCCGTCCACAGACATAGTTACGTGGTCTAGTCACCTGTGTTGCGCTATTGCAGTATAACAAGGTTTCCGTCAGCACCCACTTGACTGCGAGAGATTGACTGTCATTTGAGACTGCCGTTGATGATTGAGGATTGGCGATTGTCACCGTTGGAACGATCAGTGTAGGCTTGTCACTGGTTAGCAGGATACCAAAGGATCGCTTGAGTGAACGAGTGCTCCCGACAACTAAAACGACACGGGACCAGCATCAGCATTGGGTGATCAGTTCTTACCACATAGGTACACAACACCACGTGCCCTCGGTCAGCTAGAAGTATTACCTACTGGCCATGGTCACCTGCGGGCGTTCTCTCTTCCCTCCCATGGACGCACTGAGAGTACACTGAGGCTATCTGAGTAAATAAATGGTCACACACTGAGACCAGGGGTCTAGGGGATACCAAGAGGAACATTTTATCTCCCTTATTACGGGTGTATGTTGAGTTGGGTGGAGCATGGTTCACGGGTATTGGTGGACCCAGTAACATCTCAATAATAGTGACAATATTTTTGTGTGTAGTTAATACCATTTTTCAGTTACTGATATTATCTTGACATGTGTAGTAATAGTTCCTAAATGATTTTGATAGTATTGTTTTTTGAATGTTTGTGTCACTAAGTGGAACCAGAGTGATACTGTGATTTAATTCCTTTAATGCATCTAATTTTTCTTTATAATTCCGATCTCAGGTATAACCTTTGATCCCCAGAGTAGAGGTTAAGTTAGGTTAGGAAGTGTGCATCTGTTGGGGTGATATAATTTTGTTGAGTGCCCTTAAGGCCTATTCATTGTAGAGTTATTACTTTCTTGTTTTTTTAATACCATTTTCTCAGTGCCGGATAATAATTTGTTGAAAGCTCTTAAGGCCTGTTTCATGTGTGCAAGCAACATTTCTTAATACTTTAAACTTATTGTTCTCTAATGAGGCATTACCTGAGTTTCTAATAATTTCAACATCATGTATAACTTTTATTCCCCAGAGCAGTGTTTTAAGTTCAGGTTAAGAGGTGCTCATATTGGTGTACCATTATTGATTGTGTTTGTAGTGTTGGAGGGAATATAAGTGTAAATTTTCCAGTGTGTCTCATTCATCCCACTCACAGACGCTATCCTTCCACAGGTCACGGACAATTCATTTTGCTTAGTAGATTTAAGTGTTCTTGTGCTGGTTCGGGATTTTTCTCAAAGGGGCACTTCCACTACAATTACCATCTAATAATCTTTAATAAACCCCAAGTCAAGTGAGAAATTGAAGTCCAGTAATTCCGACTGGTTATATATATATATGTATATATATATACTTCATTTTTAGTCCATTTAACACGCGGACTTTGAACATACAATCAACGACCTCACCAGCAAGGAATCGAACCCTCGACCTACTGGGTGTGACTAGGGAGCGCTTACCGGCTAGGCCACAAGGACACTAAAAGCAGTTCTAGACTCTGTTATATTTCACACAAAGCCTGTTCATCGAGCTGATGGCGCCGTGAACCTCAATGGGAAACTGCCCGTGCCTCGTATGTGGTGTCAGTAGCATTTTACCGAATCCAGCTGGTATGAAACGCGAGGTACATATATATATACTTCATTTTTAGTCCATTTAACACGCGGACTTTGAACATACAATCAACGACCTCACCAGCAAGGAATCGAACCCTCGACCTACTGGGTGTGACTAGGGAGCGCTTACCGGCTAGGCCACAAGGACACTAAAAGCAGTTCTAGACTCTGTTATATTTCACACAAAGCCTGTTCATCGAGCTGATGGCGCCGTGAACCTCAATGGGAAACTGCCCGTGCCTCGTATGTGGTGTCAGTAGCATTTTACCGAATCCAGCTGGTATGAAACGCGAGGTACATATATATATACTTCATTTTTAGTCCATTTAACACGCGGACTTTGCTGGTGAGGTCGTTGATTGTATGTTCAAAGTCCGCGTGTTAAATGGACTAAAAATGAAGTATATATATATGTACCTCGCGTTTCATACCAGCTGGATTCGGTAAAATGCTACTGACACCACATACGAGGCACGGGCAGTTTCCCATTGAGGTTCACGGCGCCATCAGCTCGATGAACAGGCTTTGTGTGAAATATAACAGAGTCTAGAACTGCTTTTAGTGTCCTTGTGGCCTAGCCGGTAAGCGCTCCCTAGTCACACCCAGTAGGTCGAGGGTTCGATTCCTTGCTGGTGAGGTCGTTGATTGTATATATACATATATATATATATATATATATATATATATATATATATATATATATAACAAAAAAGTCTGTCTGTCTGTTTGTTTATTTGTCTGTGTGTCCGCACGAGAATCTCGGAAATTACTTTACCGATCTGTAGTAATGATGGATGGTGTTATATGTAGTGATGATGGATGATGTTATATGTAGTGATGATGGATGGTGTTATATGTAGTGATGATGGATGGTGTTATATGTAGTGATGATGGATGATGTTATATGTTGCGATGATGCATGATGTTATATGTAGTGATGATGGATGGTGTTATATGTAGTGATGATGGATGGTGTTATATGTAGTGATGATGGATGGTGTTATATGTAGTGATGATGGATGGTGTTATATGTAG
The DNA here is from genome assembly GCA_958450375.1 of Homarus gammarus. Taxonomy (NCBI): domain Eukaryota; kingdom Metazoa; phylum Arthropoda; class Malacostraca; order Decapoda; family Nephropidae; genus Homarus; species Homarus gammarus. The sequence goes on along the minus strand of CAUDMG010002128.1, from coordinate 698,769 downwards.
TGATGATGGATGATGTTATATGTAGCGATGATGCATGATGTTATATGTAGCGATGATGGATGTTGTTATATGTAGTGATGATGGATGGTGTTATATGTAGTGATGATGGATGGTGTTATATGTAGTAATGATGGACGGTGTTATATGTAGTGATGATGGATGATGTTATATGCAGTGATGATGGATATTCTTATATGTAGTGATGATGGATGATGTTATATGTATTGATGATGGATGTTGTTTTATGTCGTGATGATGGGTGGTGTTATATGTAATGATGATGGATGGTGTTATATGTAGTGATGATGGATGGTGTTATATGTAGGGATGAGGGATGATGTTGTATGTAGTGATGATGGATATTGTTATATGTAGTGATGATGGATGGTGTTATATGTAATGATGATGGATGGTGTTATATGTAGTGATGATGGATGGTGTTATATGTAGTGATGATGGATGATGTTATATGTAGTGATGATGGGTAGTGTTATATGTAGTGATGGTGGATGGTGCTATATGTAGTGATAATGGATGGTGTTATATGTAGTGGTGGTGGTGACGGTGGTAGTGACAGTGGTAGTGGTGGTGATGGTTATAGCGGTATGTTTATGGTGATAGTGGTGGTGGTAGAGACTGGTTGATAGTAGTGGTAATGATGGTGGTGGTAATGATGATGGTGGTAGTGATTATGGTGCTATATATAGTGATGATGGATGGTATTATATGTAGTGATGATGGATGGTGTGATATGTAGCAATGATGGATGTTGTTATATGTAGTGACGATGGATGGTGTTATATGTAGTGATGATGGATCATGTTATATGTAGTAATGATGGGTGGTGTTATATGTAGTGATCATTAGACAATAAAATAATAACAGTTTAATGCTAAAAAAAATATACTTTGCTGTACCGTTGTAGTGAAAAACATGGTGGAACTGACATACACCGTTAATGAACTATTAATGGAAAAAGAAGTTTTGGGGACTGAACAGTGAGACAATATGGAGTCTCCCGGAGGGTGGCGTCCTACCGTGGCCTCGCGGATGAGCCGCCCGGAGGGCGGCGATTCTGCTAGTATATATATATATATATATATATATATATATATATATATATATATATATATATATATATATATATATATATTTCATGTAAATCCACAATGAAAACGTGGATAAGATATATCTTGATATAATCACACGGGAGAATGGAAACAGCGGAGCACCTTAGCTTTCGTCTTTATTCAAGACATCTTCAGAGGCAACTGAAGATGTCTTGAATAAAGACGAAAGCTAAGGTACTCCGTTGTTTCCATTCTCCCGTGTGATTTTATCAAGATATATATATAATAATATATATATATATATATATATATATATATAATATATATATATATATATATATATATGCAAGTAAATCACTGTAGGTGCGCGTGATCTAGGTATATGCTGATAACCACAAGGAAAGAAGAAAACACGAAGTTCCCAAGGGCTTTCGTGTAATTCACATCTTCAGGGGTGAGTACAGACTAGAGAGAGTAATACAAATCTTGGTGTATATATACAGAGGAGGGTGAGACCAGGTCCACAATGGTCAGGTATTAGGTAATGACCCTACTAATCTTTAAATAGCACACAACGGTTGGTGGTCAGGTCAGATGGTCAAGTGACCCGCCTTCTCACCTGATCACAAATCTTCTTAATTACAAAATTGTCCAGCTTGTACATGCCGTTACTCAAATTCATGTTGAATGCTTCGGTATGTTTAATAAGACTAGATTCTATGATGTTCCTACTCTCAATTGAATTACATGGTAATATTGAGGAGGCATTATCCCAGTCAATGCAATGCTTGTTATCCCTCAAATGAACAAACAGAGCATTGGATTTCTGGCCTGTCCTAACACTGTATTTGTGTTGTTTAATTCTAGTTGCAAGATCTTTGCCTGTCTGGCCTAAGTAAAACATATTACATTCCTTGCAAGGAACTTTATAAATGCAACCAATTGTGTTGTTGGGGGAGTTCTTGATTAACATTTGTTTAACAGTGAATGAGTTTTTAAATGCCACATTGACGTTCCAGGTTTTTAGCTGTGCAGGAATGTGTGAGAAATTTTTGTGATATGGTAATATTAAGATATTCTTATGGTCATGGGTGGGCTTGGGATCAGTTCTATAAAAAGTTTTCTTAGTAGTGTTTAAGCATTTGTCTATGAAGGATCTAGGGTATTTAAGGTTTGAGCCAATATTATATATATATTTGTATTCCTCATCGATGAATTCCGGACTGTAAATATATACATATATATATATATATATATATATATATATATATATATATATACAGTACATATATATATATATATATATATATATATATATATATATATATATATATATATATATATATATATATATATATATATATAAGTAGGCACCGTTGATTAATAAATGTGATGAAAAGAGTAACTTTTCGGTAAATAAACACATTAACTCTTCAACGGCAAAATATCCCTTAGGTACTTTATTCTAACTATCACTAAACTATTTTATCAGCTGAGCGGAGCTTCTGCCCGCTAAAGGGTTAATGTATTTAAGACTTGAACCTGGCTAGTTGCTGTGTTCCATAATGTTTCGAAGAATTGTTCAAATGTCGAATTTTAGATTGTATGTTGTAGATCTTACAGCGTTGCTATTTTTTGATAAACAATTTTGTTGTTATACAGGTGACAGCAGTAGGGCCACAGACGCCTACACTTCCTGTCCTCCCGCGGCTGTCGAGACACTGCTCCACTCGACACGACAGCCGACCCACCACAGCTGACTCCAGATGAAACTGAAACCAGTCTTTCCTTTCCATGACAGCTATCTCCAAAACAAGCTAAAAGGTCATCTATTTTTCCCACAGCAACTGACTCTATATGAAGCTGAGCCCCACGACTGCTAACTCTAGATAACACTAAAACTCTAGATAGTTAGCATTTGAGGAACTAACAATTAACTCCTGATAAAGATAATATCCTCCACATGTAATTTCTCTCGAAGCTAAACTCTGTCAGTCTTACAACCTGATTTTCACTTTCAAGAAACTCGTCTAACTCAGTTAGCAAAAGCCTTGTTACATATACAAATGTTTATACAACCAAAAAGTATGTTTACAGATGGGTTCAATGAATTTAAAAACCCACTGGGACTTCAGTTGTCAAAGTAGGGGTATCGAAATTCCTCGTCCTTTATATCATAATTGTCTAACATAAAACTGTAAAGATAATTGATTGAGTGTGAGAGACAAGATATTTACAAAATGCTTGGAAGTGTTATATATTTTTATTTTGGGAAATCCCTTGAGGAAGTCACACATCCTAAACATTGGTATATACATTGGTGAAGAACACATTAATGTGTACATTGATGAAATACATACCGAGGTTTTGAATGAGTAACTTTCTCAAAGAGCTTTGTATAAACAAGAATCAAATACTTTGTAAAGACTTTATAATTCATACGACAATGTCCTTAGTATACCTGTATACGTACCGGTAATATATTCATGATATTATTCTAGGGAGGAAAGTGTATTGAAGAGAGATATTTTTTGTGGCAAGTGTTTGTATGTCTGAAAAAATATAGATAAATACATGAATAAAGAAATAAAACTGAATGGAATTTGGGTTCATGTATGAAGTAACACGTATTTTCACTGTGTACTGTAATCTATATTTTAGTGTAATAACTTATTTGTTCCTAATCTATATGGATTAAAGTATTGTGACATCAGGGTTGCAAAATGAGTTTATTCTAAATGTAAATACAAAACTGTAAATCTGCAAGACGCTCGCGCGCGCACACACACGAAAACTATTAACCGCATACTATGTTACGTTTAGTGTGTGTGTGTGCATATAAATATATATATTTTTTTTGGCATCACTCATCATTACAGGTGCATCACAAATGCTCACACCAACATTACAAAAAAATCTTCTAAATATATGTCTTCATCATCTACATTATTTTGAAAATATAACCAATTAAAAGTAACTGTCCTTTATTTCACTTTTCTTTATAGAGTACTCGAAAAAAAATGAAATTTTGCACAACAGTTCTTCTAATTGGCTGTTAACAAGGAATATCAATAGACGAATGTTTTCATGTCCCTCTTTAATCAGTAACTACAACTATATAACTTTTATTTTCACCATTTTCTTTTTGCTTTAACTGTTACACATTTAAAATACGATGTATTGATGACACGCTAACTCAATTAATTCAACCCAGTGAAGAAGGCGATGTTCTGACGGAGACCTGTGTTGACATGGAAAACCTTCCATGTTTCTGTTATTCTTTATTATTCAAAATCCGTATTAAGATATCCGGTGTTGCGATGTCCTCGAGGACACCTGCCTAATACACTACTAGAAGTCACCACAGATCTCCCGGCCGGGGGTTTCCATGACGCCCCCGTAGCCCCTTCTTGGCGTCCCCCTCCAGCTGATTACGTCACCTCCTAGGTCTATGGAGCAGCGCGAAGCTAGGGAGGTAACGGCGAAGGCGGTGTTGGGGGAGTTTGGGTAAAGGAGAGGCCTTGCCGACAGCTGGAAGAGGGTGAACCAGCCCTCTAAACCTTCCCCCTGATCCATTCCCGCTGCTAGGGCTGTGTTCTGGTGCTGCCCTGACACAGGTACACCTCCTCCAGGAACCACCATTCCCACACTCTGTTATGGCCAAATTCTTTACTGGCGGAGTTTCATAAATATGCTTTTGGTTATGTTGGACTTTTGAATTCATTGGTAATAAGAAATTCTGTGATTTCACATAAACAGTCTTTTTTAGACTTTTGCTTTCATAATGAATGATTAAAATTAGAAAATTTAACTTAGAAATTCTCATAAATAAAAATTCAAGTATAAAGTAAAGAGCTTGACTAACCATTGGATTAAACCCAGAAGATAGGATCTTGCCGTCCATGAAAACGCTCCACTGGCCGGTGGATGAGTCCCAGGAGTGGAGCATGTGGTGCCATTCACCCACTCTGACGAGGGGCGACACCACGCGACTCACCAGATGATCGTTAATCTGCAGCGTCCAGTGTTGAGGGTTCCCTTGCACCAGCTGCACCGTCAGATTGTTGTTGGTGCTCAGCTCATTCACTGTGACCAAAATGAAAGGACGAAAACGTTCTAAAAACGTATCATGCCAGACACATGCATTTGAAAAATCTGCCCTGATAGGGAAAATTAAACTAACCAATAATAACCATAAAAAGCTCTATATGTGCATATATTCACCCCCGCAGTATGGAGTAGTAGTATGACCATTAATGTTTTTGTTTCACAAGTCCAATATATTACAAAACTCCTTTAGAACAGTTTGCTGTTCCACCATCTTCTCTGACTAAATCATCCACACTGTTCTCCATCCCTGCAACCTCACGCTAAGCATTAATTGATCCTTTGTTATTCCTTCCACAGCTCCCTTATAACTTTGCCCTCATCCATCCGTCACGGGATACTTACAGCCATAGTTGAAGGTGGTGGCGGTGTTGACGGTGGACAGGAGGTTAAACCAGTAGTGCATAGTGAAGGCTGTGAGGGGCGGCACCTCAGCCACGTACTCGGAGTACTCTACGTACCCCGTCTGGTTCAACAGTAACTGAAAAATAAATAATCTCATTACCAGAGGGTACAAGTACATTGCTAAAGAAAATATTAAGCTTGAAATTATTAATAAATCTCTTATTCACCAAATTCCCGTTAAGAAGCAAGAGAGAAACATGACTTCTAAAAAAAAAGAAATATAACAAAGCACGTTTTTTTTTCGTTTTTTTTTTAATTTGTTGGAATATTACCTACGCGGACCTTAAGCTAAAATGCTGGTCCACCCACTGCTGGGATTAAACACCAGCGTCTTTTTGGTTAAATGTACATCACCACTAGTGTGTGGGAGGGGGGGGGGGGGTGCTCCGTAAGATGAGCACGAGGAACATTACCTTTGGTAGTCTGTTTCGCAGGCAAGGCTGTGTCGAGATACGGCCAAGTTGCTCCTCAGTTTCCCCAGCCGCCACCATCATCACCGCCACCAGCAACAGCCACACACTATCACGCCTCCGTCTGCTTCCTTCCATTGTGGTCTGCAGTTGTTTTCGTCAGAAGAGTCCTGAACAAAAGATATATAATGCCTTGTTAACATGATATTTATATAATCACCGACGCCGTGATGCTTACAGCTAATACATCTGTTTACAGTTAATACACCTGATGTTTATAGTAATACACCTATCCCCTTTCCTCTCCACCCGGGAGAAAGCCGAGTAACTCACCTAGTTAGGTTAGGTTAGGTTAGCTTAGGTTTTCTATAAAAAAAAGATTCATTTATAGAGTAGAATGAATATCTACATGATCGTCTTTGGCAAGTCAGAAGTTTCCAAAAGAAAGAAATACGTAGACGTTATCACTGTTAGGCAATTATCCCTATTTAGTATTATCCACGCGCACACATGCAGTTACAGTACATGGGCAGAGAGCTTCATGTACTGGGTTAATTGACAATACCTTGATAAGTAGATGAAGGTGACGTAATGGAGCAGAACCTTCTGTAAACACCAAACAACGTGTGATGTAGTCCAGGAGCTGACCACAACTGACCGCCATCTGTCCACGAGCGCTTTTAAATAGTGCACCGCCCACAGTTTCTAAGAACGTGTTTAAAGTGTTGTCAGATATTAGGATAATTTTCAGTCATATCTTTTACTCAAGTGTAACGTGACAAGAAGCTTTGCTTCTGACTTCATCTTTAATCAATGATACTGAGAAATATTGTGAATGACGGACAGCAGGGTAGCTAGATACTGACTGTAGGACGGCTGGGTTGAATCTCATCATAGGTCCTGGACTCGTGGGCTGTGTTCCCAGACCTTCACCTATCAACTGCCAACTCTCTGGTCATCTACCACTACCGCATACCACTACCGTCAGTTCATCTCATTCCGTCTGTGCCCCGGTGTTTTCCTGACATTTCACGACTTCGCTCGAGTGGGGAGTTGGATGGACGCTTCCATACCCTGAGTGTGCATCACCGTTTTCCAGAACCTTCCACCAGGGCCACTGCCGTAGGAAATATTTGTTCATGGTTTGATTCTATAATTGTTTGATTCCATTAATTGCTGACTCCCCTTTATTGTTCGATTCCATCAATTGTTGACTCCATTTAATTGTTTGAATCCATTAATTGCTGACTCCCCTTATTTGTTTGATTCCCTTAATTGTTTGCTTCCTTTAATTGTTTGACTCCATTAACTGTTTGCTGCCTTATTTGTTTGATTCCCGTAATTATTTGAGGTTTGTTGAGTGGTGTCAGAGTTTTGTGATATATACTTTTATAGTAAAACCATCAGAAAACCATGGTCCTGAATTTCCTTTATTCAGATCCTGATTAGCCTGGTAAGGGATTTCTATCCCTAAGTCCCAGGCCTTTACAATATAATTAGAATTAGGGATTATAATTATAATTCTATCGAAATTCTACTTTTGTTCTAGGGCAGGGGTTCTCAACCAGGGGGGGAATTCCCCCCCCCCGGGGGGGGGGGGGGGTATTCAGGTTTTCAGGGGGGGGGGGGGGGAAACTGATTCGGTAGCAAGAGATATGTTCGATGAGAAATCAATGGCAGAATTTTGGCCCTTGATGTGCGATTCCTACCCAAAAGTGGCAGAAAGAGCTATCCGTGCATTGCTTCCGTTTGTGTCGACATATCTTTGTGAGTCAGGCTTTTCAACTCTGTTGCAAATTAAAACGAAGCAACGTAGAAGATTAGAGGTAGAAAATGACCTGCGTTGTGCCCTTTCAAGCACTCCTCCGCGTATCCCAGAATTGGCGAAGAAAAAACAATCACAGGTTTCTCATTGACTGTAATCTTCATCTGAATAAAATTAATTTCAAATTTACAATATCCTGGTTTTCTATTGAACTTTTTGTTTATTGCATTATGCTTCAGTTTGGTCTGTTAAGTAATTCATTATAAATATAAAAAAACTCTTTTACTTTTATTCAAGTTTTATAAATCCATCAACATTTTCAATTGGCATTTAATTTGTAAAACTCCACTAAAAAAATAATCCATGTAAAATTGTAAATGTATATGTACTAATATGGAAAAAATAAAGGATTTTCAGTATTATATGCATATTATTTGAAATGCACTTTTTGAGGCAGACAATCTTGGAAAGGAGGGGGGAATGACATTCTGACATATGGTGAAAGGGGTGCATGGGGCAAACAAGGTTGAGAACCACTGTTCTAGGGTAATAAAATTGATTAGCTGGTGGAAGTGAACTCCACTCAAAGTGTGTAAAGAAATGGCTAGATGAAATTGGATAAACGTTAATAAGGATTAAATGGGAGTAGAAGGAGAGGTAGACTTAAAGAATCCATGCCACTGAGGTGTGAGGATTCGTGAAGTAAAAAGATGAGATAGGGGTGTGAACGTCATCTGCAAGTAACGAGTGATGTTGACGGTAAAGAGACGCAAAAAATATAAAAAGAAGAGATGACAAAATTTCTAAGAGAAGGAGAAACTGTATTGGAAAGATGCGAAAAAAGGTGAAAGTCGAGAAATGAAATATAAATAATGTAGAGAACAGAGGAAATAATACTTGGAGAGGCTACTGAATGTAACAAGTGAGAGAAAGAGAGGAGTTATCCTGTTTCGTTAATAAGAAAAACTAATATTTAAAGTTTAAAGAGGAAGAAACTGATAAGTGAATATGTTAGATGAAAAGTAGCAAATGGACGACAAGAATGTACGGGTCCTGGCTAACAGAGGAAAGTATCAATGAACAGAGATGAATCGGCTGCTTGTGCAATTAACCAGGCCGTTCACATATATTTATTATTTGGGTTTAAGTAACGAAACCCAAACGGTAGTTCCCTGTTTTATTATAAAAGGGTTGTATATATAATTCCTGAGTGTAGATCGACCGTAAGTCCCACTGTATAGGAGTGAATGAGAAAGGGACGGCGTTTATGTATTATAAACGTTAGGTCACGTCCTTACGATATAAGTTGATGTGAGCGACTGAAAAGTGAGGGCCTCGCTGTGCGGGCTTACAGAAATGCTGACTATGGGTCTATCCCTCCTGGGAGAGTTGCCCGCTCACGTGTCTAAATCATGTCTTACTCATAGACACTGGAAAGTTACAGAGTGGTGAATCTGAATATAATATCAGATGTATTGACCCATTTATATAATATGTTCTGTTGATGAGATAGGGGCCCATTACATCGCTCGGTCACCTACCAGCCGAGCTCCGTGAGGCCTAAATAACTCACAGAGTACAGTACATCCTAGACCAGTGTTTTTCAAACTTTTTTTACTGCGACCCACAGCCAGAACAACAATTTGAATTGCGACCCATTAAACCTAACTGTAATGATATGAAATGAGTAAATCAAAGACAAACACTGTTCACAATTTTCCTTTATTTAGCATAGACAAAATTCATGTAAATTTCTCATGATCCATTTATATTTGAATTATATGTATCCAGTTGTATGAAAATAAAAATATAATTTTAAGAAAATCAAACATGAAGAAGACACCAACACAAGTAAAGTAAATAACAGTTAAGATCTATGTGCTTGATTTAATGTGATCTATGTGCTTGTTTGTTCATAAGCAGCTGTTTCCAATTAGGGACATGGGAAGACAGTGCTACATGCATATCAGGGGCAGTGTTGAGCCTAACCTATAACCTAACAATTATAATCCTAATGATGATAATAACACTAATAATTCATTTCATGCGTTTGGCGCTGCCAGGCGTACGATATGAATACTTTTATCATTATTATTAATGTTATGATTATTATTGTTAGGTTAGGATAAGTTAGGTTAAGTTAGGTTAGCTTAGGTTAGATTAAGGGGGAAAAAAACTACGATTACGAGCTTTCTGCGCAAAACGGATGACATGAGAGGTAAAGAAAGAATCAGGAAATGCGCTCCTTGCAGTCGCTTCCTAGACTGTGGAGTGTGCATTACAATAACCAAGCCTAAATTATGGTGCATTTATTTTTATTTTCTTATTTATTTCGCGCGACCCATTTTATTTATTTTTTCTTATTTATTTCCGCGACCCATTTTTATTTTGCGACCCAATTTATTTATTTCGCGACCCACTGAAGGGTCGGGACCCATAGTTTGAAAACCCCTGTCCTAGACAACCCTAACCATGTTATAAACAGATATGTTATGTTATGAACAATGTTGAATTTGGATGACACTGCCCTGTAATAACAGAACAGGAACATAATTGCCAGAATTAACAAAATAGAGGGAATTGTAAGACTTGGTAGTGCAAATTCCCGTGACAGGTAAAATGGCAAGTTATTTCTCAAATCAGCAAATGTGTCATTGACATCATTAAAATTTGTAATTTGAAACTTTAGTATATATTAACATAAGTAAGCACTTACAACAATGACATTAATCTATTGATGTCCTATCAATGTGATGGCATGTCTTGAACGTGTAAATGTGTGTATATACTTTAGGTATGCCTAAATACTGCCTATATCTTGTAGGCTCGATTGAAGAATCCTTTCTAGAATTTCTTGATAATGTGAAATTGTAAATTGTTGCCGTAATCCCGTAGACTTGTGTCAGTGTGTGTCTCACAGTAGACACAGCTGATTCCAAGGTCCGGTGACTGGGTCATTGTTCACAAAAATCCTGAGTACAGCAAACTGCCGCTAGTGGTTACACTAGGTCATCCACAATACCATACCTCAGAATGCTGAGACCATCTCTCAGACCGGATGTGTCATCATCACTAGGGTGGGTGCTGGGGTGCTGGTAACTTGGGGTTGTTCACGCCATAAGAAAGAATTTTGTTGACAGGATGTTGATTGATGAGTAGTCACAACAACTGCAGTCACGTCCTGTCACACCCTGGGCAGTGAACGAATCATTTGCAGAAACTAATGTTCACTTCAGCTCACAGGATTGTTGCATTGGTGAATTCCTCATTCTGGTAATGGAGAGTACTCTTCAAAATTGCAGGTACTATCTTCCAACTATTGCTGCTGTAATCACGCTGTGAAAGTGTGTGGTTGAGGTCAAGAGGTATCTCTGACTCACGATCCGCCTTCCTCTTAATAGAATTGGAGGACAACACTTTCGATCTAGAGGTGAGCATAAGTTCAGAATGGCTCATAGCGTTGTAGGAAACACCTTTAAAGGTAATAGTATTATTACGTGGATGAACATCTATCATGTTCGTTTTAAGGGTTGAGAGACAAGTAACCCGTCAACTGGCAAATACTGCTGAACTATATAAAGTCAGCGTAGAAGGGAGAACCACGTCTTGAAAATCTGAGTGGTAACGTCACCATTCCTTTGATACTCAGCTGAGTACCTGAAACTCCTTCGAGCTCAGCGTTACTAGGTCGCCATATGAAGTCTCGGTGAGGGAATTTACGTTGTAACTCTTGATAGGATGTCAAGGCCAATACATTAGCGCAAGCACCTGTGTCTATATCAAGAGTCAATCTGGTATTATCCACTCTCACCGTCACTGACAACACTTCCACTTTGCTAAGCGCCGCTACTAACGAGGCCGCTATAGAAGTGCTGTGATGAGGGGCGGGAATTACCCTAGCTATCCCTCTCCTTGGTGTAGTAAATGTAACACATATAACAATATCTGTGATTGCTACTGCATCTTTACGTTTTATATATGTATATATATATATATACATATATATATATATATATATATATTAGGGTGACAATAGTGCATAGGGGTGAATTTCTAAAATTGATTAAATGGAATGGCCATTGGTCCAATACTGCGTACCCATGAAAAAAGAACACAGGCGGAATCCTGGGTCATTTGGACAATATTTAGAGGTAGCTCAAGTCAATTGAAGTTTTATCCTTATAGGCAAAAAATACGAATATTCATAATATGCCGATTTATTTTAAAATTTACATATTGAGCAAGTTTATGTGTACACTGTACATATAAATGATTAATTCCTTTTTAAAATGAAACTGCAGTGAACACGCTTACATCAATGGGTGGGAGAGGTGTGGACAACCCATTCATTGTTTTCGCTTTTTGCTTGTAAGGTCCTGTTTTGATGTCCCTGGTTGTGACCGCCTCTGCTCTTCAACAACCTGCAGCAGATGTTGACGCTGGTCTTCACTCTTCGTGATCTTGCTGTTGAATGCCTGTATCAAGGCAATCCCTCTCTCTGCAGTGTCGTTGATGACTCTGATACCACCCACAACTGCGACGCCAGTTTTGAAGTCTTCATTTTGAGACTTTCATCGGTGCCGGCCGCCGGAGGTCTGAGAGAGGGCTGTAGTCATCTTGACTGATGTCCTTCCACTTATGCTTGAAGCGAGAGAAGAGAGTAATATCTGGTCCAGAGGAAGGCCCCATGCATTCCACATACGCTTTCTCGGCAACAAGCTCAAGGATGTGGTGACGACACGCGAGATGCAGAAGACGGCGGCCGAGTTTCTGCTCCAGAATGACACATGCCCCCGACAAGTGCCCAGTGTTTGAAGCTGTTGTGTCAACACTGAGTGCTGAAACATTCTCTGATATTTTCCACTCTTCCAGCGCTGCACTGACTGCTGTAGCAATGGCCTGTCCAGTCCCTGACAATAGTTTCGGGACACCAAGAAGCTTTTCAGTATTGATTCCGGAGACAAGAATGGCGATTCGGTCAACACTCGCTCCTTGTTCATCAGGAATAATTTTTCCATCCCAGTGCACAGTGAGCACTTCACTAGGTTGAAATTTTTCTTTAATTTCGTTGGCAATCCCAGAACGGTGGGTCGCTCGCGAAGTACGCACTGTCTCATGGTTTAAAACTAGTTCCATTGGGTCATGACCTAGACTAGCAGCCGTGGCACTGACGATCCGGAGAGCAGAGCGGTGACTGATCCCAGTGCGGTCCAATGTACTTGACAATTCAGGGGTGATAACTTTGAGAGTAGCACGTTTACGATTGGAAGAAGATACCACTGGTGATATCGCTAGGGAACTTGTAGATGATGACGAGCTTGATTGTGATTCTGTTTCAGACGAAGAACCCAACTCATCATATTCAAGAGCAGAACTGGCTTGATTCTGTTGTAGAGATTGCTTACTCTTGCTTTCTTCCCGACGCTTCATGGAACAAGCAATCTTTTTGTCTACTCCTGCCATTACACCTCTTCTCCCTTTTTCTCGTTGCGCTGCCAGGAATGCTCGGTCTTCTTTGATGGTCAAGAGCTGCATTGCCTTGGGGTGGGCAACATCGAAGAGGTCCTCTAACTCATCACAAAAAGTTTCCTCTTTCTTACGTTGTGTGTCTGTAGTGCGAGTGCAGTTTTTCTTAAGTCCCTTCCACATTAAAAAAAGATCCACTACCTTTCGTCCAATACTCTTCTCAGTTATGGTAGGAATCCGTGCTTTATTCCAGAAACTAATAACCGATACTGCAACTTCACTCGCAGAATCATTCACTGTTTTCTTATGTTCATTGTGACCGTGGAAAAACAGACATAGAACATCTCCTCTTGAAGGAAGTTGTGCACCCGTGATTTCGGTTATGTGTTGACCAATGAGCCAAACTTCAGTTTTTGAACGTGTACTCGCCATTGAACCTGAAACAAACAAAAACATTTATGTAACTTATGTTGTTACTGTTATGCAAACAACAGCACCCATAAAGCATATGGCATGCAAGATCACTTGTATAAAGTTTTTAAAGTGTTATATACCTAAATTGATGCATTGATTTTAGACAAAGACAATGGTACTAACCGTAATACTGCAACAAGAGCGACGCACACACACCCACCGTCACGTCTCACACACAACTGATGCTACTGTACCAGTCAGACACTGGCACACAACCTCTTCCCCCTACCCCGACTGACACCTGCCTCTCCCTCCCCTCTGCATTGCCAATAGCTGCACCAGCCAAAATACTCATTACTCATTTTTAGAAAAAATGTTAGGAACAACTTTAGTTTGAATTTGCATTCTACATATACCTGCAAAGTTTCATAGCAATCGGTTCATAAATAAAGAAATTAGAAAAAATCAATAATAATTTCAGTAGTGTTAACTTCAAATGGCTTGAGCCACCTCTAAATATTGTCCAAATGACCCAGGATTTCGCCTGTGTTCTTTTTTCATGGGTACGCAGTATTGGACAAATGGCCATCTAAAAATAAAAACTTTCACTTTTTATTGTCACCCTAATATATATATATATATATATATATATATATATATATATATATATATATATATATATATATATATATATATATATTATTCTTCAAAACCAGTATGCCACAGTAATTGGGAGAACATAATTCCTCTACCTTTACCAATTGTGTATATGGTGTTTATATATATATATATATGTTCTTCTTCTAAACCAGTATGAAACAGTAATGGTGAGAACTGTTACGAGTTGGGGATTTAGAAACTGGTTTAGAATATAGTTAAAAGTCTACCCAGATCCCAACAGGCAACAACAATAAAAAAACTAAACAAACAAAGACAATCGGACTATAAAAGGGTAGACAAAGGATGCGAGTTTTTGTTGTGTATGATAAAGTACAATAAATTCCTTAACAAAATTTCCAGCTTTCTATAATTTACCCTTAACCATACTCAACTTAAACATACGCAACATTGGCTTAACAGTATATACATATTTATACAACATACAACAATCTGAAGCAAGTGGAGGTGGGAGGTAATATAGGGTTACAATACTCAAGTGCAGTGCTGAAGTGTCTGACGAGTAGGGCTGAGTATTGAAGAAGATGGTAGATAATCACTGTGCCGTAGGTTTCCAGGATAGGTAATCCAAGTGTGGTCACTTCCCAGAGTGAACTGAATTCTCCTCGATCCGGAGCTGATGAGGAAGAGTTGGAGGAGGTGACGCAACAACCAGGATAAGGAGAAAGGAAACCCGGAGTGGTGGGTAAGACTAGCCATACTCGGGTTTCGTCCCTAGATGGCGTTGCTTGGTAGTGCTGGGTAGTTAGATCATGACACAATAGATGGCGTGGTTCGTAATACACCCCCCCCCTCCAAAGATCTCCGTAACGCGGGCGCAAAGGAGGTGATCACTTGGTGCGTCTGGAGAGTAGCTGCTGCATTTCCACTGGAGCTCGGGATAAGGAGTCCGCAATCAGGTTGTCCACCCCCCTTTATGTGCCAGACTTGTAGATTATAGGGCTGGGTGAGGAGAGCCCAGAGGAGGATTCGCTGGTTGGAGGTCTTGTTGGTTTGGATGAACGTGAGCGGGTTATGGTCGATGAAGACTAGGGTGGTTTGTGGGCGAGATTGGAGGTAACATTCAAACTTCTTTATTGCCAACACCACAGCCAGGGCCTCCTTCTCTATGGTCGAGAAGTTGGTCTGATGTTTTTTCAACTTGGCGGAGTAGTATGCCACAGGGTGAAGGAAATCAGTGGTTGGGTCGGGTTGTAGGAGCACAGCCCCCAATCCGACACCGTTAGCGTCGATTTGCAGATGGAAGGGCAAGGTGTAGTCAGGTGGGTGGACTACAGGCTTGGAGGCAAGGAAGGTTTTGAGGCAGTGGAAAGACTGGTCGCACCTCTGGTTCCAGTTGTAAGGGACCGGAGGACTGGTAAAGTCTGTGAGGGGTCTGGCCACGCTGGAGAAGTTACTGCAGAACCGACGGTAGTAGCCGCACATCCCCAGGAAGCGCATGAGTTCCTTCCTCGTCCTTGGAGTGGGGAAGGACAAGATGGCTTTAAGTTCTGCGTCCTTGGGTCTCACCATACCATGCCCAACGATATGTCCCAGGTAAGTCACTGAGGCCCGGCCAAAAGCAGATTTAGCCAGGTTTATGGTGAATCCAGTCTCTTGCAGTCGTGCGAATAGTGTCTCCAAACGCACCAGATGTTCGTCCCAGCCGTCCGACACCACCACCAGGTCATCCAGGTAAGCGAACGTTCCATCTAGGTCCTGAATCAGGTAATTGATTGCCCTCTGGAATGTGGCCAGAGCATTAGAAAAGCCAAACGCCATAACCAAATATTGAAAAAGACCAAATGGAGTTATAAATGCTGAGATTAGTTTTGCCCTATCCGTGAGTCCTACTTGATAATATCCTTTCATCAAGTCCACCGTTGTAATAAATTTTGCACAGCCTATGCTGTCTATTATATCTTCAATCAAAGGTAAAGGGTAGGAATCTGAGACAGTGACCTGGTTCCCTTTACGATAATCGGTACAGAAACGAAAACTGCTATCGGGTTTTGGAATGAGAAGGCAAGGTGAAGCCCAGGGGGAGGTACTAGGCTCAGCTAAGTTATGTTTTAACAAAAAATCTACCTCCTTTTTCATAATCTCTCTTTTTTGTGGATTTAGCCGATATGCTGATTGCCTAATGGGTTGTACATCATCTGAGATTAGCTTAATATCATGTTTAAGTACAGTATATTGAAAAACCCTGGGAGGTCTGACGTGACTTTAGGAAATGTTGATAATAACTTAGTGAGATCTTTTGCTTGAGATGGATTCAGAACAGAATATACTCATCCAAGTTGTTGAGTATGTGACTGTTAGCAGGGTTTTCTTTAGGTAGAGGGAAGTCTAAATTCTCCAATAGGTCCATGTCATCTGTCTCCGGCTCCGGCCCTGACAAAGCCGTATGCAATACAGGTAGGCTTATAGCCTCTGGGATGTCTTCCTCTGACTGCCTGGAATGGTAAAGTTTCATGAGATTAATGTGAACAAGTTGTGAATCTTTTCTGCGATCAGGGGTGTAGGTTATGTATCTAAGCTACTGTGCCGAGTAGCAACCTTGTATATAAGCTACTGTGCCGAGTAGCATCTATGTATATAATTACGCGGCAACACTGCACGTGTTATGTGGCAACATTGCCCCGAGGCTGCCATATGGCAAGGCAGTCTCAGTCTGACTTCGTGAGCCGTGCATGGCACACGCTAGTCACCACTTGTATTTCTCCTATCCTAATAAATGGACTTCAGTGTTACCCGGTGTTTCCCTACCCATCACTGCTTTCTTCAGGGAACACTTGGATCCTTCATGGCGCAGTGAGTAGGATCTGTGGACTTACAAGTGTGTAAACAATGGACAGTTAGCCGGCGATGTGCGACTGCCGGCGATGTGCGCGTCGACTAGTGTGTTGTGTTGTGTTTCGCCGCAACGTGCAGTGTTGCGCCGTCACAGTGCGTTCTAGTGACGGTGGCAGTGTTAGTTTCAGTGTATTAGTGTGTCTAGAGCTGAGAGTTGAGCATTGGCCTTTTTTTTTTGTGGTACCCACGGAGCACGCAGATGTACACCCTTCTCGTGTGACATCCGGGGAGGCACTAACGTTCTCACCCCGGCGGCGGCTCTAGCCACCGGCATTAAGTCCACCATGAAGTGCATCTGCTATCTCAGACACACACACACACACACACACACACACACACTCACTCACTCACGGACAGAACAGTGAACTCTATGCGTTATTTCTGCGCTGTTTATGTCATATATATGTGGTTCGAGCTGATGAGGCGCCACTTTATATACTAAACAGCGCATTCCACGCATAAAAAGATGGGCGGTAAGAAGGAACAACATCAAGATGGGAGACACGACTCCCCACCATATTCTCCTCTACCGGGCACAGATGGAGCTTCGCCCACCGCCCCTCATCCTTCACCTACAGCGACGGACATTGCAACAATTCTGAGGTGGATGGATCACAGAGACGAGCGACGCCGAGAGATGGAACTTCAGAGGGAGGAGACAAGAAGATAGGAGGAAAAGGCGCGCTTTGATGCAATATTGGCGGCCCTGGCGCTAACCCACCCTCCCTCACTCGCGCACCAAGGCGCCAGTACCCTCCCTCCTCCACCATACTAGCGTCCTCCAGGTACTCTTGCCACTCCAACAGCTCCCAAGGCATCTGTTCAACCCCCACCCGCCCTCTCACCAGACGTCACGTTTCAGCTTTTTCGTGAGTGGAGGCGGCGTTGCACAGATTACTCCATGATGGTGGACCTTGACAGCATGCCTCCAAACAAACAGCTCATCCAACCGCGGATGTGTTTGTCGCTGGAGACCCGGAGAGTTTTGGAGCACACGTTGCAAGTGCCTCCCTATTCTACATCTTCAGTGACGGATGTGCTCGACCTTTTGCAGGAGCACGTTAAGGGTCGGAATAACGAGGCTTTGCGTCCCCACGCCTTCACCAGCTGCAAGCAGGCGGAGAATGAATCCTTTGACGACTTTTTCGTACGTTTGAAGAGTTTGTCAGAGGAGATCGACGTCTGTATGGCGCACAGCCGGGAATGTGAGGAAGCCTGGATCAAGCACGGGATCTTGACAGGTGTCAGGCACGAAGAGTTCGTGCAGCGACTCATTCCCCTGGACGCTTCCTCCACACTCCAGGAGGTAGTGACTGAATGTCGGTCATACGAGGCCACCAAGTCCGCCACCTCTGCCTTACCGGCCCCACCTGCTGTGAGAGCTATCTCACAATACAAGAAGGGTAAGAAGGCGGCCAACAACGTGAAGGCTGCCGCACGTTCTTCCACGCCTCCTCCTAGTGCTTCCTGTAGCAGCTGTGGAAAGCAGCATGGCCCCAAGACATGCCCGGCCGCCGACGCACTGTGTCGTGGATGTGACCGTAAGGGCCACTGGTCTAACACAGACAGGTGCCCGGCACGAGGCCACAGGTGACAGGCCTGCGGTCGCTATGGACACTACGACAAGTGCTGCTGCCAACCCAAGCCCAAAAGCGCGAGACGAGGAGGAAAGAAGAGCACTTCCCTCGGAGTGGTTCGCACGCAGCCCCCTTCAGATGGCCCATGCAGCCCCAAGCAGCAGCTAAGTCACATCAGGAGGGTGAAATCGACCACACGCCCCAAGGCTACCCCTTCCCCTACCATCCGCGTCGCCGTCACACACGGTGATGTGTCGGGTCACATCGAGGTGATACCGGACACCGGCGCTGATACTACGGTGATAGGCCTGAAGCACCTCCAGAAACTGGGCCTCACCAAACGTGGCCTGGGACCACCGCCGCAGCTGCAGTACTACAATGCGGACGGTTCCCAGATGCCGGACACTGTGGGCCCCTTTCAAGCGGAGATCACTTACGGCGACAGGTCGTGTTACAGATGGATCGATGTGCAGTCTACTCTCGCTACACCCATGTTGTCGTGGAAGCACTGCAAGGAGTTAGGTGTGGTGCTCAGAGACTTTCCCGAGCAGATCCCAGCTGCTCGGTACACCGCCAGTAGGGTGCGTGAGTCAACGAGCGACTCGCCTGGCGCTGCCGCACAGAGCTGCCCAGAACCCGCGTCCACTCCCACCCACACAGGAGGCTCCCCTGCCCAGATCCTGTATGGTCACTTTCTCCGCTCTTGCGTTCCTGTACACGCCAAAGCCTTCGCAAAGGAGTGGCAGACCAGAGCAGAAAGCTGCGACCGCCGCGCCGCTACACGTGCCCAGGACGCCAAGGCTCGGTATGACGACTGTGCCCGCCCTCTTCAGCCACTGGAGATTGGTGCCCTTGTCCGCGTCCAGGACCCGACGACGACACGTTGGGACAAAGTGGGCATAGTGATGGGCGTCGGCCGGTCGCGGGACTACAAGGTCAGGATGCCGAGCGGCCGTGTCTGGTGGAGGAACCGCCGCTTCCTCCGGCCAGTCCCACCCACTGCTGCTGGCCCCCTGACCGAGGACGAGTCCCCTACACCTCACGAGGATCCGTCCCACAGTACACCTCGACGCTCGGAGCGACTTAGGACTAAGAAGTCAGCTCAAGACAAAGACTATGAGCGTGAGGGGGGGAGGGAGATGTAGGTTATGTATCTAAGCTACTGTGCCGAGTAGCAACCTTGTATATAAGCTACTGTGCCGAGTAGCATCTATGTATATAATTACATGGCAACATGGCACGTGTTATGTGGCAACATTGCCCCGAGGCTGCCATATGGCAAGGCAGTCTCAGTCTGACTTCGTGAGCCGTGCATGGCACACGCTAGTCACCACTTGTATTTCTCCTATCCGAATAAATGGACTTCAGTGTTACCCGGTGTTTCCCTACCCATCACTGCTTTCTTCAGGGAACACTTGGAACCTTCAAGGAGTTGACTGGGGAATGAGTTGACCGGGGGTCGAGTTGACTGGGAGTTTGAGTTTGCCAGGGGTTGAGTTGATCTTGAAACGAATTAACCAGAATTGAGTTGACAGGTTTTGAGTTGACAGAGGTTGGGTTGACCAGGGATTGAATTGACATAGAGCCCCGAGCAGAAAACATCTTGCAAGAGAGGATGAAAAACAGTAAGTGAGGGAAGAGTCTGTCTTGCTCTTGATTCTAGCCACCTTAAGATTTAACAGGAAAGGGGCTGCAAAAATGATTATGCAAACATTTGAAAATTAACAACATACAGCTTGATATAAGACTGTAAGGATATCAAATCATAGACTGCAATTTTACCACCAGTCCTTAACATAATAATCAAACACATCAAAGTGTAAAAAACGCACTACCGGGATCAAGACAAGGAATGTGTTCCTCTACCTCTGGTACAGTTTTACGTTCATCATGCAACCTTAAGATAAGGCTTTATAAAAAGTGGTTGTGCTTTGGACTGTAGACTGGCTCGTCTAGGATGGAGCAACATTGACTAAAAAACGAGTTTCTCGTGAACCTTAAGTACGGAAAAACTTCCATTAAAGGTCTCTTGAAGTGTTTGGGAAAAAAGCGCAAACGGAATTGACTCTTGCACTACGGAAATGCAAGATTATACTTAAATACAAGCCCTGTCGTTATTTACAGTTAGTCAATACGAGTTTTCTGGAGCTCTGGATATAAGTAAAAATCATATCATAGTAAACGTTTGTACCTGATTTAGTCAACTCTATGAACGTTGTTGTATATTAACTGACAAACTTATCAACCAAGACATTTTTTCTACCACGCTCTTAGCTCCTATTATACCCAGGATAAGTTGTTGCTGCCCTCTCACCCACTCACGTCACGCACTCCTCACTAACTAAGCTTATCACATTTTTTCTCTTCACATATACTTTTGTTTTACCGATATTAAGAGTGAATTAAATTTAGTGCAAACGGAACATAGTAAAAAAAAATGTCGAAGGAGTGTGACACCACCTTCAATATTCGGATTCCAGCACTCACCGAAAATTTCCAAGATCAGTGTTATTCTGTAAAGCCTAAAGATTGAGGCTGAGCTCACACACGGAATGGGTTATATATTGACAGACAGACAGACAGACACAGAACAACTTTGTCGGCTGGTTGAGTTGCAGGGAATTGGGTAATGTCAAGAAACTTATGAAAAACTAGTTTACCTTCGAGAAATGCACTTCACGGAAGCATATTAATTTGCCCTTTGTTGCTCAATGATAAATGATCCAAAACTCCTCACCATATTAGATGTGTCTTTGAAGTAAGTGAAGGTTTTCCCAGAGGCTTGACGTCCCGTTAAAAATAATCCTTGAGTACACATGGTGGCAGTGTGCCGGTGATGCAGCCATTCACAGCTGGAGTTGCCTCGGATGAGATTCAGCGATCACTAGGACACAGCCACCGCAACCGTTCTGAAAAATGATAAATTCTAAAAAAAATATATCAATATTTAGATGTGAGGCGGTGGTTCTATGTTGTACGAGGTTGTGTGTCATGCAGCTGGTGGTACTGTGAAATTCTTTAAACAGTGGCTTTTCCCCAACAACTTCTCGTTATCCTTCAAAATGCCACTCGGTGTAGAGGCACCACTGTGTAACGCTCGCCACTACACGATTGATTACGCTGAAGCGAATGGTCGACTCACGTTAGGCGGAACTTTTTCAATGCTAGGAAGGTAACACTTTCCATCTTTACCTTTTTATTACAAAATCACAACAGCTCTTGTGGTTGATGCAATGGCTCTATGTGTCAAATATCAATAGAACATGGTTGTTCTTTCCATTCTTGAGTTACTCTAGGAAAACAAAGTTGATAACTTGAAAACATAACAGTAACGAACGCCCTATTATTGCAATAGCGAGGGATAAATTTCCGAAGATAACAGGCCATATTTTTTTATTGAATTCTATATTTTACCCTGGCAATAACTGCAACGATGCGGTAATCAGTAAATGACAGATTCATTTTCAGTAAACATCTTTGTCTCCAAACATGACCTGTTATCACCGGAATACAGTCCTTCACCAGTGACTGCTCTTTACAGAAAATCTTTCAGTGGGTCACCGGCAAGCCACCAGGCCCACAAGTCACCTGTTGTCTTTCAAACTATTCTGCTGCACAGTATGTCATCAACACTGTGAATGAAGAAGTTAGCAAGTGTTGGTCCTAAAAATATGTTTACTATAGGAAATATCTTCTTTAAATACCACTTGAAAGTCCACCAGTTTTGTATGATTATTAACGAATTATAAAGCGACCATGATTCGGCAAACTTAAAAGTGCAGCATATGAACTTAGTACTTTGGCAATACCTGTATATGTAAAGAAAATTGTTATTGGGCTACTACTAATACGGAGATAATGATAAAGAAAAATAATATTGGAGGATTACGACTCTCATTACTCTGAAAGAAGTGAACGAAATACAATAGTGAAAAATGAAAAAGATCCTAGATCAGAACATGACTGTTCAGTTACAGATGTAACCTTGAACGGTGATTATATACTCTTCTTTTTTTTTTTGGCCATCAACAAAAAGAAAATGTCCTCGTTTTTTTGTGTATTTTTTTTATCAATAACGTGAGTACATATTGAAACAATGTTGGCTATCCTTGCTATAGTTTCCTAAATGTTCACGATTGTGTGTACACTCAATGTACATTGGTTGAACACCTGTATAGTCAAAGCTGCATTGTTAATATGAAAAATAAATCGGTTGCAAATTTGTATGACGATTTTACTGAACACAGTATTTATCTTTTTATCGATCAAAGTTATGCATGAAGATTCCTCAACGCGTATTTGTACAAATTATATACTGTATTATTACTTTCGTTAGTCAGCAATGTCACTAACTTACTGGCGTACATAATTTTTCCCCAGCAGCAGATGACCATTTTCTTGTTATTCTTGTATTGCCAACATTACATTGTTCACGTAAATAATATTTGATACTGAAAAAATCTTTAAGAACTGTAAGTGAAGAACACATTCGGGAGTAATATTAAGAGCAGGGGAGAGAGAGGGCATACACCTATCTAATCTCCATAGGTCAGTGATTCACTCCACACCCTTCTAACTGAAGTCACACTATCACCACCACACCTCCAGTACCACACTATCACCACCACATCTCTAGTCCCACACCATCACCACCACACCTCCAGTACGACACACCATCATCACCACTCCTCCAGCACCACACACCATCACCACCACACCTCCAGT
The DNA here is from genome assembly GCA_958450375.1 of Homarus gammarus. Classification (NCBI taxonomy): domain Eukaryota; kingdom Metazoa; phylum Arthropoda; class Malacostraca; order Decapoda; family Nephropidae; genus Homarus; species Homarus gammarus. The sequence continues at coordinate 675,317 of CAUDMG010002128.1, read as the reverse complement.
ACCACACACCATCACCACCACACCTCCATGACAAGTGCTCCACGGACTTTTGAACAGGGTGTGAATGGGAGGCTGATATCATTAAAGGACAGGATCGATGCTTCAGAGTGTTCTCCCGCGTGTCTCCTCAATCACTAAGGAATTGAAGAAGTTTAAACAAAAATCAGGGTAGTACTAAAAGGGTGAGTGTCAAGATAAATGATTTGAGCAGGGATAAGACAGTCCACACCCAGCAGGTACTGCTGCTGCTGGAGGAAGTGTTGAGAGAGCACTGTAGTTCATTCCTGTTGATAGCTGCAGGGAGACAAGAACCGGCTCCCTTGTTATTAGATCGAGAAGGTAAATTGGAAGGCTAGTGGGGCGATGAGTTCCTGCTTTGGTACACACTCAGACTTCATGATGTCCGAACTAAGAAAGATTATGCCAAAAATGACAATTGTAAGTATTCCTACTACATTTCCTGATGAAATAGTCTCGGGCACTGCTGAAAAGAAGAATAATGAATTGCAAGAACGGCTAGATAAAGCCTTTATTTAACTTGCAGCCTTTATTATAAAGGCTCCAAGTTACCCTTGTTTTCACATAGATAAAAGAATGTAAACTCGCAGTCATGACGATGTTACATGAAGTACGAAATTCCATAGAGAAGTTTCAGGGTATGTTTAAGTTGGACTGAACAGATGTAAAGCTTATGACAGGTTTTGGGTTACTCAATGAAACCACTGCCAAAAATTTGGCTGTCCCAGGAAGTCTGATTCTGTCTGATTCTCCAGTTTGTACCTTCTATGCAAGCTGTTAAAGAGTCCAGGACATGTTCAAATAAGACCCCATCCTGCAGTGCTTATTGTTCCATTTTTACAGTGACACCCAAGTCAATCGACATTTTGCATCAAGTAAATATTGCCCGATGATAACTTCCCATCGTAAAAAAGTAATTGAAAAAACTGACTTTACTTGTTCAAAAAGCGCTTAGTGCTCTCCTTGAGCCTATTAAAAAGTGGGTCTGCTTAATATTCGTGCAATCCGAAACAAAATGTGTCACGTTAATGAATTTCTGGGGGAATTTAGTTTGGATATCCCCTGTGTAACTGAAACGTGGTTGTATAAATCAGACATTAACTTTATCCGCAATGTTCTTCCCAAGACTCCTTCTCTTGTTCATGTTCCCACACCTGCTGCCGGAGCTCCAGGAGGCGGAATGGCACTGATCTATCCTGTGGCTCTGGGGCTCACCATTAAACTGATTAGTAGTGACTGTGATTCCCTCCTTTGAATTTATGGAGGAATAAATAAATCTTAATTGCCAAGTTATTAGAATTACTTTTGTGTATCGACCTGGTCACCCAGGTGCAGATACAGAGTTCATAGGATGAATTTGGCTTGCTTCTTGAGACTTTCTCAGGAAAGAATGAGCAATGGTTGATCTGTGGTGACTTTGATTATTGGGTTGACAAACCATCTCTGAAACCCTTTTCCCTCTGCGTTCTTTGAAATTCTCTATCTAAACAATTTTGTCAATCATGTCGAACATACAGTATCTTTCTGGGCACACTCTCGACCTAGTTTTATCTTCTGCTGACTCTGATCGTATATTAGACGTTACAGTTGACCTGATCGATCCACCATACTTTGGTTACTTTTGGTTTTAATGTCCCAAGACCCCCTTCTTACGGTAAAACAATTACTCTCAGGAACTATAGAAATATTGACCAGACCATGATTGATCAGGAAGTCGATCAATCTCTGTTTTGTCGTCAGAGGAGATGGTCAAGTTATATAATAATGTCCTCCAGTCCATTTCAGGCCGTTATTTTCCAGAGGTCACGAAGAGTGTTACATTATGCGATGACTCTCCATGGTATGACTCGCCTATAAGTTCTCTTCGTAGGGATTGTAGAAGTCGTGAATGAGAATGACTTAGGCGGTGAACAGACTGTACCAGATCAGTGTACATATGGCTGCATGTAGGGCTGTTTGCTCAGTTAGGTCATGCGAAGTTGAATACTCAAGAAATCAATTTGCCATTTATGGTAGTGATAAGAAAAAAATATTATGCAGTTGTGAATGGGCTGCTGGGCCAGAGGTTTGGAATTACTATGCCTTATTCATATTTTTCTTCTTTATTATGACAGATATCACATATAAGAAGTGAACATGATCGTGTTTCTTTAAATGAGGAATTTTCGGTCGAATTTCAACTGAGTTACACCAGTCCTCACTCCTTCATCGTTTTGTCCTGTAGGGGTGAACAACATTCTGCGTTATATCAAGGACTCGGAGATATTTTGCCGTCTTGATCCGGCAAATGAATGTAAGGTACAGTTGCAGAAATGTGTTCCTACACCCCCTGTGGTAACCCATGTCTCCAATCGGCAATGTAGCAGTAGTAGTATCACTGTTTATGAATGAATTGGTATTGGTCGTTTAACGACGGACGTGATTGGTGGATAGGTTTGCTATAGGTCAAATAGGTTGGCCGTTTGGAGACACAGGTTACCACAGGGGGGATAGGAGCACATTTCTGCAACTGTACCACTTGCTTATGAACATGCGGCAGACTTTATTCGTAGAATCATAAATAACTGCTTTGCAGAGGGCAATTTTGTACGATCTGTGAAACAGGCTTTATTGCTTCCACTTTTCTTAAGAAACCTGGTCTTGATGCTGAAAATTAGCTAAAATCATAGTCCGTTCTCTAATCTCTCATCTTATCAGAGATCATAGAGCGTGCTTTGCTAAATCAATTGCTTCCTCTGTTACAGAGAAATGGAGTGATTCTTCTTATAGAAAGCATCATTGAACTGAAACTGCCTTATGTTAGAGTCATAACGATTTGGTAATAAACATTTGCACAGAAAAGTCTTCCCTCCTGGTCTTTCTGGATCTGTCTGCAGCATTTGACACAGTAGATCATATCTGTTGTTTCAAGATCTTTGGTCTTTTAGTGTCATGAGAATGCTCTCTCACTGCTTGAGTCTTATTTGTCAGAGCAATCTCAATGTGTGAGTGTTGGCGAAACCATTCCAGACCCGATCCCTTTTCAGTTTGGAGTCCCACAGGGATAAGTTTTGGGACCACTTCTGTTTACAGTGTATACCAGTGGTCTATTCCTGACGTGTCTTTGTAGCAAGGCTGGTTGACGAGAGGAGAGCCAGGTTGGCATCGAACTACCACGGGCTGATCGGCGTTGGAAGTTGAATACTCCACAGCCATGGTGTTCTACGAAGACGTCAAGGTGAGCCGTTAGCGCCCGGTTGAAGAAACCTGGTCAAAACTACTCAACTTCCTCGTCCTTAAAGACTTTTTTAACTCTGAAGAGATCGAGGGAATCATCAAGGTGAACGGTGACCTTAAAAATCACCCTCGCTGAATATGGCCAATTCCTTCAACTGACACAATTCGCCGACATCAACGGCATACAAGTGGAAAGGATTGCTCACCAGGGGGACAACTTGAAGCTGGGAGTGATCTCCCACCCTGAAATAGCATTTATGGACTCAGAAGAAATCAGCGAACTTCTCAAGGGACAACTCTGCTGTCTGAAAAAGCTGTCAGAAGCAACTGCCCTTGTAGGACACCACGAAACGTTACCCAAAGCGTCTCAACCGTGCCGTGCAAGTGAAGCTCTTCTGCTATAAATGCCAGAGTTACGAACACACCACCACCAAGTGCAAGGCTCAGGGGGATGTGTGCTCCAAGTGTGGTAACACCGGGCATCGCTACACCTCATGCCCCAACCAACTCACTGTCTGAGAGTGTTCTCGAGAAGAATGCAACTGGTCTACCGGCTTGGTTCAGGGAAGCAGCGATGGAAGAGTCGGAAGCGTCAGTTTCTACTACGAATAGAATCGTCTCGTCTTTCGAGCTGACTACCGCACTTGCTAGTTCCTTTTTTAAGGTTATCGAAGGCGGATTCTGCTTCCCCTTGGAAAGGGAATGTCTGAGCCATGACCAAAGGTGTGACCTTATCGGAAAAGTGCGAGATCCACTGAGAGTAGTATGAAAAGAGTCCTATCATGCGTCGTAGAGCAGGTAAGTCTTTCAAATGTGATAATTCCTTCAGAGGACGCAAGCGATCGGTGTCTGACTTGAGAGTCCCTTGCGATATGATGTAACCCAGCAAATCAATCGACGTTGCTGAGAAGATGGATTTATTTTCATTGAGGGTGAATTTTGACTTCTTTGCTGCCTTAAGAAATCTGGACAGGTTTTTATCGTGCTCCTGTTGAGACGAACCAGCGATGGTGATGTCAATGTACGCGAAAGTGCCCAGCAGTTCGTTTCTACGTATAAATTCATCGATGGTTCGTTGGAAACAAGCCACGCCGTTCGTCACTCCGAATGGGACCCTACAGAACTGGTACAATTTACCGTCCGCCTCAAAGGCAGTGAATAGCACGCACTCTTTAGTTCGAGTGTTGAATATCTTGTAACGAGATAGGTTAGTCACCAAGTCGTCTAGCCGAGGCAAGGGATAAGCATCCAGCTGGGTGCACCTGTTGATGGTTTGGCTGTAGTCGACAACAAGCCGCTCTTTGTGCCGCTCAATAGTAGTAATGAGGACTTGCGCCCTCCACGGTGAAGTGCTGGGTTCGATTATTCCTTCCAACAACATCTTATCGACTTCACCTTAGATGAAAACCCTGCCCGCTTGACCAAATCGTCTTGACTTCGTCGCAATAGGTTTACAGGGGGAGGTCAGATTAGAGAAGAGATATGGTGGATCGACAAAAGCAAATGTTAGGCTACAAGCAGCTGTATTATATCCGAGGATGAGGTGCTCTTTAGGCCCACCGAAATCAATTGTAACGCCACTATGTAGGCTCATGAAATCTTGACCAAGAATAACGTGACTGCATAGGTCGGGAAGAACAGTCTGTTGAGTATCTGGATAGAGTTTCCCCTTGAGGGTAATGACTCCAGTACAGTGACCTAGTAATGGCGTCGATAGGGAAGACGAGGCCGTAGACACGTGACCTGACCCTGGATGACATCTCTGAGATGCTGCTGGATATAGCAGATTGATATAAACGATTTTTAGCTCCCGGTATCAACGAGGGCTGTAGCTGTATCGTCATTAACAAACACATACATGGTAGATCGAGCGAGACAACCAGGGGAGGTCGCAGATATTGTAGCCAAAGAAGGAGAGTGTAATACCCCACAAATGGAAGATGAAGTAGAAGGTGAATAACGAGATGATCTGCATACTTTCGCAAAATGGCCTTTCTTTTTGCATTTGTGGCAAGCCGAATCGCACGCAGGACACTGAGGTCGGTTGTGCCGTGCTCCACCACAGAAATAACGCTTCGGTTGTTCAGTGGCAGCTAAGAGGGGAGAGTCATAGCTGTCGATTTTATCAGGTGAAGGAACAGTGGCAGCGTTCACAGGCGCCTGAGACCGAAGATAGAACTCGGAGTTTCTTTGAGCCAGATCGAGCGCGCGAGCCTGGTCGAACGCAGTAGCCAAATCAAGAGTCTTGATTTCTGAGACCATTGATAAAAGCGTCGCGGATATACTCGTCTCTGTTCGCCTCTGCTGTGACAGCTTTGAAGTTGCAGTCCTTGCTGGGCTAACAACGTTCCTGTAAACATTCGTCCAAATTCTCGCCCAAGTGTTGCCTGCTGTTAGCTTGTAGATCATGGGCGAACACTTCGTTCTTCGGCTTTACGAACAAGTCCTGCAGAATCTGGATGGCGGCGTCGTACGAGACACGGTTGACTATAAATTCATACACAGATGGGGAGGCGAAGTAGCAGAGAGTAAATAGCTTGTTGGGCTCGAGAGCAGAAGTGGAGGTGAGGAACGTGTTGAAGGTCCGGAACCAGTGGCAACCAGTGGCGCCAATCCTTTGAAGCGGTGGGAGAGTTCGGCGTAGCATCCAGTCGTTCCAGCCTCAGGAACTTCTCCATTATGACTCAGTTTCAGTTATGAACAATAAATTGTGGTAAAAGAAGACTGGAGTCGACCTTTTTCTAGGCTTTATTGTTCATATAACTGACCAAGGGTAGTATGGCATCTGGAAGAGAACAAAAGAATATTCTAGTAAGTGAAGGGAACAATGAAAATTACTCACATAATATAACCCCAAACAAAACAAAACCCAATGATAAAAAACATATGTATGCTTTGGGTAGAGTTCCCTTTAACTTGGCTCATATATTTAATAAGTTGAGGGGTTAAGTTACAAACCCAAAATGGCCTTTTCTCCTTTCATTGGTAAAACTATATTGGTCACAGTCTATTAGTAGATGCACCGTAATTAACACTGTAAGTTGTGAGTGTTAGCTAAGGACGGGGGCTCAGCTTGACTGAGTTAGGTCACCTAACCGATTCTCATGAGCTTCAAGTGAGGACTGGTCCTGGGAGTAGAGTTGCCTCTGAAGAAAAGAGGCCCTAACCCTACATTCTCAAGGTCGGCTTACTGATAGAGGAATTTCCCATCGCGTGAACAACAGCGACTACAACTTACAACGTTACACAGATTCCGTGCATACAGGTGAGGAAGTCGTGTGGTGGGTGATAGAGATGGTTAATGGAGTAAATGGTGTGTGATAGATGTAGTTGGTGGAGTAGATCGTGGGTTATAAATGTAGTTAGTGGAGTGCATTTTATTTATTAACAAATCGAGTTATATAATTGTAGGTATTTTTGCGTTTACACATCCCAACCACTAATTTATTATCATATTCTAATAAGACGTCTAATTATAAGATCATTTTCATCTATTACATTACCGTCGCAAATGTATTGTAACGGAGATAGCATATCCAAAATTTTCTCTATTTTTTTTCATTAATCTTCCGCCATTATCGCCTACCTCACCTCTCACACTGCGTGTCTCCTACGTGTCTCCTTCATAAATCATTACGCGCATGCGTTCCCGTACACGTCACGCGACCAATCAAAAGCGTTTCTTCTTTTGCAACCAATTAAAATGATTTGTTGATTAATTCGCGGTATTTTTGGGGTGTGTTGTGTGTGGTGCTGCATTCATCACGCTGCTTCTACTCTGCCCACACGTGCTGTGGTCCATCGTCACCTCCTGATTGCTGCTGTTGTCGAGGAGGGGTGAGGCGGGTGGGGTGGGGTGAGTGGAGTGGAGATTAAAACAGGGAGGAGGATGTAGGTTATAAGAACATAAGAATGGAGGAAACTGCAGCGGGCCTATAGGCCCATACTGGGCAGATATGTTAGGTTAAAGCAGTTAGTATAGACGCAGCTGCCATCACTAAAACACAAGGAGTACATGTAGTACTGACCGACAGCTAAAATGCACTAGTGACACTGAGAACATTACAAATCGTGGGGGATACTGACAAATTATATCAAGCATTGAACATATTCTGGGGAGTTATGCTAGTAGCAATTCGCACATACCACGATGAGAAACGATTACTTGAGTTGTTCAGATGACACACTAGGACACTTTTCACGCTATACTACTTGGGGTTCTTTACAGCACATGGTTAAACAATACTCAAAATGAATTAAATGAAGGGGGAGACGTGCCAGGTGCAATGGCTAAGCAAAGGAGGATGTGGGCCTACGTTAAGTACACTGCCACCAGTGTAATGAGGGAAAGCTCATACAGAAGATATAGGAATAATTATTAGGAGGAGGATGTAAAGTGATGAAGATTAGCTTATTATACTTGGTTATATATAGTCTAAGGAGTAAATTTTCTCTAAACACCAAGTCTACTGTAAGTACAACTATCTATTAGTTAACTGAATGACACAGACACAGACACATTTACGTTCCCCTAATGGATCTCTCTGACAATGACTCACGTGTGACCTGAGGGAGGCCCAGCGGCTGGGGAAGCTGCAGGTGCTGCTGAACTATTTCTCCTATGGGAGTTTCTGCTAGCTGGAGACTCGGTGCTGGAGAGTGAATTCTTCCTCTGGGAAGGAGCTGTCGGCCCCTTCCCTGTTACAATAATAATCCGAATGCTAATGCCCCGTGGAAGGAGCTGTAGGCTCTTATATTGACAGTCACGAGCCGGAAGATGTCGTGACTAATCCGGGTGTGTCTTGGGGGGTTCCCCAGGGGTCAGTACTAGGCCCACTCTTGTTCATAATCTACATAGCGATCTAGATACTGGGATCAGCAGTGACATAAGCAAGTTTGCGGATGACACCAAAATAGGGCGGCAGATTAATTCAGGGCAGAATGCAAATGCATTACAGGAGGATCTAAATAAACTGCAGGGGTGGTCTGAAAAATGGCAAATGAAATTCAACACCAGCAAGTGCAGCGTACTTAATATTGGAAGAACAAATACTGACAATGTATACAGCCTTAACAACATCAACCTAGAGAAGTCGACTTGTGAAAGAGACCTAGGGGTACTTGTAAGCCCGGACCTACGGCCTAGAAAACAGTGCGTTAATGTTCGAAATAAAACAAACAGAGTATTGGGTTTTATATCTAGAAGTGTAAGTAATAAGAGTGCAGAGGTCTTATTGCATCTATATCTTGCGCTAGTCAGGCCGCACCACGATTATGCGGTTCAATTCTGGTGCCCTTACTATAGAATGGATATCAATTCACTAGAGTCGGTGCAGCGAAGAATGACGAAAATCATTCCGGGACTTAGAAACCTTCCATATCAGGATAGGTTAAAGAAACTTAACTTGCATTCCCTAGAAAGATGAAGAGTGCGGGTGTAACGGGCCGAGTTTTCTCTTTTCAATAATTTACAATCCAGCTATTCTTTTCTGTTAGTATTCTAGTTATTCATATTCTCATATGTTCTGTGTAGCATTCTTTCCAATGAGTATCCTGTTTTATATACTTATCCTTCTTCAGATCTTTACATATATATATACTTGTTCTTATATGTTCTTGCTTATATTCTTATATGTTATTTATCTCTATATACCTTATATTCTTATATATTCTTGTAGGTAGGTTATGTATATAAGCTACTGTGCCGAGTAGCAACCCTGTATATAAGCTACAATTCTTATATAAGTAACTCTTATGCTTCTCTGCTCATGTTTTCCAAGTCAATGTTCTTTCTTTTCATTTCCTTTCATATATTATAATCTCTTCCATAAATTTGGTTCTAGTTATATTCTAAACCATGGATTAACCTGAGAAACCATGTCTTTCTTATTACCACACTTATTATACTTACACCGGTACACCTGCCACCACCCAGGATTTTTCTAGAATATAACATATCTTAGTTAATTGTTAGGTAGCGAGCTTCTAGGCACGTGAGTTAGTTATTTTCTGAGAACCAATGTGGGAAAGGATAGAGTGGTGATACTCGTAGACGTAGATTACTAATTCAATATTTATTAAACACAGTGATTGGATAAGATGCATCTTAGATTCACTCAGACAAAACAGAACTGCAATTTATTTATTAAGTCATCAAACACTTCAAGAACTTATTACCTCATTAAATACCTCCAAATACTTATTGCTTCAATCGACAATTGTGGTATTGTCACTCTGCCAAATGATATTCAGTACTGGGTATACACCAGATATCACTGGACCCTCAGGTCTTACCTTACCAAGTAGCAAATTAACTCTTTACTTCTTGGTTATATCATTATACTCTCAGATTATCACTACCAATGAATACATAACACACTGAACAACTCCACAATTATCTCAACATACAATACCTCCTGTAAATTCACAAGGAACGACATGGCACTTTTAACTCTCATTCAGTGGTTCAATACTTAACCTGGGATACTATATTTCTGCTAGTTATCCCCCAAACAAGATACAATAATGCTTAGGCCTATGTAACTGTGAGGAGTGCCCCAGGGTAACGCTGGTCTCTACAACAAATGAAGATCGCTGTTAGGGGTCGATTGTAGACCGACACACGCCCAGGGAGTTGGCGCCTGATTTGCAGGAAACGGACTTCCCAGTTCAGTCCTGTAGAATTAACGGCATCGTCCAACCCGGTTACGCCCCCACGTTAGCCGATGAGTATTCAGCTCAACACACTGGAGAGACGTTGAGGAAGAGTCACGAATGCGTAAAGGTCTAACTTCAACTATACAAAACATACGCCTGGCAACGGTTCAGATGATACCTAAATCTCTACGTTACTCGACTTAATTGGCACAGAATTCACTATGTTAACACATGAGCACTGATATTTACCAAAATTGACTAAGATAAACTGAATTAATAGGCGACGGGGAACACACGTTAACATACCTGGAGAGACGTTGAGGAAGAGTCACGAATGCGTGATTCTCCCTCGTGTAGAGGTATATAGGTGCACCTGCGGGGCAGCTTGGGCCTCCGTATTCATACCAGAAGGGTCGATCTTACCAACAACATAACTTCTCTATCATTTTGGATCACTGTATACTTGGTTATGAACTCCGGTGTTCTTGATCAGGGTAATTTCCTATGTCTTTCATGTAATCTAATCAGAGGTTGAGCTTGCCAGGAAAAGGTGGAATATACACGTCGATAACATTAATTCTGCAAGCTCAGGCCTGAGGCGAACAAGGAGCTATTCACGGGGAGGCGCTAGATCTTGGAGATTATACCGGTTGACAGAATAGTTCAGGAGATTAATGACTTTCTTAAATAGACAACTGACACTAACTAAACTATAAACATCAGGTTCTCTGATGTCGGGGCGACAAAATGATATAACTTCAGGCGCGATCAGAAACTCATGGATACCCCCACGGACGACATAAAATACCCCACTCTAGCTGGCAAACTCGACATTCACTTACTTGACACGTTCTACTAACGATGAGGACAGTTGAAGCGTTCTACCCCACTCACAATGGATCTTGAATGTTCCAACTGTAAACAGACATATCTAAGTTGACTCAAAACAAGGGTGTTCTCTCTCACACTCAAATTCATTTTATAGAAAGGTTGGTTTCAGTAAGCCAGAGAAAATGGGATAACGGAGGACTGAGGTGTCTTGAAGTGATGAGAAAACGGACTCCTCAGATGGAGGACTCAAACGAAACCCGAGTTACATGTTTTGTGGGCTATTGAGCGTAATATGAATCATTTGACTTTGGCGCTAACTGAGGTGTAAGACCGTGGTCGTTACACGGGGAAATATGATAGAAGTATTTAAGTGGGTGAAAGGAATCAATAGAGGGGATATAGATAAAGTTCTTATAATATCCGAGCAGGATAGGACTCGGGGCAACGGATTTAAGTTGGATAAGTTTAGGTTTAGGAGGGAGATAGGAAGGAACTGGTTCACAAATATGGTGGTGGACGAGTGGAACAAGCATAGCAACTTTGTAGTAAGTGCTGGAATGCTGGAAAGTTTCAAAAGGAGGGTAGATAGATTCATGGATGATAGAGAGTGGTAGTATCTCTCGACAGGAGCTGCCAAGCACAGTCCAACCGACCTATAAGAACATAAGAACAAAAGAATGGAGGAAACTGCAGCGGGCCTATTGACCCATACTGGGCAGTCCCGTTTATACCCAACCCCTATTGCTCATATAAGCATCCAACCTATTTTTGAAGCTATCCAGCGTATTCGAGTTAATGATGATATTTGGTAACTTGTTCCATTCATCCACTACTCTGTTTCCAAATCAGTATTTACCTATTTCACGCCGAAATCTAAATTTGTCTAATTTAAAACCATTGCTACGAGTTCGGTCCTGGTTGGAAAGTATGAGTACCTTTGTAATGCCCCCTTTGTTTAACCCTGACTTCCATTTATACACCTCTATCATGTCGCCCCTCACTCTACGTCTCTCGAAGGAGTGCAAATTAAGATGCTTTAACCTGTCTCTGTATTCAAGGTTGTCATGGGTTGCGTTGGGCCTCCCACACATCCCATCCCAAATGTTTGCTTACGGTAGAGATAAGGTAACCGGCCAGCCATAACTAGGACATGTTTTCAATTCGTGGCATGTTACCCAGCCGATAGGGGGGGGGGGGGGGGGCAGGCCAGTGAGACAGTGGTGTACTGTTCATCACTTCACGCCTCAAAAAAAACCAATTTAGCCAGTGGGCTTTAGACCTTGGGTTAGAGAAGACCTCCTGCTCCGCGGACTTAAGAACAGGGGCCATACAGTCCTACCAGTGCTACGAGTCTGTGTGTGCAAATCCCCGAGATTTTTGTTAAGTCCAGCAACAAGTTAACACATCCTGTAAAGGAAATGATCAATGGTGAATGCCTGTTTGGTACAAGAGCACTCCAGGCCGGCCTAATAGATCTAACGATTTAATTCTCCAGGTTGACAAACTTTCCCTTATAACTTACGGTACTGTGGCGTGAATGTGAGTGACTGACCTATCCATGCAAATTTTAAGTCCAGTGTATGGAATTGTGCCAAATAAACGTAAGTGCAATCATCTGCCCGTATCTGTGATCCCTCCTTTATTATTATTACCAAGGGTAATGACTGATTGGTTATGACAAAGTATAACCAATAACTTAGATGGATGTTGGAAGTTAGTGGAATTCATTAAATCATCATTTATAAAGTACATAACGCATTGAATGCCGGAAGCAGAGCAAAATTCTACGTAGTGATACACCATAATCTCATGGGTGAGTAACCAGTGTGAAGGTATCCGAGTTCTACGGTAAGAAAACCACTTTCCTGCATTTAAAACATAACAAAGGTTCATAATGCCCGAGATTAGTCTTGTCATTCTCCTCTGGATTCTTTCCATGGATTCTAGATCCATTCTGTAATACGGTGACCAGAACTGAACTGTGTAATCCAGGTGAGGTCTCACAAGCCCTAAATATAATTTTAAGATGACCTCGCTAGTCTTGTAACTAACACTCCTTTGTATGAACCCAAGTACTTTATTAGCCTTGTTACGAGCAAAAATACATTGTTTACTTGGCTTAAGATTCCTACTTATCATTACTCCTAAATCTCTCTCGCAGTCGGATTCGACAATGGCATCGTTGTTCATCTGGTAACTGGTTTCCCTGTTTACATCTCCTATACTGAGTACTTTACATTTGTCAACATCGAATTTCATCTGCCAATTTTCCTGCCATTCGAAAAAATTGTGTAGATCTTCCTGTAGTTTTGCAGAGTCCTCGTCAGATTTAGTTACACGTCCTATTTTAGTGTCATCAGCAAATTTACTTATGTTGCTGTCTATGCCGATATCTATGTCGTTTATGTATATAATAAATAATAATGGTCCAAGTACTGAGCCTTGGGGAACTCCACTAGTGGCGTTGCTCCAATGCAATTTAGTGCAGTTTATGCTCACTGGCTGTTTCCTGTCCCGTAACCACGCCTTAATCCATTTAAGGATATTACCTTTGATGCCATGCGCTTCTACCTTCCTAATTAGTCTTTCGTGGGGGACTCTGTCGAAGGCTTTGCTAAAGTCGAGATATACCACATCATAATTGTGCCCCTCGTCCACCGATTCGAAAACTGATGAAAAGAATGTTAATAGATTAGTTAGACATGAACACCCGCTTGCGAAGCCATGTTGGGAATCATTGATCATCTTGTGCTTCTCCAGGTGGTTTCGAATAGAGTTTGAAATGATTGATTCTAGTAATTTACCTACCATTGATGTTAGACTGACTGGGCGGTAGCTAGAGGATAGTGATCTATCCCCCTTCTTGAAAATCGGTATTACATTCGCTATCCTCCAGGATTCTGGTACTACACCTGTTTTTAATGACTTGTTAAACAACTTTGCTAAGGGCATACTAAGCTCTTCCTTACATTCCTTTAATACTCTGGCAATATCTCATAGGGACCAGGTGACTTATTAGGCTTCAGTTTGTCTATTTGCTTATTAACATCGTTACTAGTCACTACTATCTCGCTTAATTTGTTTTCTTCACTATCTCTGAATAGAGACGGTGCCTCGGGTATCATGTTCAAATTTTCAGTGGTAAAAACTGTTGAAAAATATTTATTCAGCTTATTGCTCATTTCTCCGTTATTATCAGTTATCTCACCAGTATCTGAACGTATTGGTCCAATCTTATCTCGTGTTTTAGTTTGATACATTTGGTAAAATTCTTTGGGGGTTTGTTTTCGCCTTCCCTGCTATATTCAGTTCATAATTCCTCTTCGCTTTTCTTATCTCGGTCTTAACCCTACCGGCCAATACCTTATTACACTCCCGGAGGTAAATTTCGCCATGATTTATCCTTCTACCTATAGCCTTCCTTTGGCCAATAATAGTTTTTAAATAATTATTTATCTATTTAGGGTCATTGTTGTCTGATCTGAGTTTTTTGTATTGTATGTTCTGCATTTGTGCATTAAGTAACTCATTATTTAAATTGTCGTGGAACTCGGCAATCTCAGATCTCGTTATCAGGTCCGTGTCATCTGTCAGGTTCACACCCAAGGGCGACACCCCCTCTCTCAGCTGCCTCTTTAAACTATCAAAGTCTGCCCTTCTGAAATCTGGGACTTTAATGGAATTCCCTTTAAGTCTGACCTGAAATCTAACTGGAATCTAATTTCTTTGTGATCCCTGTTTGCAAGTTCGTTCCCTACCTCGACATTGCTAATGAGGTTTTCTCTGTTCGACAGAACTAATTCGAGTATATTATTATCCAGGGTGGGTTCGGTTATATGTTGACTTAGGAAACAGTCCTGGATCGTTTCAAGGAAATCCTCTGATACTGAGTTACCCGTAAAGTCAGTCCAATCTATTTGGCCAAGGTTAAAATCGCCTACTATACAGACTTTGTTGTGTATGGAAGCCCTGCGCATTTCATCCCAGATAAGTCGCTCATTAACTCTATCAAGATTGGGAGGTCTATATATTACTCCTATGATTAATTTTTCCCCACCGTCGATTAATTCTATCCAAATTGTTTCTGTATTCCGCTCAGTTTTTATTTCCTTATTTATTTTGCACTTCAGATTATCCCTGACATAGATGGCTACTCCGCCTCCTTTCCTGGTCGGCCTATCGGTAAGGAACAATTTGTAATCCCCAATTTGGTATTCGATAGGTAACTCACGTGAGTCTAGGTTGATCCTTGTTCCAGTGAATGCTATTATATCGATTTTTTCGGTACATACCAAGGCCATAATATCATCCATTTTGTTTCTCATACTTCTACTGTTCGCATAGTAGACATTTAAGTTAGTTGTGTCCTGGGTCCTCCCTTTACCGCGTTTAGGTTTAAACTCCCTGTCTAATTTAGTTTTGTCATCATTCCTAACACTATTTCCCTGTAATCTTTCACTTTGTTTACCCGCCTCCACCCCCGTGCCCATATGTTCCCCTAGCAGTTTAAAGACTTGGATATCTTTTGAACTGCCCCCTTTAGAGACCCAGCCAGGGTTGCCACCCCAACCCGAGACAGGTGTACCCCATCCCTAGCATAAAGGTCCCTTCTGCCATAGAAGTTGTCCCAGTTGTCAATGAATGGGACTGATATTGACTTGCAATATCCGTCAAGACGGCCGTTGACACCAACTGCAGTTGACAACCATTCATTTCTAACTCTCCTTCTAGGAAGGACACCACATATGATAGGGATCCCTCCCTTAGTTCTAATACGATGTATAGCTGTCTTGAACTTATCAAGAAGCTCTTCACTCCTACACCGGCCAATATCATTGCCTCCTGCACTGAAGCAGATAATGGGTTTGTTCCCATTACCAGACAAGATATTGTCTATCCTGTCAACTATATCCCCCACCCCAGCCCCTGGCAAACACACCCTCATCCTATTTTTATTTTTACCACAAAAGGCTCTGTCCAAGTACCTTACCTGTGAGTCACCAACAATTAAAGATTTTATACCTTCCTTGTCAGCCCTGTCCCTGACTGTACTGACGTCCAATTCGTCTATCAAGGGACTGAACGAGTTGGTACACTTAGCTGTTGTTGTCGTTGTTGTCGTATCCTTGGTGTGTTTCTTCACCACCAGTTTGGTCGTCCCTCTCCTCACAACCTTCCATTCCCCAGGGTGAAAAATAGTGTACTAGCTGTACTAATACACGTTACAAATAGCTGGCCAGTAGATCCTGCGGTGCACAGGTAATGCAGGTAACAGTGGGTCACTCCACGATAGAGTAGACGAGGAGAACAAGTAGCTGAGGTGGTGGGAGTAGGAGTGACTTTGAGTCCCAGGTTTAGAGTAGACATCACCTGTCATAGATGGCATCCCCAACAACCGGCGATGGTATATATGGTTTGTTGCTGGAGAAATAAACCCTCAACGTTGACTCGTGCCATATAATTCCGTCAAAACCTGTTAAAGAACAATTCACTTATAACAAATGCTGTTATCTCAGGACACATAGTATGAATAATACAATCAATATACAGTACATAGCCTGTTAACATCTTAAATATAACTCACATGTTACAACTGTTGATACATCAGGAGACAATATGTATAATATGATCAAATTACAGTACATAAATATACTTATTAAAGTTATTTAGAGTTTTTATTTAGAGGCTTTGCTAGTTCACGATCACACTCACATTTTAGGGTCTAGGGTTTGACCAGCTTGTTGTTTCTCCTGCAAAAATCAGTAGAGTACTCTGAGAGCAATCGCAGCCCAATCGCAGCCCGAGGCGAGGGCCATCTGTTTCATATTTAAACACGTCAGCAAACACGTCTTCACTTGAGACCTGAACCTCGGCGAGGTTGGTTCTCCCGGCTCCCTGATCCTTCCCCCCGAGGTACCGCGTGACCATGATCATGATCACCCTAGCCCAGGCGAAGGTTGTGAGACTGATTCCGGTCGAGCACCCTTCGCGCAAGAAACTCAATCTTCTTGTGATTAAGGATTTTTTTGACCACATTGGACTAGAGGGGGTGACAGGGGTCGTCCGGAGTAGCGGTGGTACCCTTGTCATCACGTTCGAAGAATGGGGGCAGGCCCACAAATTACCCCATCGAACCATCATCAATGGAGGTGACGTCATGTTTGACGCCCTACTTCAGGATAACTTGATTTTGGGAGTCATTTCCCACTCTGAGATTGAGTATCTCGAAAGAGATGAACTTGGCGAGCTGATTGGAGATCAGCTCGCAGTACTTAGGAAGCTGACCAGCACAACTGCCCTGGTTGGTTCTCCTAAGGAACTTCCCAGCTCCGTTATACTGGGTTGGGAGAAAATCCCAGTGAAACCTCAACAGCCAAAACCCACTCGTTGCTACAATTGCCAGAAATATGGCCATCTGGCAAGGAAGTGTCGCGCTCCCAAGGTGTGCTCTAGCTGCGGGGCACCCGGCCACACCGACGCTGACTGCCAGGCGGCCGTTAAGAAGTGCGCGGCTTGTGGTGGCCCTCACTCCTCCTCAGACCGGCTTTGTCCCAAGTGGAGGGAGGAGTGCAGGGTGGCCAGGCTGCGGTCTAAGGAAAAGTTGACTTACAAGGAGGCTCTCCTTGCAGTCAAGACTCTAGAAAAAAACAACCAAGACCGAAACAAACAAGAAAAGAACAAACAAGACAAAAACGTACAAGAAAAGAACAATCAAGATATCAACAAAGAAGAACCTTATAATATTATCGAAGACCAGACAGAACAAGACCAAAAAGAAGAAGACGAAGAACAAGAAGTAGAATGGAAAGTTAAAACTAAAAGAAGAACAAAGAGAAAAAAGAAGACCAACGAATCAGCTTCGGCCGAAATAGCCTAACGGCGAAGAGGCCAGAAATCCCTAACAACTTTAACTTTAACACGTCTTCAACACTATGTTTCTCTTCTCACCCTTTCTCTCTCTCTCTCTCTCTCTCTCTCTCTCTCGTCTAGTTTATCTTATTGTGGCTATCCCTCTCTTTCTCTCTCTCTCCCAGTTTATCTTACTGTGGCAGTAACACTCCCCCTGTCAGGCTTTGCACGAAATCACGGCATATTATTAGATTCACTCTCTGACCCCTTCCAACAGGCAGAGTCTCGTCACTGGGCGTATTAACACCGAGTCCTTTGTCTTCACTTTAACACTTAGCAGCAGGCCATCTTTGCTTGGTAGAGCCTCCAGTACTCTCCCTAGCACCCACTGACTCTTGGGGAGTGATTGTCCAGAGATGATCACGATATGCCCAGCGTGGAGATTACGACGAGTTTTGAAGAACCTTTGTCGCTGACGTAATGTTGGGAGATATTCTTTTACCCACCTTTTCCAAAATTGGTCAGCAATGAATTGGGCATGCTCTCCCTCTTCGTCGGTACCCTTCTGTCATGGACCGATCGCCTCCGGTGGACAGTGTCTCCGGGTTCATCCGTAAAATGTGAAGCGGCGTTAGTGCTTCTAGATCCTTTGGGTCGTCAGACACTGGGGTGATGGGCCTTTCGTTGATAATCTCTTCTACGGCGCAGAACACAGTCTAGTGTCTGGGTGCCCACCACTCCCTGGAGGACCATCCTTACCGTGCGGATTTGTCGCTCCCACACTCCTCCCATGTGAGAGGCTGTCGGGGGGTTGAACTGCCATTCTATCTGTTTCTGTAGAAGGGCATTCCTGACCTTTCACTGTTGTTCCAGTCGTTCACCGCCTCTCATAACTCTCGGGAGCTCCAATCATGTTGGTTCCCCTGTCAGACCGAACATGCTTGGGAGGTCCCCTGCGGCAGGTGAATCTTGTCAGGGCATTGAGGAAAGAGTCGGTGTCTAGTGAGGTGAGGACTTCTAGGTGTATGGCTCTGGTGGTCATGCAGGTGAATAAGCATCCCCATCTCTTCGCCTGGGCTCGTCCTTGTTTAACCAAAAAAGAGCTGAAGCAATCAATTCCAGTGTAGATGAACGGCTGGCCTCCTGGGCGCACTCGATCTTCTGGCAGGTCGGCTTTGCCTTCGTGGGTAGGCCTCCAGCTGCTTCTTCGGCAAGTCACACACGTCCGTATTGTGCGGTCGAGTAATTTGCGGCACTTAGGTATCCAGTATGTCCCACGTATTATGGCAAGAGTGTGTTCTCGTCCTGAGTGTCCAGCTCTAGCTGAGTGTACCTCTCTCCCGATGAGCCCCGTGAACATGTTGTCCCTTGGCAATAGTATGGGATTCTCCTGGTCTGGATGGAGAGCGGCGTGTTTTAGTCGGCCACCTACTCTGATCAGACCGTCCGTGTCAAGATGAGGTTCCAGCCGCCTTATGTCGCTATCTCTCACGGGTTGTCCCTGTTGTAACATTCTTAGTTCTCGAGGGAATCCTTTCCTTGGCATCAATCTTAAGACGGCTAATTTTGCCTCTTCCAATTCGCTGACCTGGAGCCAATTTTCTCGGTGATGTTTGTTCTTTCGCTTCCCAAGTCGCCATTCTATAAACCTTCTAATCCACGCTACGCTCTTCAGAAGTCGATGCCTCGATGAGTACCTGGCCCATAGCTAATCGAGGGTACCCTCCCCCTGGTCAACGTTCGTCGTCAGCACAGTGGTTTCCTTCTTCATCTCTGGGTCTCCGTCTCTGATGTCTGGAATCCTCAATAGACTCTTTAGCCGACTGTCTTCTTCTAACAAGAGGAAAGCAGGTCCCCGAATCCACCTGCCCTACTGGTTGAGCTCTGCTCTATGTAATCCACAACTAGCGGCATCGGCTGGGTTCAGGGCCAACGTCCCGTGGCGCCATTGTTCTACCTTGGAGTCCTCATGTATCGTTGCCACTCGATTGGTCACGAAGGAATGGAAGCGTCTTTCGGTGTTTCGTATGTAATGAAGGACTGTCGTACTGTCTGTCCGGAACACTGATCTGTCTATTTGTAATTCAAATTGTCGTCGTAGTCGTTTGCCTGCCTTGGCAGCCAGTACTGTCGCGCAGAGCTTGAGTAGAGGTATGGTCTGCTGTTTCAGAGGGGCTAGCTTGGCCTTGCCACATATGAAGGAGATTCGTTATTCAACCCAATACCTCGTCTACACTCATCTTGGAATATATATAATTTTGGCTCTTGTGACGCTCGGAGCGATGAGTCCCAGTGGGTCATATATTGGGCTGACCATACTCAGAAGGCTTCGTTTCGTCTCTGGTTTCTTAGGGATCCGGACCCGGACCTCTAGTTCGTCCTTTTCCAGGTCCCACAAGATTCCCAGCGCTCGTTCAGTGGGGAGCCTGTCGTTTTTCAAATGACTTCCTTTACTCCCACGGCTTTGTCTGTGGAATTGCCTTGAGGACTTCCCTGTGATTACAGACCCCCTTCATAAGTCCGAATCCGCCCTTCTTTCTCAGCTGTCTCAGTCAATGGGTAATTATCGTTCTCTTCCCCGGCGAATCTACTGCGAGAAGCAGATCGTCAATGTAGAAGTTACGATTCGCTTTCTTGATGTCGTCATGGAGACTTTCCCTGCAATTTTGGAATGTTCGTTGTAGCGCATATCCGGCGCATGAAGGGCTATACATATCTTCAAAGAGATGTACTGCCATTTGGTAAGTGGCGGGGCCCCTGGCAGCTGGTCGTCCGTCCACCATAAGAATCGTAAGGCGTCTCGATGTTCGGTAGTACTCGCACTTAATGAAACATTGCCTCGATATCAGCCATGAGTGCCACCTTTCCTTGTCTGAATCTGATGAGGACTCCCATCAAATTTGCTGTTAAGGTCTGGCCCTTGCATCACCTGGCTGTTCAATGACATCAACTCACATTTGGCTGCACAATCAAAACTACTTTCACCTTTTCTGGCTTGTTGGGATTCAACACGGGGTGGTGTGAGAGATACCAGGTCTTCCCGGGTGTAGCACTGAGTTTTTGATGTGGGACCCACTCAGCATGTCCCTCGTCGACTAGACTTCTCATCTCTTCTTAATATCTCTGAGAGAGCCTTGGGTTCTTTAGGAGGCATTTCTCAGACCCGCCAATCGCTGTTCAGCAAGCTTCTTATTGTCTGAGAGTTCCAGTTCTTCCTGGTAAAACAACAATGACCTTGGGGATAGTGATGGATCGGCTCTTTCTTTCTCCTATGCTAACCACTTTTACACTGATCTCTTCGGTGTTTACACTACTTCTTTCTTTCATGATTGTGCCAATGGAGAGGGAAAAACTGGCATTCCCTCAGCCTTGGTACTGTTTGCCAGAAACTCCCGTAAAGTGTAGAAGCCTCGAGTGTACTCCGCAGCAGCCATCTATACCACATACCATCTTCTGGCTGCACTCCGTTATCCGGTGATTACGACCCAGGCTGGCGAAGTAGCGACATTCTTCCCTTACGAGGGAAGTTCGCTTCCCTGTGGACAGGCTGAGGAATGTCCGACACATCTGAAGGTGATCTCCGTGGCATAACGAGCAGTGTTCATCGTCCGTTTCTCTGGTTGTCTTCATTCTTGATATCACCAGTGTTACGAACCCCTCCACCGATTGTCTTCATCTACCTACCCAGCACCACGAGCAACGCCATCTAGGGACGAAACACGAGTATGGCTCGTCTTAGTTACCACTCCCGGGTTTCCCTTCTCCATATCCTGGTTGTTGCGTCACTTCCGCCTCAGTCTACTTTGTCAGCTCCAATTCGAGGAGAGGACACACTTCACTCTGGGAAGCGACCACAGGATCACCTATCCTGGAAACCTACGGCACAGTGACTATTTACCGTCTTATACCATACTCAGCCTTGCTCGTCAGCCATCTCAGCTCCTCACTTAAGTATTTGTAATCTTGTAATGCCTCTTCCCCCTCCACATTGCTTCACTATTGTTTTATGTTTTATTACTATGTATATACTGTTCGTGTTTAGGTTAAGTTTGGTTAAGGGTAGTGTATAAGCTGAATATTTTGTTAAGGAATTTATGGTACTTTATTATATACAACGAAAACTCGCATCCTTTGTCTACCCTTTTTTTAGTCCGATTGTCTTTGTTTTTTTTGTTGTTACCTGTTGGGATCTGGGTAGACGTATAACTATATTCTAAATCCCCAACTCGTAACACCAGACCCACAAGTTTCTTCCTCGACGAGGATTGGCATGAGGATGTGTCTGCATATATTCAGCTTGGTTCCTCGGGTCCTTGTCCCTTGGGGCCTCCTCCGCCTTGTTGACCATATCCATAGAGAATTCCAACAACCACTCGATCCTACGAGGCTTCCCTTGCTTCCTTTTGTATTTATGCACGTTATTCACATAGTCGTCACTTATGATTCTTCATCAACGTTAGTGGTTTCTGTGAGTGAGTTTGATGCTCGGAAGTACTTTTGATGCTCAGAAGTACTTCCGCGCTCCCCCTGGTGAAATATTCCCGGCTCCGCGGTTAAGGTGAGCGTCGGGAGTCCTCTTGAAGTATATAACGTTTCTTTGTCAGTTTCGGTTTCAGGAAGGTCGTGTCTCTGGAAGTGGTAATATCTTTCCGCTATCCTTTTCCTGTAGGCGGCCCGTTTGGTGGTTCCGGGTGGAGCTCTTGGAGCAGCCAGGCCGGATTTGGGATTGGGGATGGTGGTTATCCTACCTGTAGGTATGAAAGGATACTGCAGGTTTCCAAGTGTAAGCGGACCCCGATCAGTGAACCTTACCACCAACCCCCACTCTTGGACGTGGTCAGTTTCGGAGTGATGCGCCCCCTGAACTGGGGTCCGCACTTGCTGGGGAGGATACTTCCTAAACTATCTGGGTGATGGGTATCGTGTGATGACCTGGAGAAGGAAGTGCGTGGTTTGTTTGGGTCTTTGAGATTGATACTAACTCTGTTTGTAGCGTGGAGCAGTCATTAGAAGTTTCCAGCTGAGGGTCTGACCATGGGCGTAGAAGGCCGCTCCAAATCTATGATATTTTGGTCCACTGAGCCGTCTGTGAAGTGTGATGCTGCATCGGCCGGTGTTCAGTGGCTATGGGTTCCTGAGTGTCAATGCTTCCGGAAAGTGGATATGACGGGTGGAAACACGTTCCCTCTCCCCCCAATGGGATGTTCCCGACCCTGAAGCGCTGAGTGTTGGGAACTCTCCTTGGGTGGGTGTCGAGGTGTAGCAGCTAGACACTCCTGATTCCGGCGGTTGACAACGTGTGTCTCGCGCATACCTCGTTGTGGCTGTCATCACTTCACTCGTTTCCAGAAAGGGCTTTCCTACTGGTAATGACAGCATCTCACCAAAGTCCTCCATATCGCCTAAAGTCTGAAGTTGCCCCATATGATCTTTCATATTCTGCATCATTGCCGTCAATTGGGTGAGCGTCTGCTGATAAACCCCCGATTACCCTATTTAACCGGCCTGTTGGTTTCATCCTTCTCTCGGGTGAAAGGGTTTCTCTACTTCTGCCTGGCTGTATGGGTGACCGGTTAGCATCTCCGTCGTTCAGGGCCTCCAGGTCTTCTATGCTGGCTAGGCTTGACTGGCCTGTGTCCTCTGCCTTGTTTCCTTCCATGACTGGTGACACAGTGAACTCGATTTGGCTCTTTCGGTGGACAGCTATAGAGACGTACTGTTAAGCGGGAACGCTCTTCAACTGATACGTCTGCTTGTTTATAAAGATGTCATATAACTGAGGTCAAACCAGCGATGCCATGCAACTGAAGTTATACAAGCGATGTCATACAATCTGAAGTCATGTAATCGATGTCATACAACTGAAGTAATATAAGCGATGTCATACAACTGAGGTAATATAAGCGATGTCATACAACTGAAGAAATATAAGTGAGTGACGTCCCTCAAACGCGTGACGTGCACTACGCACGGGTGATGTCGCACAAACACGACCACAGTGATGTCATACACGAGCGATGATGTCACACTAACACGCCCACAGTGATGTCACACACGAGCGACGTCTTTTTTCTGAAATGGCTGACACTGGATCACGTTTTCTACACACGTGTTATACAAGTATTCAACTGGTTTAACTATTGTTATACAGTATATATGTACATATATACACATATACATATATATACATATAATTGGAATGTTATACACACACTTAACTCACAAATCCTTTTCATTATAAATAAAAAAAAATCCTTTTCATTTATTTATTTCTTCATGGTTCTTTATTATTATTATTATTATTATTATTATTATTATTATTATAATAAATAACTTCAGAGTAATTCACCTTATTTGTTTGAAGTAAATCTAGAATGTAACACCAACGTCTTATATAATTACCGTGAAAAATATACTTTACTTATATTCGTTCACTTAAAATGAAGACAAAAGTAAATTTTAACGAGTCTTATTTATGTGTTTAGCGAACTTTTCGTGATTATCTTCTGATGTTAATTTTGTGATATGGTTGATATTTGATATACTATGGAGTCACTGGTAAAGGAAGATCAGCTGTTAGCTATAATCACTGGCGTGCGTGTCCGAGGGAACGCTAATTACCCGTCCGCCCAGACCAAGCGTGTCCAAGAGAACGCTAATTACCCGTCCGCCCAAACCAAACATTACTACACTGTCCGGGTGTTCTGAAACCTTCGCTCACTGGGTACCCGGCTTCCCTGTTCGAAAGGAACGCTCAC
This sequence comes from Homarus gammarus, assembly GCA_958450375.1. Lineage (NCBI taxonomy): Eukaryota > Metazoa > Arthropoda > Malacostraca > Decapoda > Nephropidae > Homarus > Homarus gammarus. The sequence continues at coordinate 650,988 of CAUDMG010002128.1, read as the reverse complement.
AGCCCCGTATGCGCAGACCGAAGCTTTACGACACTGTCCGGGTATTTAAGACACTTCACTCAAACACACAACACTTGAGACCTGAACCTCGGCGAGGTTGGTTCTCCCGGCTCCCTGATCCTTCCCCCCGAGGTACCGCGTGACCATGATTATGATCACCCTAGCCCAGGCGAAGGTTGTGAGACTGATTCCGGTCGAGCACCCTTCGCGCAAGAAACTAAATCTTCTTGTGATTAAAGATTTTTTCGACCACATTGGACTAAAGGGGGTGACAGGGGTCGTCCGGAGTAGCGGTGGTACCCTTATCATCACGTTCGAAGAATGGGGGCAGGCCCACAAATTACCCCATCGAACCATCATCAATGGAGTTGACGTCATGTTTGACGCCCTCCTTCAGGATAACTTGATTTTGGGAGTCATTTCCCACTCTGAGATTGAGTATCTCGAAAGAGATGAACTTGGCGAGCTGATTGGAGATCAGCTCGCAGTACTTAGGAAGCTGACCAGCACAACTGCCCTGGTTGGTTCTCCTAAGGAACTTCCCAGCTCAGTTATACTGGGTTGGGAAAAAATCCCAGTGAAACCTCAACAGCCAAAACCCACTCGTTGCTACAATTGCCAGAAATATGGCCATCTGGCGAGGAAGTGTCGCGCTCCCAAGGTGTGCTCTAGCTGCGGGGTACCCGGCCACACCGACGCTGACTGCCAGGCGGCCGTTAAGAAGTGCGCGGCTTGTGGTGGCCCTCACTCCTCCTCCGACCGGCTTTGTCCCAAGTGGAGGGAGGAGTGCAGGGTGGCCAGGCTGCGGTCTAAGGAAAAGTTGACTTACAAGGAGGCTCTCCTTGCAGTCAAAACTCTAGAAAAAAACAACCAAGACCGAAACAAACAAGAAAAGAACAAACAAGACAAAAACGAACAAGAAAAGAACAATCAAGATATCAACAAAGAAGAACCTCATAATAATATCGAAGACCAGAAAGAACAAGACCAAAAAGAAGAAGACGAAGAACAAGAAGTAGAATGGAAAGTTAAAACTAAAAGAAGAACAAAGAGAAAAAAGAAGACCAACCAATCAGCTTCGGCCGAAATAGCCTAACGGCGAAGAGGCCAGAAATCCCCAACAACTTTGACTTAACACACAACACTCGTTATCAGTCTCCCATGCTGACGACGCAACTACCCACTGTGGGTGGGTGGCTGGCTGATCGTCGACCTACGCTCTCCCACGCTGAACTCCCGGCTTTGGTCTGTCCTCATCATAGATGAGAATTCCCTTCGACAGCCCTCCCGTATACGTTTTGACTGTTAGCGCTCATAGGAGCGTTATTGGTTTGTTGCTGGAGAAATAAACCCACAACGTTGACTCGTACCATATAATTCCGTCAAAACCTGTTAAAGAACAATTTACATATAACAAATGTTGTTATCTCAGGACACATATTATGAATAATACAATCAATATACATCTTAAATATAACTCACATGTTACAACTGTTGATACACCAGGAGACAATTTGTATAATATGAACAAATTACATTACATAAATATACTTAATAGAGTTATTTAGAGTTCTTATTTAGAGGCTTTACTAGTTCACGATCACACTCACGCTTTAGGGTCTAGGGTTTGACCAGAGTGTTGTTTCTCCTGCAAGAATCAGTAGACTAAAGTGAGAGGAATCACAGCCCAATAACAGCAAGAGGCGAGGCCATCTGTTTCATATTTAAACGTCAGCAAACACGTTGTCAACACTATGCCTCTCTCTCTCTCTCTCTCTCTCTCTCTCTCGTCTAGTTTATCTTATTGTGGCTATCCCTATCTTTCTCTCTCTCTTCTAGTTTATCTTACTGTGTTGGTAACAATATATATATATATATATATATATGTGTGTGTGTGTACCCGGTCGGAATTTACTGGACTTTATTTTCTCACTTGACTAGGGTTTATTAAAGATTATTAGATGGTAATGGCAGTGGAAGCGCCCCGTTAGTGAGAAATCCCGAACCAGCACAAGAGCACTTAAATTTACTAACAAAATGAATTGTCCGTGACCCGTGGAAGGATAGCGTCTGTGATTGGGATGAATGAGAGACACTGTAAATTTTAGACACTTAAATTCCCTCCAACTACAAACACAATCAAATAATGGTGCACCAATATGCGCACCTCTTAACTTGAACTTAAAACACTACTCTGGGGAATAAAAGTTATACATGATATTGAAATTATTAGAAACTCAGGCAACAATAAATTTAAAGTATTAAGAAATGTTGCTTGCACACATGAAACAGGCCTTAAGGGTTTTCACAGAATAATATCCACCACTGCGGAAGTGGTATAAAAATAAGAAATTATTACTCTACAATGAATAGGCCTTAAGGGCACTCCAACAGATGCACACCTCCTAACCTAACTTAAACACTACTCTGGGGAACAAAGGTTATATCTGAGATTGAAACTATAAAGAAATTTTAAATGCACACAGCATACATTAGTAACTGAAAAAATAGTATTAACTACACACAAAAATATTGTCTCTATTATAAAGACGTTACTGAGTCCAATACCCGTGAACCATGCTCCCTAACCTAACACACACACAGATTCCACCTACACTCCGTAGTCGTTTAAGGCACAACCAACAGGCACCCGTAGTTGAAGGCCCAAATCAGCCTTTCTCCACCTGGGAAAGTGTACCTCTAAACTCCACTGACTCTTGGCCCCAGTGTGCGACCCTGTATCACTCAGCTAGCTTCACTTTACCCCCCCCCCCCCCCCGGGTACATCCATAAAGAGGAAGGGAGTGAGCCAATCAGAGCTTGTACAGTTGAGAGATGCTTTAGCTTCCCGTTAGCAAGAGGGTTTCACTAAGCTGCTTGAAACATGTGGTATTGTGAGCCAAGGTTATAGGAGAGCTGATGACCCCAACGATCGTCCCGTCGTCAGCTGGGCACCCAGGCTGCTAGATTCCCTCAAGAGATCCTTTGATACCCTGCTAAACAGTGACAGGCCTACACTGATGGGTCCAATGGCGACAATCGCCACCCTCAATCATCAACGGCAGTCTCAAACGTCAGTCAATCTCTCACAGTCAAGTGGGTTCTGGCGGAAACCCTGAAATGAACTCACTGTTAGATCTAGTTAACTTTATCACTGCCCTTTCTAAACCCTGCCTGAGATTGAATGAGACTTACTTGTTATACTGCAATAGCGCAGCACAGGTGACTAGACCACGTGACTATTTCTGTGGACGGACGCGCAGGAATGTCCTGTAGGTCCAATCGCTTTCACGTGACTGAGGGCCAGCCAACGTCTCGTCTCTCCAAGGCGCTAGCTTAGGCCTACGTGACATATTTTCCGCCTAACTAATAACTCCTTGGGACAGCCGTAACATTATTCAGACTGAGAAACGATCTATAATAATTCCAAATTCAATAATAGTCCCTTAACTTCATGAATCACATCATTATTAATTCGGCAAATTATATTTAATATCATATAGGCCTAGTTCCACAACCTCCCACTATGTGCGGGGAGCGCTCTCTTCCCTCAGACGACCTTGAAAGCTCAGTATCGCCAATGGCGCGGCATTTGAAATTACTCTGAAATCTCTGAATATTACATGTATATACTGTATATATATATATATATATATATATAATCAACGACCTCACCAGCAAGGAATCGAACCCTCGACCTACAGGGTGTGACTAGGGAACGCTTACCGGCTAGGCCACAAGGACACTAAAAGCAGTTCTAGACTCTGTTATATTTCACACAAAGCCTGTTCATCGAGCTGATGGCACCGTGAACCTCAATGGGAAACTGCCCGTGCCTCTTATGTGGTGTCAGTAGCATTTTACCGAATCCAGCTGGTATGAAACGCGAGGTATATATATATACTTCATTTTTAGTCCATATAACACACGGACTTTGAACATATAATCAAAGTCCGCGTGTTATATGGACTAAAAATGAAATATATATATATATATATATATATATATATATATATATATATATATATATATATATATATATATATATATATATATATGTAACCGGTCGGAATTTACTGGACTTTAATTTCTCACTTGACTTGGGGTTTATTTAAAATTAATAGATGGTAATGGCAGTGGAAGCGCCCCTTTGAGAAAAAATCCCGAACCAGCACAAGAACACTTAAAACTACTAAACAAAATAAATTGTCCGTGACCCGTGGAAGGATAGCATCTGTGACTGGGATGAATGAGACACACTGTTACATTTAGACACTTATATTCCCTCCAACACTACAAACACAATCCAATAATGGTACACCAATATGCGCACCTCTTAACTTGAACTTAAAACACTACTCTGGGGAATAAAAGTTATACATGATATAAAAATTATTAGAACCTCAGGCAACAATAAATTTGAAGTATTAAGAACTGTTCCGTGCACACATGAAACAGGCCTTAAAGGCTTTCACACAATAATATCAGTCACTTAGGTACCAAAAAAAGAAATTAACTACTCTACAATGAATAGGCCTTAAGGGCACTCAACAAAATTATATGTCACTGAGGAATGGTAATAAAATGAGAAATTAAATACTCTACAATGAATAGGCCTTAAGGGCACTCAACAAAATTATATCAGTCACTGAGGAAATGGTAATAAAACATGAAATTAAATACTCTACAATGAATAGGCCTTAAGGGCACTCAACAAAATTATATCAGTCACTAAGGAAATGGTAATAAAATATGAAATTAAATACTCTACAATGAATAGGCCTTAAGGGCACTCAACAAAATTATAGCACCCCAACAGATGCACACTTCCTAACCTAACCTAACCACTACTCTGGGGAACAAGGTTATACCTGAGATCAGAATTATGAAGAACAATCAGAGGCATTAAAAGAATCAAATCACAGTATCACTCTGGTTCCACTTGATGGCACAAACATTCAAAACAATATTATCAAAATTATCTAGAAACTATTAAATTACACCCGTAATAAGGGAGGGAAAATGTTCCTCCAGGTATCTCCTAGAGACCTAGACTCACGGTCTCAGTGTGTGACCATTAGTCTACTCAGATAGCCTCAGTGTACTCCCAGTGCGTCCATAAAGCGGACGGGAGTGAGCCAATCAGACCTTGTACAGTTGAGAGAAGCTTTAGCGTCCCGTGTCGTTTAGTTGTCGGGAGCACTCGTTCACTCAAGAGATCCTTTGCTACCCCGCTAAACAGTGACAGGCCTACTTTGATCGGTCCAATGGCGACAATCGCCACCCTCAATCCTCAACGGCAGTCTCAAACGGCAGTCAATCTCAGGTCAACTCCAGTCAACTTCAGTCAAGTGGGTTCTCACGGAAACCCTGAAATGAACTCACTGTTAGCTCTAGTTTACTTTATCACTGCCCTATCTAACCCTGTCTGAGATCGAATGAGACTTACTTGTTATACTGCAATATTTCAGCACAGGTGACTAGGCCACGTGACTATTTCTGGGACAGACGCGCAGGGACGTCTTGTTCGTGTGAGTGCTATCCGGGACTGAGAGAGAGCCCGCTTCGTGTCCTCTCAAGGCGTTAGCTTAGGCCTACGTGACCTATTTTCCGCCTAACTAATAACTCCTTGGGACACCCTTTAACATTATTCAGACTGCTAAACGATCTATAATAATTTCAAATTCAATAATAGTCCCTTAACTTCATGAATCGCATCATTATTAATCCGGTAAATTACATTTAATATCATATAGGCCTAGTTCCGCAATCTCCCACTATGTGCGGGGAGCGCTCTCTTCCCTCAGACGACCTTGAACGCTCAGTACCGCTAATGGCGGGGCATTCGAAATTACTCTGAAATTTCTGAATATTACAATCGACCCCCCTAAAAAAAGACAGCACTGTCCTCATGTGCTGAGAAGACCATTCATACGACCCCCCTAAAATTTGTTCTAAGAAACTGCATCTTACCCCTTTTGCTAAACGCAGCATTCCCGTCTTCTCTTCTCTCCTGCTAACACTCGACCCCCCTGAAGAAAAACAGCACTGCCCTCATGTGCTGAGAGAACAACTTAGACCCCACCTTCAACTCTGTACTATTCCACTCACAGCTAACAACTCCATTTCTTCCCCATTTCTTCCTAGCCCAACTCATAACCAACCAGAACATCACGCTCCCCTTTTGCCTGGCCCTTAACTAGAGAACCAATGTCAAAATTAATACCAGCCCAAACAAACATGCTCTCCTTTGCCTGGCCCTTGAACTAAGAGGAACCAGTGTCAAACCAATACTCAGTCCAAAGCAAACATGCTCTCCTTTTGCCTGGTCCTTGAACTAAGAGGAACCAGTGTCAAAACAATACACAGTCCAAAACAAACATTCTCTCCTTTTGCCTGGCCCTTGAGCTAAGAGGAACCAGTGTCAAAAAAATACTCAGTCCACGTCTCCGAACCTCATGCCGGCAGACCAACCCTCTGACAATGTACCAGTCCATGTTAGTGAGGCCCTGGACATTACAACTGTACTCTCAATCCCGCTCATGACAGCAACCACTACTCAACGCACATCTCTGACCTAACCATCTCTCCAATCCCCCCTGCCCTACTCACAACTCCTCCAACTCACCCTCGACAACCTGCCCCTTCTCATTACCCTGCAACCTAAACTGTAATTTGTCGGCTTCGTCTTTCAGTTGCAGGCTCGATCGACCTCTCTGAACTACTTCTCCATCTCGCTCATCTGGAGTGGGGGCTCCTCGTCTTCCTCCTCAGATTCATCCATCGCTGGGTCTCCCGGATGCCTTAGGGTTGGAGCAGCCTTCAAGTTGCTTCGGTTTTCCACTCTCGCTTCCAGGTCTTCTTCCCCACTGGGCGCAATGCGATATAAACCAGGCCTTGGATTTAGGACCTCAACAATGTGCCATCTCGTATCAAACCAATGGTTTTGCAGCTTACACCGGCCTATTTTTACATTGTTCCTCAGCAAAACCTCCTGGCCCACTTCCCAGCTACTCTCGTGGGCTTTCTCTTCTCTTTTTCTTCTATTTATTTCCTTGCGTCTCCGAACATTGATCTCCACTGCTTCCTGCAATCTTCGTTGCCGGTCTCTAATCACCATCACCCACTCGTCTACCGGCTCTGGGTCTACTTCCGGCCTAAGGTCAAACGGCAGGTTTGGTTCTCTCCCGTAAAACAACAGGAATGGGGAAAACCCTGTCGTGGCATGCGGAGTCGCGTTGTATTGTGACACCACTGCCGGCAGATGCTCTGGCCACCTATTCTTTTCCTCTGCCTCGAGGGTGGCCAGCAGACCGTGCAGGGTTCGATTGAACCGTTCCACCATGCCATTTCCCTGTGGGTGATATGCTGACGTCCTTATTTTCTTCACCCCAAAGGTGGCACAAGTTTGTCGGACCAATGCACTGCCAAAATTCCTTCCCTGATCGGTCAACAGTCGCTCAGGTGCACCCACTGCCAGGAAGATTCGATTCACCAGGATCTTTGCAATCGTCGAGGCTTTCTGGTCTTTGGTGGGAAAGGCCCAAGTGTAACGACTGTATATGTCAACCATTATCAGGACATTCTCCAATCCTTGCCGCTTGTCCAGCAAGGTGAAATCTGCGGCCAGTGTCTCTAATGGTTTGGCAGCTTCAATCGTCCCTACATGCAGTTGGGGTTTCGGCACTTCATCTTTTGCTACTCCACACCTCTCGCAGCTGGCTATGTAGTCTCGCACTGTTTCTCCCATGCCTGACCAGAACCCTCGCTCCTGCACCAGCGACAGGGTGCGATCTCGCCCCTGATGGCCAAACTCGTCGTGGCAGGCTCTAGTCAAAGCCTCCTGCAAGTTTGGAGTTAACACTGGCACCTCCCTCCATAGTTTCTTCCCTTCGGGTCTTCTATGCCAAACAACATCTTCTCTTACTATCAGGGATTTCCTAGCTCGGTACATCTTGCGGAAATCATCATTTTTGAGCTCTACCTGTACCTCATCCTCCGGCAGCTCTCCCACCAACCATCTTCGCAGGTTTGTCATATAGTCCATGCCTTCTTGCTCCTTACGCAGCCCATCCATCGTCCACAGTTCCTTCCTTCCTGGCCCGTTCTCCTCTAATACATGCATCGCTGTATACTCTTCTTCACTATCTTCCTCCTGTTCCGCCGGGATTCTAGATAGCGTATCCGCCACAATGTTGTTCTTCCCCGGCTTGTACTCTATAGTAAAGTTAAACTGCTCGAGATCCGCATTCCACCTACTTTCCACGGCACCTAGTTTAGCCTTCTCGCGGTGACTGAGTGGGTTGTTATCTGTATAGACTGTGAAATGTTTCCCTGCCAAATAATCCCTGAATTTATCCACTACTGCCCATTTGAGTGCTAACATCTCTAACTTACGAGAACTATAGTTGTTCATGTTACGTTCCGATTTCCTCAGGCCCCGACTCGCATAGCACACCGGATGCAACCTGCCATCCTTCCGCTGGGACAGTACCGCACCGAGCCCACGAAAACTTGCATCTGTTTCTAATATAAATTCCTGAGTGAAATCTGGGCAAGCCAACACTGGTGTCTGCGTCACCTTGTCTTTCAACTCCTCAAAAGCCTGTTGCTGTCCCTCTCTCCATTCACTATCTACCCGATCCTTAGATTTCCCATGCATCAACGCATGCAGTGGAGCAGCTATTTGGGCAAACCCTTTAACAAATTTCCTATAAAATGATGTGAACCCTACAAAAGACCGCACATCTTTCACCGTCTGAGGGACTGGCCAATCTCTTACTACCCTAATCTTCTCAGGATCAGCTGTGATGCCTTCAGCTGACACCTGATATCCTAAATAACTTACTTTTGAAGCCATTATTTCACACTTTTTAGGTTTAAATCTTAAGTTATTCTCCCTCATCCTGCAAAATAATTCCCTCAATCTGACTATATGTTGATCTATTGTACTTGAAAACACCATCACATCATCAAGGTATACAAGCAACGAGGAGAAGATCTTATCCCCTAAAATCCGCTCCATGTATCTCTGAAAGGTTCCCGGACTATTTGACAATCCCATAGGCAGTCGCCTGTACTCAAAGTGTCCGAAGCTTGTGCTGAAGGCAGTCTTTGGACGGTCTGAAGGTTTTACTTCTATCTGGTGATATCCCGCCGCCAGATCAAACGTTGAGAAAAACTGGGCCCCCGTCAGAGATTCTAGAGTTTCATTTATCCTAGGCAGAGGAAACGCATCGCGTACCGTGACCTTATTTAAGTCACGATAGTCAATGCACAACCTCAGCGTCCCGTCCTTTTTCCTCACTACTACAATGGCGGCAGAGTACGGACTCTCACTATGCTGAATTACTCCCTGATCTAACAGCTGGCTAATGTGCTGCTTCACCTCTGGTACCTGGTTTGGAGGGATCCTCCGATATGGCACCCTAACTGGCCTGTCTGTAGTCACTGGGATCTCATGCTGAACCCCAATAGCCTTTCCTATGGGCTGGCCCTCTTCTTCAAAAATATCACTAAACTCTTCTATTAAACACCTAACTGCACTCTCTTGTCCCTCATTCATTTCCTCCGTGTGCACTTTGACCTCCGTACGGGCATCCGGTTGCACTGTTCTCACATGCACCTCTTCCCTGATGTCTTCCTCGACTTCCGTCCCCGAAGCCACTTTCCCAATCCGCCAATTGCCCCTCAAGCTCGTACGACTATCAGACAGATTTGCCACCAACACCTGGGTCATGCCTCTAACCACTCTTACAGCTGTCGGCAACACTATCACACCCTCAGGCATCCAACCTTCATCCTCTATTGTTAGAGGTTCAATCACTACTTCTTTGTTAGCTACCTGGCTTAATGAGGGAACACATACTGACAGCAACCGAGTACTCCGGGGAGGAATGGTTGGTCTTTCCTTCCTCTCTGTCATACAATACCCCAAGCTGATGGCCTCTATTGCACATAACTGCCTAACCTCATGCAAGCAATTTTCCCACTGAGCGGTGCTCCTGGCTTCCCTGCACAAGTGATACATGTGCGGCCAGATCTCCGCAACCTCCCCCAGCACATTCATCCCCAACAACCCGACATGAGCTTGCCCCTTACCCTGGGTCTCAATCCCTGGACAAACCAACATCCCCACATCAGTGACTTCCACCCCACATACGACCATAGTGACCCGAATACACCCCACACACGGCACTGGAAACCCTGACGCCCCTTTTACCCTTATTCGAGTGGGCTGCAACACCACGCCTGCAGGCTCCAGCTCCCGACGGTAGAAAAGTTCATCAATTAGCGACACTTCTGCCCCAGTATCTGCTAAACCCCACATTTCACGACCCGCTACCAGCACCGAGACCTTAGGACACTCTGCTTTCAGCCTTAAGGTACCTTCTGTTGTGATTAAATTTGTCATGCGAACCACGCTTGACCATGGGTCGGCTCTCTCTTGACTCATAACATCGCCGGAGGAATCTATTGGTGAGGCCAGGAACGGTTGGCGAGGACTGCCTGGCCTTGGCCATTTCCCGACCGCCAGTTCTGATTGTTATTTCCAACTCGATACTGGCCATTGGCCACGTATCCCCTTGGGACACTCTCTCCTGGTCTGGACCCGTTCGTGCAATTGAACCTGAAATGGCCCTCTTGTCCACACGCATAGCACCTCGGGGGAATCGAGCCTCCAGTCTGCGGCTCGTTCTCTCTTCCTTTAGTCAGCGGTACCTCCCTCAAAGCTTCTCGTTTTTGTTCCGCCTCTCTCAGCCCCGTGATCCACTCGTCTAGACTATGGTGAGGATACTTCTTGATCTCATCCACTAACCACATACGGCTTTGTTCCTCCTTGAGCCCCCGAGTGATTGCATCTCCCAACAGGGCCTTATCATATTTATGATCATGGTGGTTCAACTCATCGTTTAAATCTAGCATAGCGTCATAATATTCAAGAAGCGTTTCGTTGCTCCCTTGTTTCCGCGTCATCACCTTCTGAATGGCGTCGTACGTGGCCGTCGGTCCGCCATATTGCTGCTTCAAATAACAAGTTAACTCATCTACGGTTTCCCAGTCTCTGCGTGCGTTGTATACGCGATCTGCCGCAGGCCCCGCAAGATGCCTTATTATGAATTGGATTCGACTGACTTCGTCTCCGTCTAACAGCTTGAGGGTTCGGTCAACCTCTCTTAACCACTTTCCTACCTCTATTCCTGGCCTACCGTCGAACTTAGACATGGTCAACCCGGCCCCGAGACTAGTTCCCTCTCTACTATTGTGTCTCCTCATCTCCCACATTGTCTCATCGTGCTGTATTTTATACTGTGTCTTTACCCTATCTAGTGCATCCCCCAACAGAGCTATGTGTTGTTGGTGTTCCGTCTCTAACTGTTGCAATTGTGTGTGGTACTCCCCCTTAACTGTTGTACATATACTCCATACTCCCCCCTGATTTGGTTCACCCATGCCTGACATTCCCCATTGATCTTCCCTTCTAACTGTTCCAATCGCTCCTGGTACTCACCCCGGATTTTCCCCTCTAGCTTCCCAATACGTTCCACGAACTCTTCTCTCAACTGCACCGTCAACCACAACAACCCCATTCCCACGGCGAGCATGAGTAGAGTTGGGGTCACACTCTCTACCGTTTCCATCCACTCCATGATTACGCTCATTATCCCAACCACAGAACTATCAGTCACGACATAAAATTAACTACGCTCTGCTACCATTTGTAACCGGTCGGAATTTACTGGACTTTAATTTCTCACTTGACTTGGGGTTTATTTAAAATTAATAGATGGTAATGGCAGTGGAAGCGCCCCTTTGAGAAAAAATCCCGAACCAGCACAAGAACACTTAAAACTACTAAACAAAATAAATTGTCCGTGACCCGTGGAAGGATAGCATCTGTGACTGGGATGAATGAGACACACTGTTACATTTAGACACTTATATTCCCTCCAACACTACAAACACAATCCAATAATGGTACACCAATATGCGCACCTCTTAACTTGAACTTAAAACACTACTCTGGGGAATAAAAGTTATACATGATATAAAAATTATTAGAACCTCAGGCAACAATAAATTTGAAGTATTAAGAACTGTTCCGTGCACACATGAAACAGGCCTTAAAGGCTTTCACACAATAATATCAGTCACTTAGGTACCAAAAAAAGAAATTAACTACTCTACAATGAATAGGCCTTAAGGGCACTCAACAAAATTATATGTCACTGAGGAATGGTAATAAATGAGAAATTAAATACTCTACAATGAATAGGCCTTAAGGGCACTCAACAAAATTATATCAGTCACTGAGGAAATGGTAATAAAACATGAAATTAAATACTCTACAATGAATAGGCCTTAAGGGCACTCAACAAAATTATATCAGTCACTAAGGAAATGGTAATAAAATATGAAATTAAATACTCTACAATGAATAGGCCTTAAGGGCACTCAACAAAATTATAGCACCCCAACAGATGCACACTTCCTAACCTAACCTAACCACTACTCTGGGGAACAAGGTTATACCTGAGATCAGAATTATGAAGAACAATCAGAGGCATTAAAAGAATCAAATCACAGTATCACTCTGGTTCCACTTGATGGCACAAACATTCAAAACAATATTATCAAAATTATCTAGAAACTATTAAATTACACCCGTAATAAGGGAGGGAAAATGTTCCTCCAGGTATCTCCTAGAGACCTAGACTCACGGTCTCAGTGTGTGACCATTAGTCTACTCAGATAGCCTCAGTGTACTCCCAGTGCGTCCATAAAGCGGACGGGAGTGAGCCAATCAGACCTTGTACAGTTGAGAGAAGCTTTAGCGTCCCGTGTCGTTTAGTTGTCGGGAGCACTCGTTCACTCAAGAGATCCTTTGCTACCCCGCTAAACAGTGACAGGCCTACTTTGATCGGTCCAATGGCGACAATCGCCACCCTCAATCCTCAACGGCAGTCTCAAACGGCAGTCAATCTCAGGTCAACTCCAGTCAACTTCAGTCAAGTGGGTTCTCACGGAAACCCTGAAATGAACTCACTGTTAGCTCTAGTTTACTTTATCACTGCCCTATCTAACCCTGTCTGAGATCGAATGAGACTTACTTGTTATACTGCAATATTTCAGCACAGGTGACTAGGCCACGTGACTATTTCTGGGACAGACGCGCAGGGACGTCTTGTTCGTGTGAGTGCTATCCGGGACTGAGAGAGAGCCCGCTTCGTGTCCTCTCAAGGCGTTAGCTTAGGCCTACGTGACCTATTTTCCGCCTAACTAATAACTCCTTGGGACACCCTTTAACATTATTCAGACTGCTAAACGATCTATAATAATTTCAAATTCAATAATAGTCCCTTAACTTCATGAATCGCATCATTATTAATCCGGTAAATTACATTTAATATCATATAGGCCTAGTTCCGCAATCTCCCACTATGTGCGGGGAGCGCTCTCTTCCCTCAGACGACCTTGAACGCTCAGTACCGCTAATGGCGGGGCATTCGAAATTACTCTGAAATTTCTGAATATTACATATATATATATATATACACACACACTAGCAGAATCGCCGCCCTCCGGCCGGCTCATCTGCTAGGCAACGGTAGGACCCCATCCACCGGGAGGCTCCTCATTGTCTCACTGTTCAGGCCCCAAAACTTCTTCTTCCATTAATAGTTCATTAACGGTGTATGTAAGTTCCACCATGTTTTTCACTACAGCGGTACAGCAAAGTATATTTTTTTTAGCATTAAACTGATAATATTTTATTGTCTAATGATCACTAAATATAACACCACCCATCATCACTACATATAACATCATCCATCATCACTACATATAACACCATCCATCATCACTACATATAACACCATCCATCATCACTACATATAACACCACCCATCATCACTACATATAACATCCATCATCACTACAAATAGCATCATCCATCATCACTACATATGTTTGGGTTGGGTTTTGATATCAAACGATCTCACTTGTTAACACTTGCCTGAATGAGTGTAGAGTAGTCGCTGGTACCTTTGATGAAGCTGGGTGAGAATAATAGGTAATCTCACGGCGTGTCACCTTTCATACAGTCGTTGAATCGTTGCGTCGTCCCAGCCGCCCTGGGTTACACTTGTAATTATCTTAGCTTGTAAGTATACACAAGTGTACACAGGTTCTGCTATCTTCATTTGTGGTTCCTTGGTTTAATGTAAACACACGTGGTGATTTTCTAGTTATATTGGATGCGCTAGTAATTACAGAATTGTTTGTTGACAGACTACTGAGCATTAGCTATTAGCTTGTAATTAGCTTATATAATTAGAGAGAGATACAGCCTTTGGAGCTATGCTCACACAGGTCTATTTGGTACGGTGTCTGGCTGTGAACTAGGCGAACCTCTCTCTGTCTGCTTGTAAAGGGGTATGTAATCTGTACGTCGACTCAGAGATAAGAGGCTACACTCCACAGGCCTACTCTCATGGAGGTCTGGGGACATATATTTATGGGTTGTAGCCTGAATCTGTGTGAAACTACAAATGTTTATGTGTGCTGTATACCCTAGGAGGTGTGACAGAACAAATGCTTATATAGCTGTATGCTCAATAGTCTGGGTGATAGAATGTATATAATGAATATATGTCCTTAGCCCATATTTATATAATACTAGTTGATAGGGGCTAGAACATCGCTCGGCTACCACCCATCGAGTTCCAAGCAGTGTAAATCCACGCAGATAAGCCCTTTGTGTACCTAACCTTGTTATAATGGTGTGTGTGCTTTAGCTAAGCTGAGATCTTCAACCTTGTGTAAATGGTGGTTGAGATTCAATGAACTTGCCTACAGTGCCTTTCTAAAATGTTTCTGCTTGAACAAAATACTCGTACACTGAATAACACAAATGGTAAAGGTTGTTATCACAAGGCTTGATTTCACAAATCTTAAGATATTAAAAATGTATAATATTGCTAAGTATACAATAATATGTTTCACTTATATAAGAAAATGTTTTTAATATTTTTATTTTTTATTATTACTTATAATGAGTTTACTGAGCATTGACTATTGGTTTTATGTATTTATAAAATCATAAATTCAAATTCACATAGGAAGGAAATATGTTCATGGGTTGGTAACGTTTTTTTAGGGAAATGGCAAGTAACTTGTTAATTGTCTGGCCTCATATAGTAACCCTTAACTTGCTCTTATCCTGACACAGCAAAATTAATCTGTTCTGTGTAGGAAAAATTAAAATACAAAAATACTGAACATTACGAAGGCGTGCATGGACACAGATCTAGGTGTGAAGATTTTGATGAATGTGTATGCTGAGCATAAGAGTATATGCTAGTGTCAATATGACGACCTACAGTGTATCAGCATTTCCTGATCATCTGCAGCTATTAAGATTAGTCATTCACTATTAGAAGAAGTTCAGTTTGTTTAACCAATGTTAAAATTGTCAGATTATTTTATTAGGATTAGTCCCATATATCATGCATTAAACTTAGAAGTAGAAAACAATAGGATATGCATACAAGAATAACATCATAGATAGGGGTTAATTACAGATCTCCCTTGGCTATCTGCAAAGCGTCAAGGAGATTAATAACAGTTTGTGTTATATAACATTCACATTTCTGAGCTTGTAGTACAGACGTGCATCTATCTACGCTTAATCTGTTCGTGCAGAACGTAGTTTCATGCGATACTCATTGGATACAGCTTGTGTATTTGTAGTGTCTACGGCCTGCGTAGGTACGTCTTGGGCGTTTTGGTTTTCATTTTGTGCAGACGTAGAGTCTACTGTAGGAGCGTCGTGTACAATGGTGGGAAGCAAGTCAGAGCTCACCTTTTTTAATCTATCCAAGTGTACTACGTCGGTAATTTGAGTATCTGGTTTAAGTATTTTGAATTTGTTACCGTGCTCTTTGGCAATTATCAGGAAGGGTCCTGAAAATGTCGGCGAAAGTTTAGAGATTCTTTCAGGTTCTCTTATCATGACAGCGTCGCCTATTTGAAGCGTGATAGGCTTAGCATGTTTATGTTGTGTGTAAATCATTTGAGGGCGCGATGCTGCTAACTGTTTATGCACTTTTCCATGGATGTCAGAGAAAGTATTGGTTTGCTTCTTTGCATAATCATCCATGTTATATACAGGTTGTTTAGGTCCTGTAAGTATGTCATAGGGTAACCTTTTATCGGTCCCATGTATAATATAGTAGGGTGCTTTGCCTGTGATGCTATTTATTGACCCATTTATTGACGCTGTTACTTGAGACAACCAAACCTCCCATGCTGCCTGCATTGGATTCACTCTATGTCTGAGAATCTCTAGGATTTTGCGATTAGTCCGCTCAACTAGGCCATTTGATTGTGGGTGATAAGCTGCTGTGAAGCTTTGTTGAATGCCGTATTGATGGCATATGGTTGCAAGAAGTTGATTCTTAAATTCTGATCCGTTGTCGGATAGAATAACCTTAGGTGAAGTGAACGAACATATGAGATGCGTCAATAAAGCGTGTGCCACAGTCTCCGCGGATTTATCCTCCAAGGGAACTAGAATCACGAATCTGGAGAAGTGATCAACACACACAAGTATGTAGGTAGAGCCTTGATGGCTTTTTGGCAGTTGCAATAAGTCGATTGCGACTGTGTCGAATGGACGTTCGGGCGTCGGGTATTCGAGAATTGGAGCAGGGTGCATCGTAGTTCCCTTGTGTTGAGCAAAAGATAAACAATTAGCAATGTGTCGCCCAATGTCCCTTTTCATTGTACTCCAATAGTAAGATTTTCTTATTTCTGCAAGGTATTTGTCACGCCCTGGATGGCCTGCTTGAGGTGTATTGTGGTACAGACTTAGTACCGTGTCTCGTAGGTTGTCAGGTACAACAATTTGTGTGACAGTATCCTGCACTGTTTTTGTTGTACGGTGCAGTATGTCTTGTTGCAGTTCAAACTATTTGAACGGAAGAGGAAACTTTGGTAGATTGTCCTCCTCACCTGATTCTAGAGCATAAATTACGTTAGACCACATTGGATCTTGCCTTTGTTCCTCTCTTAAGTTTTGTGGGGTGAACAAGGGTATTGGTATGACTGGAGCTATGTGTCTGGACAGTGCGTCGGCAACCACATTCGCGCGTCCCGGTAAGTGTTTAAAGGCGGGTTCGAATTCTTGAATGGTCAAGTACCAACGTACAAGTCTGCCAGAGAGGTTCTTTCCATCCGTTACTGCTGCATGATCCGTATAGACTGTTATTTGATAACCAAATATCACATCTTTGAATTTCTTTAATGACCAGACCACAGCTAACGCCTTTAGATGAGTTACTGAATAGCGTGTTTCTGCATCATTAAGTTCATGGCTTGCATAAGCAATTACTCTATTTTTCCCTCTAGTGTCTAGCTGAATGAGAACAGCTCCTAGCCCTTGTCCGGAGGCGTCGGTGCACAGGGTGAAAGGTTGAGTATAATCAGGAAATGCCAATACTGGTGCATTGGTCAATGCTTCCTTTAATGCATTAAAGCTGTTTTCCTGTTCATTGTTCCAAACAAATGTTGCATCTTTTTTTTTCAGTAAATTTGTCACGGGGGCGGCTAATTTAGCATACCCGTGAATGAATGAGCGATAGAAGTCGGAAAGTCCGAGGAAACTACGCACTTTGTCTACATTTGCAGGACAGGGAAATCGTTCAACTGCCTTAACCTTGAAGTCCATAGTATGGATGCCGTTCCCGTCAACTACGTGTCCAAGGAATTGAACTTTAGATTTGAGAAATTCGCATTTAGAGAGCTTAATTTTCAAACCTGCTTTATGAATTTTTTTAAACACTTCACGTAATTTGACGAGATGACTGTTTACATCTTTGCTTACAATAATCAAATCATCTAGATAGGCATAAACTGTATTGCCAATCATTCCTGCAAACAATGTATTAAGCATTCGCTGAAATGTTAATGGCGCATTTCGTAGTCCAAATGGCATTCTTAAAAATGTTGAGTACCTGTTAGGACTGCAGATACTATGCTCCAATCTTTAGTAAGTTTGGGCTCGTGGACAACCTTCCTCGTATCTGTTGAGTTAGTTATCACTTTCACATTTGTGCTGAGCATTGGATGTGAATTTTGCATAGTATGGTATGTAGTGCTATTAAATGTTATAGTATGTCGACTAGGTTGGACATCTATATTATTTTGTTTTAATGTTTGATGACCTAATAATCCATCAGCTGGTAGAGAAAAATCTTTTACTATATAAAACTCAGCTAGAAAGATTTCACTGGGATCACAAAAACCTATAGGTAATGTAATGACTCCCATAATATCTAAATGTTGGCCTGATACTCCGGAGAGATCGACATCAGTAGGCCTTATTTGCCTTTTATTATCAGGAGAACGTCGATTCAATTCAGTAAATGACGTTAGCCAGATAACATTAGCGCACGCTTCCGTATCTATGTCTAAAGAGAGCTTGGTGTTACCTACACTCACTGGTATTGTCAATACTTCTACTTTACATAGTGCAGCGATCAATGACGCTGTCATGGAAGCATTGTTAGTAATATGTGATCTTATCCCAGGTCGTGTTGGACATGGCGCAAATCTTCCCCCGACGGATTTTGAATTTGCCGCCGTTGATTGCGCTCTAAATAATCGTGCCTGCATTTCTGCAGAGTTACACAATCCTCTGAACTGTGTGATGTAGAATGATGTAGTAAACACCACTGGTCACTTTTGGGTTCGGAAGCATTGTATGTCTCGCTTACTGCATTTTGATTTAACTTTTCATTTTGATTTTTGAAGTTGCTTCTCTTGGCTTTGTTAAACTGATCGGTATTACCGTCTCGTGGTGCATAGAAACAGTCTTCAGTCTTGTGATTCTGTTTCTTACAAAATTTACAAACAGTTTTTTGTTTAGGCTTGATACCTGTTTCTTTTTTAACCTTAATTGGTGCGATTGCCACAGGTGCAATGGTACTAGCACGAGGTATGTATGGGGGGGGGGGGTTCTCTTTGTCTTTTCTGCATAATCTGTGAGTTTCGCTGACTGGGGGTAATTTTCCCTTTTAGCTTGTTTAAACTCTATTTCTTGAATAAGAAATATAAATTGGATATACTCAATAAGACGATACACGTTTTCCTCCTTCTTGGTATGGTTGTTTTCCCACCAATCAGAAGCGGAGAAGTGTGTTTTCGCGTCGTCATAAGCTTGTCCCACCATAGACTGTGCCATGAAGAGATCCTGTGCTTGGATTCGCGTTAATGTTCTGCTTACCATTCTAAAAACCCATGTAAGGTGACTCACCTCCTCCCTGATCAAAAAATCGTATCAAATTTCTTTTGAACTCATCATATGTTGATCTAGTAAAGGCTGAAGCATTCATTAGGTTACTTGCCCGACATGCCGGTTTCATGTGACCACGGACGAATGCTTTACGATCCTCGTCATCTTGGACATTATTATGTCTCATCGCATCCTCACATGCTCGGAGAAATGCGAATACATTATAGTTAGGTTCTTCCCCTGTGAAGTCTCGAATCCGATCATGCTGTGGTAATATTTTCCACACATTAGTTGCTTTCATCACTGGGTTAGTCATGTTTGTGGTTATGGGTTTACTAGTTAATGGCAATGCTGGTAAATTACTCGTGTACTGATCAGCAGATGTCAATACACTGTCCGAGGTAGGTTCACTATACAGAGGTGTAGTGTCGTAAGAACGTCCTGACCTAAGTTGTGTAAATAATAATTCGTTATTTGTTTTATCTATGATTGCTTCACTAATTTCTATTGAAGTGTTTACTGTTAGTTCAGGTTCAATGACTTGTAATTCATGCGCACCTTCGAGTTCACATGTGTCAGTGTTAACAGTGTCATGAGGTACAGTGTCACTTGAATTATTATCTAAGTTTTAATTAAATTGATCGTTAACAATATATAAATGATTCATAAATGTTTCTTAGATTAAAATGTTTAATAACTTTGCCAATCCATTCACAATAAGGTAATGTGAAAAGTAATTTTAGTGATAATTAATTGTATAAGTCATTTTCCATTAATTGTTACAAGGCACTTGATAATTAATAATCTACCACGATGTCTACCGTGTGAAGATATGTTTTCAATTATATATATTATGTGTATACAGTACATACTTAATGATTGTTCGTGAAATACCTAATACCGTAGAGTTGATTGTAGTATCTCGGAGAAATCCTCTTGTTTACATCTGGTCAGCTGGGCTGGGTGTATGACGTAGTCGTCCAGATGTCGCCGCTCTAGATGACGTCACTGTTGGAGGTTCTCTACCCACAACATCTGATCTGGTCCAGGTCGATGAGGGTTAGGTCGATACGCGATATCCTGAGAAGGTACCTATGGTTATCGCCTTCCTGTCAAGGTGACTAATAGCTCTTGTAAGCCATACACATCTGCTCTGTCTTGAGGGTTTTCTGTAGGTTACGTGTATGTGTAACCGCTTAAGAGTTAGTGTTACCACTTATAAGTTATTGTTACCACTTGTACTGATACACAGTTAAAGTAACTTGTTATTTGTTACTTGTAGTAGTCACTTATTTGTTGTGTTACTTTATAAGTATTTTTTTTGGTACTTATAAAGTTTTCTCTAATTCACTAGAAATCACTGGAACTTGAAGCACTGATAAATTGTTTTTAGATTCGTAACCGCTGCCACCATTGTTTGGGCCCGGTTTTGATATCAAACGATCTCACTTGTTAACACCTGCCTAAATGAGTGTAGAGTAGTCCCTGGTACCTTTGATGAAGCTGGGTGAGATTAATAGGCAATCTCACGGCGCGTCACCTTTCATACAGTCGTTGAATCGTTGAGTCGTACCAGCCGCCCTGGGTTACACTTGCAATTATCTTAGCTTCTAAGTATACACAAGTGTACACAGGTTCTGTTACCTTCATTTGTGGTTCCTTGGTTTAATGTAAGCACACTTGGTGATTTTCTAGTTATATTGGATGCTCTGGTAATTACAGAATTGTTTGTTGACAGACTACTGAGCATTAGCTATTAGCTTGTAATTAGCTTATATAATTAGAGAGAGATACAGCCTTGGGAGCTATGCTCACACACGTCTCTTTGGTACGGTGTCTGGCTGTGAACTAGGCGAACCTCTCTCTGTCTGCTTGTAAGGGGATATGTAATCTATACGTTAACACAGAGATAAAAGGCTACACTCCACAGGGCTACTCTCATGGAGGCCTGGGCACATGTATTTATGGGTTGTAGCCTGAATCTGTGTGAAACTACAAATGTTTATGTGTGCTGTATACCCTAAGAGGTGTGACAGAACAAATGCTTATATAGCTGTATGCTCAATAGATTGGGTGATAGAATGTATATAATGAATATATGTCCTTAGCCCATATTTATATAATACTAATTGATAAGGGCTAGAACGCATTTAACACCATCCATCATCACTACATATAACACCATCCATCATCACTGCATATAACACCACCCATCATCACTACATATAACAGCATCCATCATCACTACATATAACATCATCCATCATCACTACATATAACACCATCCGTCATCAATACATGTAACACCATCCATCATCACTACAGATCGGTAAAGTAGTTTCCGAGATTCTCGTGCAGACACACAGACAAACAGACAGACTTCTTTGTTTTATATATATATATATATATATAATATATATATATATATATATATATATATATATATATATATATATATATATATATATATGTGTGTGTGTGTGTGTGCAATATTCAGAAACTTCAGTGTAATTTCAAATTCAGCGCCATTGGCGATGCTGAGTTCAAGGTCGTCTGAGGGAAGACCGCGCTCCACCTACGTGCAGAGTTTGTGGAACTAGGCCTATACGATATTGAATGTAGTTTACCGAATTAATAATGATGCGATTCATGAAGTTATGGGACTATTATTGAATTTGAAATTATTATAGATCATTTACCAGTCAGAATAATGTTACGGGTGTCCCAAGAAAGTTATTAGTTAGGCAGAAAATATGTCACTAGGCCTAAGCTAGCGCCTTGGAGAGACGGGAGGCTGGCTGGTCCTCAATCACGTGAAAGTGATCGGACCTACAGGACGTCCCTGCGCGTCCGTCCACAGAAATAGTCACGTGGTCTAGTCACCTGTGTTGCGCTATTGCAGTATAACAAGGTTTCCGTCAGAACCCACTTGAATGCTAGAGATTGACTGCCGCTTGAGACTGCCGTTGATGATTGAGGATTGGCGATTGTCGCCATTGGAACGATCAGTGTAGGCTTGTCACTGGTTAGCGGGGTAGCAAAGGATCTCTTGAGTGAACGAGTGCTCCCGACAACTAAAACGACACGGGACCAGCATCAGCATTGGGCGATCAGTTCTTACCACGAGGGTGCACAACACCACGTGCCCTCGGTCAGCTAGAATTATGACCTACTGGCCATGGTCACCTACAGGCGTTCTCTCTTCCCGCCCATGTACGCACTGAGAGTACACTGAGGCTATCTGAGTAAATAAATGGTCACACACTGAGACCAGGAGTCTAGGGGAAACCTAGAGGAACATTTTAACTCCCTTATTCCGGGTGTATGTTGAGTTGGGTGGAGCATGGTTCACGGGTATTGGTGGACCCAGTAACATCTCAATAATAGTGACAATATTCTTGTGTGTAGTTAATACCATTTTTCAATTTCTGATATTATCTTGACGTGTGTGGTAATAGTTCCTAAATGATTTTGATAGTATTGTTTTTTGAATGTTTGTGTCACTAAGTGGAACCAAAGTGATACTGTGATTTAATTCCTTTAATGCATCTAATTTTTCTTTATAATTCAGATCTCAGGTATAACCTTTGTTCCCCAGAGTAGTGGTTAAGTTAGGTTAGGAAGTGTGCATCTGTTGGGGTGATATAATTTTGTTGAGTGCCCTTAAGGCCTATTCATTGTAGAGATATTAATTTCTTGTTTTTTTAATACCATTTTCTCAGTGCTGGATATTATTTTGTTGAAAGCCCTTAAGGCCTGTTTCATGTGTGCAAGCAACATTTCTTAATACTTTAAACTTATTATTCTCTAATGAGGCATTGCCTGAATTTCTAATAATTTCAACGTCAAGTATAACTTTTATTCCCCAGAGTAGTGTTTTAAGTTCAAGTTAAGAGGTGCGCATATTGGTGTACCATTATTGTTTGTGTTTGTAGTGTTGGAGGGAATATAAGTGTAAATTTTACAGTGTGTCTCATTCATCCCAGTCACAGACGCTATCCTTCCACCGGTCACGGACAATTCATTTTGTTTACTAGATTTAAGTGTTCTTGTGCTGGTTCGGGATTTTTCTCAAAGGGGCGCTTCCACTGCAATTACCATCTAATAATCTTTAATAAAACCCAAGTCAAGTGAGAAATTAAAGTCCAGCAATTCCGACCGGTTACATATATATATATATATATATATATATATATATATATATATATATATATATATGTATATATATTTCATTAGCCCAATAAAGCACGCGGACTTCTACATACAATCAACACCTCAACCCGCCAGGATTCGAACCCACGGCCCACAAGCCTATGACTGTGACCGGGGAACGCTAACCGCTGGACCACCAGGATGCTAAAAGCAGTCCTAGACTTTGTTATATTTCACACAAAGCCTGTTCAACGAGCTTATGGCGCCGTGAACCTCTAATGGGGACCACCCGCACCACTTACGTGGTCAGAGTAACGTTTTACCAAATCCGGCTTCGAAACACGAGGATCCATATATATTTCATTAGCCCAATAAAGCACGCGGACTTCTACATACAATCAACACCTCAACCCGCCAGGATTCGAACCCACGGCCCACAAGCCTATGACTGTGACCGGGGAACGCTAACCGCTGGACCACCAGGATGCTAAAAGCAGTCCTAGACTTTGTTATATTTCACACAAAGCCTGTTCAACGAGCTTATGGCGCCGTGAACCTCTAATGGGGACCACCCGCACCACTTAGGTGGTCAGAGTAACGTTTTATCAAATCCGGCTTCGAAACACGAGGATCCATATATATTTCATTAGCCCAATAAAGCACGCGGACTTCTACATACAATCAACACCTCAACCCGCCAGGATTCGAACCCACGGCCCACAAGCCTATGACTGTGACCGGGGAACGCTAACCGCTGGACCACCAGGATGCTAAAAGCAGTCCTAGACTTTGTTATATTTCACACAAAGCCTGTTCAACGAGCTTATGGCGCCGTGAACCTCTAATGGGGACCACCCGCACCACTTAGGTGGTCCCCATTAGAGGTTCACGGCGCCATAAGCTCGTTGAACAGGCTTTGTGTGAAATATAACAAAGTCTAGGACTGCTTTTAGCATCCTGGTGGTCCAGCGGTTAGTGTTCCCCGGTCACGCGTGTTAAATGGACTAAAAATGAAGTATATATATGTACCTCGCGTTTCATACCAGCTGGATTCGGTAAAATGCTACTGACACCACATACGAGGCACGGGCAGTTTCCCATTGAGGTTCACGGCGCCATCAGCTCGATGAACAGGCTTTGTGTGAAATATAACAGAGTCTAGAACTGCTTTTAGTGTCCTTGTGGCCTAGCCGGTAAGCGCTCCCTAGTCACACCCAGTAGGTCGAGGGTTCGATTCCTTGCTGGTGAGGTCGTTGATTGTATGTTCAAAGTCCGCGTGTTAAATGGACTAAAAATGAAGTATATATATGTACCTCGCGTTTCATACCAGCTGGATTCGGTAAAATGCTACTGACACCACATACGAGGCACGGGCAGTTTCCCATTGAGGTTCACGGCGCCATCAGCTCGATGAACAGGCTTTGTGTGAAATATATATATATATATATATATATATATATAACAAAAAAGTCTGTCTGTCTGTTTGTTTATTTGTCTGTGTGTCCGCACGAGAATCTCGGAAATTACTTTACCGATCTGTAGTAATGATGGATGGTGTTATATTTAGTGATGATGGATGGTGTTATATGTAGTGATGATGGATGGTGTTATATGTAGTGATGATGGATGATGTTATATGTAGTGATGATGGATGATGTTATATGTAGTGATGATGGATGTTGTTATATGTAGTGATGATGGGTGGTGTTATATGTAGTGATGAATGGATGGTGTTATATGTAGTGATGATGGATGGTATTATATGTAGTGATGACGGATGATGTCATATGTAGTGATGATGGATATTGTTATATGTAGTGATGATGGATATTGTTATATGTAGTGATGATGGATGATGTTATATGTATTGATGATGGATGTTGTTTTATGTCGTGATGATGGGTGGTGCTATATGTAGTGATGATGGATGGCGTTATATGTAGTGGTGATGGATGGTGCTATATGTAGTGATGATGGATGATGTTATATGTAGTGATGATTGGTGGTGTTATATGTAGTGATGATGGATGGTATTATATGTAGTGATGATGGATGGTGTTACATGTATCAATGATGGATATTGTTATATGTAGTGATGATGGATGGTGTTATATGTAGTGATGATGGATGATGTTATATGTAGTGATGATGGGTGGTGTTATATGTAGTGATCATTAGACAATAAAATAATAACAGTTTAATGCTAAAAATAAATATACTTTGGTGTACCGTTGTAGTGAAAACATGGTGGAACTTACATACACCGTTAATGAACTATTAATGGAAAAAGAAGTTTTGGGGACTGAACAGTGAGACAATATGGAGTCTCCCGGAGGGTGGCATCCTACCTTGGCCTAGCGGATGAACCGCCCGGAGGGCGGCGATTCTGCTAGTATATATATATATATATATATATATATATATATACAGTATATACATATATATATATATATATAATAATCAACGACCTCACCAGCAAGGAATCGAACCCTCGACCTACTGGGTGTGACTTGGGAACGCTTACCGGCTAGGCCACAAGGACACTAAAAGCAGTTCTAGACTCTGTTATATTTCACACAAACCCTGTTCATCGAGCTGATGGCGCCGTGAACCTCATTGGGAAACTGCCCGTGCCTCGTATGTGGTGTCAGTAGCATTTTACCGAATCCAGCTGGTATGAAACGCGAGGTACATATATATACTTCATTTTTAGTCCATTTAACACGCGGACTTTGAACATATAATCAACGACCTCACCAGCAAGGAATCGAACCCTCGACCTACTGGGTGTGACTAGGGAACGCTTACCGGCTAGGCCACAAGGACACTAAAAGCAGTTCTAGACTCTGTTATATTTCACACAAAGCCTGTTCATCGAGCTGATGGCGCCGTGAACCTCATTGGGAAACTGCCCGTGCCTCGTATGTGGTGTCAGTAGCATTTTACCGAATCCAGCTGGTATGAAACGCGAGGTACATATATATACTTCATTTTTAGTCCATTTAACACGCGGACTTTGAACATATAATCAACGACCTCACCAGCAAGGAATCGAACCCTCGACCTACTGGGTGTGACTAGGGAACGCTTACCGGCTAGGCCACAAGGACACTAAAAGCAGTTCTAGACTATGTTATATTTCACACAAAGCCTGTTCATCGAGCTGATTGCGCCGTGAACCTCATTGGGAAACTGCCCGTGCCTCGTATGTGGTGTCAGTAGCATTTTACCGAATCCAGCTGGTATGAAACGCGAGGTACATATATATACTTCATTTTTAGTCCATTTAACACGCGGACTTTGAACATATAATCAACGACCTCACCAGCAAGGAATCGAACCCTCGACCTACTGGGTGTGACTAGGGAACGCTTACCGGCTAGGCCACAAGGACACTAAAAGCAGTTCTAGACTATGTTATATTTCACACAAAGCCTGTTCATCGAGCTGATGGCGCCGTGAACCTCATTGGGAAACTGCCCGTGCCTCGTTCACGGCGCCATCAGCTCGATGAACAGGCTTTGTGTGAAATATAACAGAGTCTAAAACTGCTTTTAGTGTCCTTGTGGCCTAGCCGGTAAGCGTTCCCTAGTCACACCCAGTAGGTCGAGGGTTCGATTCCTTGCTGGTGAGGTCGTTGATTATATGTTCAAAGTCCGCGTGTTAAATGGACTAAAAATGAAGTATATATATGTACCTCGCGTTTCATACCAGCTGGATTCGGTAAAATGCTACTGACACCACATACGAGGCACGGGCAGTTTCCCAATGAGGTTCACGGCGCCATCAGCTCGATGAACAGGGTTTGTGTGAAATATAACAGAGTCTAGAACTGCTTTTAGTGTCCTTGTGGCCTAGCCGGTAAGCGTTCCCTAGTCACACCCAGTAGGTCGAGGGTTCGATTCCTTGCTGGTGAGGTCGTTGATTATATGTTCAAAGTCCGCGTGTTAAATGGACTAAAAATGAAGTATATATATGTACCTCGCGTTTCATACCAGCTGGATTCGGTAAAATGCTACTGACACCACATACGAGGCACGGGCAGTTTCCCAATGAGGTTCACGGCGCCATCAGCTCGATGAACAGGCTTTGTGTGAAATACAACATAGTCTAGAACTGCTTTTAGTGTCCTTGTGGGCTAGCCGGTAAGCGTTCCCTAGTCACACCCAGTAGGTCGAGGGTTCGATTCCTTGCTGGTGAGGTCGTTGATTATATGTTCAAAGTCCGCGTGTTAAATGGACTAAAAATGAAGTATATATATATATATATATATATATATATATATATATTTCATTAGCCCAATAAAGCACGCGGTGTTGATGACACTGCCCTGCATAGTATTTGAGGTTTGTGTATTATTAAGCTTTTCTGGGTGTATTTTGCATGCTGATCTCAAAAATGTTATCCATTTTGCTCAATCTGGTCAGAATTTTGTGCTATAGCATTTTAAGCGGAGATTTAGGTAAAATATTGGCATTTTTCGCTCAAAATGGGGTCCTCATATTCTTTCATTAAATAAATCATCCGAGACATTGGCAAGCCTCACGGAAAAGATTTCGGTCAGTTTTAATGCCCTTACAATGCATTTAAATACACCCACGTGCTCGCCGGCCATTTAAATGTTCTTCAGTTTTGACAAGGAAACTTCATTGGTGTATTGCAACAATATCAGTGGACTCATTGCAGCTATGGGAATATCATACAATATATCAGAGTGGCGGCTCTTCATTGACTCATCAAAAAGAAGCATGAAAGCTGTGTTGTTGTTCAATGGAAACCAGGTCGCGTCTGTTCCGGTGGGGCATTCAGTGCAGATGGATGAGAACTACAACAACATGGAGTATCTGTTAACTGCTCTGAAGTATAAAGACCACAATTGGAAGATCTGTGGAGATTTGAAGGTAATTTAATACACCAAAAACAGTTGCTTTCAAAAATTGATATTTTGTTGACAGTTTTTCTAATAGGTAATTATGTCTGCCGACTTCCTGTCATATTATGAAGTGTTAATATTTTTTAATAATAAAACTATTCAGCTAAACATATTTTTAATCTGTTTTTTCCACAGGTTGTGTCCATGGTGCTGGGCATACAAGGTGGTTACACCAAGTTTCCATGTTTCCTCTGTCTGTGGGATAGTCGAGCAGACAAGCAGCACTACATGCAAAGTGACTGGCCTGCAAGAAGTGGACTTACTCCAGGTTCTCACAATGTTGTTGCCCATGCTCTGGTGAATCCGCAGAACATTCTTCTTCCGCCACTGCACATCAAGCTCGGTCTGTTCAAAAACTTTGTAAAGGCACTGGACAAAAAAAGCCAGGCTTTCAATTTTCTGAAAGAAAAATTTCCAAAAGTCAGTGAGGCAAAGCTGAATGCAGGAATTTTTGATGGCCCTCAGATCAGAGAGTTTTTCAAAGATCCCAAGTTTGATTACAGCATGGATGTAAATGAGAAGAAAGCCTGGCATGCCTTTAAGTCTATTGTCTCCAATTTTCTTGGCAACTACAGAAGTCCAGAGTATGGACGAGTTGTTGAGGACCTACTTCTGAGCTACAAAGTTCTTGGTCCACGCATGTCCATCAAGATGCACTTCCCCAGCTCCCACTTGGACTACTTTCCAGAGAACTGTGGTAATGTGAGTGAGGAACAAGGAGAACGCTTCCATCAAGATATCCGTGTAATGGAGGAGTGGTACCAGGGTCGCTGGGATATCAACATGCTCGCCGACTACTGTAGGTGTCTGAAACGGGACGCCCCAGACACCAACCACCAAAGAAATTCTCTGCGACAGCCATTTATGCATGTCTAACTGTAAAGGCATCTATGTAGTTGACATATTTTGGTCCTATGTGTTATGGTTACATTTCTTATGATATATTTTGCATAAAAATTTTGACATATTTAAGAATTTCGATTTTTTCCTAATTCCCATAGCATAAAAATCTGACCTGATTGGGCAAAATGAATAGCATTTTTGGAATCAGCACGCAAAATACATAAAGAATCAGCTAAGAAACCCCGCACCTCATGAATATATTTTTCAAATGCAGCCCAGTGTTATATATATATATATATATATATATATATATATATATATATATATATATATATATATATATATATATATATATATATATATTTATATACATATATATATATATATATATATATATATATATATATATATATATATATATATATATATATATATATAACTAGGCACCGTTGATCAATAAATGTGATGAAAAGAGAAACTTTTCGGTAAATACACACATTAACTCTTCAAGGGCAAAATATCCCTTAGGTACTTTATTCTAACTATCACTAAACTATTTTATTCAGCTGAGCGGAGCTTCTGCCCGCTAAAGGGTTAATGTATTTAAGACTTGAACCTGGCTAGTTGCTGTGTTCCATAATGTTTCGAAGAATTGTTCAAATGTCGAATTTTAGATTGTATGTTGTAGATCTTACAGCGTTGCTATTTTTTGATAAACAATTTTGTTGTTACACAGGTGACAGCAGCAGGGCCACAGACGCCTACACTTCCTGTCCTCCCGCGGCTGTCGAGACACTGCTCCAATCGACACGACAGCCGACCCACCACAGCTGACTCCAGATGAAACTGAAACCAGTCTTTCCTTTCCATGACAGCTATCTCCAAATCAAGCTGAAAGGTCATCTATTTTTCCCACAGCAACTGACTCTATATGAAGCTGACCCCCACGACTGCTAACTCCAGATAACACTAAAACTCTAGATAGTTAGCATTTGAGGAACTAACAATTAACTCCTGATAAAGATAGTATCCTCCACATGTAATTTCTCTCGAAGCTAAACTCTGTCAGTCTTACAACCTGAATTTCACTTTTAAGAAACTCGTCTAACTCAGTTAGCAAAAGCCTTGTTACATATACAAATGTTTATACAACCAAAAAGTATGTTTACAGATGGGTGCAATGAATTTAAAAAACCCACTGGGACTTCAGTTGTCAAAGTAGGGGTATCGAAATTCTTCGTCCTTTATATCATAATTGTCTAACATAAAATTGTAAAGATAACTGACTGAGTGTGAGAGACAACGTATTTACAAAATGCTTGGAAGTGTTATATATTTTTATTTTGGGAAATCCCTTGAGGAAGTCACACATCCTAAACATTGGTACATACATTGGTGAAGAACACGTTAATGTGTACATTGATGAAGTACATACCGAGGTTTTGAATGAGTAACTTTCTCAAAGAGCTTTGTATAAACAAGAATCAAATAACTTTGTAAAGACTTTATAATTCATACGACAATGTCCTTAGTATACCTGTATACGTACCGGTAATATATTCATGATATTATTCTGGGGAGGAAAGTGTATTGAAGAGAGATATTTTTTGTGGCAAGTGTTTGTATGTGTGTAAATATAGATAAATACATGAATAAAGAAATAAAACTGAATGGAATTTGGGTTCATGTATGAAGTAACACGTATTTTCACTGTGTACTGTAATCTATATTTTAGTGTAATAACTTATTTGTTCCTAATCTATATGGATTAAAATATTGTGACATCAGGGTTGTAAAATGAGTTTATTCTAAATGTAAATACAAAACTGTAAATCTGCAAGACGCTCGCGCGCGCACACACACGAAAACTATTAACCGCATACTATGTTACGTTTAGTGTGTGTGTGTGTGCATATAAATATATATATTTTTTTTGGCATTACTCATCATTACAGGTGCATCACAAATGCTCACACCAACATTACAAAAAAATCTTCTAAATATATGTCTTCATCATCTACATTATTTTGAAAATATAACCAATTAAAAGTAACTGTCCTTTATTTCACTTTTTCTTTATAGAGTACTCGAAAAAAAATTGAAATTTTGCACAACAGTTCTTCTAATTGGCTGTTAACAAGGAATATCAATAGACGAATGTTTTCATGTCCCTCTTTAATCAACAATATAACTTTTATTTTCACCATTTTATTTTTGCTTTAACTGTTGTACACTAAAAATACGATGTATTGATGACACGCTAACTCAATTAATTCAACCCAGTGAAGAAGGCGATGTTCTGACGGAGACCTGTGTTGACATGGAAATCCTTCCATGTTTCTGTTATCTTTTATTATTCAAAATCCGTATTAAGATATCCGGTGTTGCGATGTCCTCGAGGACACCTGCCTAATACACTACTAGAAGTCACCACAGATCTCCCGGCCGGGGGTTTCCATGACGCCCCCGTAGCCCCTTCTTGGCGTCCCCCTCCAGCTGATTACGTCACCTCCTAGGTCTATGGAGCAGTGCGAAGCTAGGGAGGTAACGGCGAAGGCGGTGTTGGGGGAGTTTGGGTAAAGGAGAGGCCTTGCCGACAGCTGGAAGAGGGTGAACCAGCCCTCTATACCTTCCCCCTGATCCATTCCCGCTGCTAGGGCTGTGTTCTGGTGCTGCCCTGACACAGGTACACCTCCTCCAGGAACCACCATTCCCACACTCTGTTATGGCCAAATTCTTTACTGGCGGAGTTTCATGAATATGCTTGTGGTTATGTTGGACTTTTGAATTCATTGGTAATAAGAAATTCTGTGATTTCACATAAACAGTCTTTTTTAGACTTTTGCTTTCATAATGAATGATTAAAATTAGAAAATTTAACTTAGAAATTGTGATAAATAAAGATTCAAGTGTAAAGTAAAGAGCTTGACTAACCATTGGATTAAACCCAGAAGATAGGATCTTGCCGTCCATGAAAACGCTCCACTGGCCGGTGGATGAGTCCCAGGAGTGGAGCATGTGGTGCCATTCACCCACTCTGACGAGGGGCGACACCACGCGACTCACCAGATGATCGTTAATCTGCAGCGTCCAGTGTTGAGGGTTCCCTTGCACCAGCTGCACCGTCAGATTGTTGTTGGTGCTCAGCTCATTCACTGTGACCAAAATGAAAGGACGAAAACGTTCTAAAAACGTATCATGCCAGACACATGCATTTGAAAAATCTGCCCTGATATGGAAAATTAAACTAACCAATAATAACCATAAAAAGCTCTATATGTGCATATATTCACCCCCGCAGTATGGAGTAGTAGTATGACCATTAATGTTTTTGTTTCACAAGTCCAATATATTACAAAACTCCTTTAGAACAGTTTGCTGTTCCACCATCTTCTCTGACTAAATCATCCACACTGTTCTCCATCCCTGCAACCTCACGCTAAGCATTAATTGATCCTTTGTTATGCCTTCCACAGCTCCCTTATAACTTTGCCCTCATCCATCCGTCACGGGATACTTACAGCCATAGTTGAAGGTGGTGGCGGTGCGGACGGTGGACAGGAGGTTAAACCAGTAGTGCATAGTGAAGGCTGTGAGGGGCGGCACCTCAGCCACGTACTCGGAGTACTCTACGTACCCCGTCTGGTTCAACAGTAACTGAAAAATAAATAATCTCATTACCAGAGGGTACAAGTACATTGCTAAAGAAAATATTAAGCTTGAAATTATTAATAAATCTCTTATTCACCAAATTCCCGTTAAGAAGCAAGAGAGAAACATGACTTCTAAAAAAAAAAATATAACAAAGCACGTTTCTTTTTTTTCTTTTTTTTTTTTTCAATTTGTAGGAATATTACCTAAGCGGACCTTAAGCTAAAATGCTGGTCCACCCACTGCTGGGATAAAACACCAGCGTCTTTTTGGTTAAATGTACATCACCACTAGTGTGTGTGGGGGGGGGGGGGGGGGTGCTCGGTAAGATGAGCACGAGGAACAGTACCTTTGGTAGTCTGTTTCGCAGGCAAGGCTGTGTCGAGATACGGCCAAGTTGCGTCTCAGTTTCCCCAGCCGCCACCATCATCACCGCCACCAGCAACAGCCACACACCATCACGCCTCCGTCTGCTTCCTTCCATTGTGGTCTGCAGTTGTTTTCGTCAGAAGAGTCCTGAACAAAAGATATATAATGTCTTGTTAACATGATATTTATATATTCACCGACGCCGTGAAGTTTACAGTTAATACATCTGTTTACAGTTAATACACCTGATGTTTATAGTAATACACCCATCCCCTTTCCTCCCCACCCTGGAGAAAGACGAGTAACTCACCTAGTTAGGTTAGCTTAGTTTTTCTATAAAAAAAGATTCATTTATAGAGTAGTATGAATATCTACATGATCGTCTTTGGCCAGTCAGAAGTTTCCAAAAGAAAGAAATACGTAGACGTTATCACTGTTAGGCAATTATCCCTATTTAGTATTATCCACGCGCACACATGCAGTTACAGTACATGGGCAGAGAGCTTCATGTACTGGGTTAATTGACAATACCTTGATAAGTAGATGAAGGTGACGTAATGGAGCAGAACCTTCTGTAAACACCAAACAACGTGTGATGTAGTCCAGGAGCTGACCACAACTGACCGCCATCTGTCCACGAGCGCTTTTAAATAGTGCACCGCCCACAGTTTCTAAGAACGTGTGTAAAGTGTTGTCAGATATTAGGATAATTTTCAGTCATCTCTTTTACTCAAGTGTAACGTGACAAGAAGCTTTGCTTCTGACGTCATCTTTAATAAATGATACTGAGAAATATTGTGAATGACTTTTATTTGTATAAGTAATTACAATTAAGAGTTCAAAACAATGTTGTTTATATCATTATTACTAAAATGAACTTTCATGCACATCATTTACTTGACTGACATCTAGGTAGGTACAGTAGATATAATTAGAATTAGGGATTATAATTATAATTCTATCGAAATTCT
Source organism: Homarus gammarus (assembly GCA_958450375.1). Taxonomy (NCBI): domain Eukaryota; kingdom Metazoa; phylum Arthropoda; class Malacostraca; order Decapoda; family Nephropidae; genus Homarus; species Homarus gammarus. The sequence goes on along the minus strand of CAUDMG010002128.1, from coordinate 616,772 downwards.
ACACTTTTGTTCCAGGGTAATAAAAATTGATTAGCTGGTGGAAGTGAACTCCATTCAAAGGTGTAAAGAAATGGCTAGATGAAATTGGATAAACGTTAATAAGGATTAAATGGGAGTAGAAGGAGAGGAAGAGTTAAAGAATCCATGCCACTGAGGTGTGAGGATTCGTGAAGTAAAAAGATGAGATGGGGGTGTGAACGTCATCTGCAAGTAACGAGTGATGTTGACGGTAAAGAGACGCAAAAAATATAAAAAGAAGAGAAGACAAAATTTCTAAGAGAAGGAGAAACTGTATTGGAAAGATGCGAAAAAAGGTGAAAGTCGAGAAATGAAATATAACTAATGTAGAGAACAGAGGAGATAATACTTGGAGAGGCTACTGAATGTAACACGTGAGAGAGAGAGAGAGGAGTTATCCTGTTTCGTAAATATGAAAAACTAATATTTAAAGTTTAAAGAGGAAGAAACTGATAAGTGAATATGTTAGATGAAAAGTAGCAAATGGACGACAAGAATGTACGGGTCCTGGCTGACAGAGGAAAGTATCAATGAACAGAGATGAATCGGCTGCTTGTGCAATTAACCAGGCCGTTCACATATATTTATTATTTGGGTTTAAGTAACGAAACCCAAACGGTAGTTCCCTGTTTTATTATAAAAGGGTTGTATATATAATTCCTGAGTGTAGATCGACCGTAAGTCCCACTGTATAGGAGTGAATGAGAAAGGGATGGCGTTTATGTATTATAAACGTTAGGTCACGTCCTTACGAAATAAGTTGATGTGAGCCACTGAAGAGTGAGGGCCTCGCTGTGCGGGCTTACAGAAATGCTGACTATGGGTCTATCCCTCCTGGGAGAGTTGCCCGCTCACGTGTCCAACTCATGTCTTACTCATAGACAGTGGAAAGTTACAGGGGGTGAATCTGAATATAATATCAGATGTATTGACCCATTTATATATGTTCTGTTGATGAGACAGGGGCCCATTACATCGCTCGGTCACCTACCAGCCGAGCTCCGTGAGGCCTAAATAACTCACAGAGTACAGTGAAAGTTACTAGTGTTCCCTGAAGAATGCAGTGATGGGTAGGGAAACACTGTGTAACACTGAGTCCGTTTGTTATGGATGGGAGAAATACAAGTGGTGACTCGCGTGTGCCATGCACGGCTCACACAGTCACACTATGGCTGCCTTTCCATATGGCAGCCTCTGGGCAATGTTGCCACATAACGTGCAGTGTTGCCACGTGATGATATATATAAATGCTACTCGGCACAGTAGCTTATATACAGGGTTGCTACTTGGCACAGTAGCTTATATACAGGGTTGCTACTCGGCACAGTAGCTTATGTGCATAACCTACATCTCCCTCCCCCCTCACGCTCATAGTCTTTGTCTTGAGCGGACTTCTTAGTCCTAAGTCGCTCCGAGCGTCGAGGTGCACTGTGGGGCGGATCCTCGTGAGGTGTAGGTGACTCGTCCTCAGTCAGGGGGCCAGCAGCAGGGGGTGGGACTGGTCTGAGGAAGCAGCGATTCCTCCACCAGACACGGCCGCTCGGCATCCTGACCTTGTAGTCCCGCGACTTGCCGACGCCCATCACTATGCCCACCTTGTCCCAACGTGTCGTCGTCGGCCTGGACGCGGGCAAGGGCACCAATCTCCAGTGGCTGAAGAGGGCGGGCACGGTCGTCACACCGAGCCTTGGCGTCCTGGGCACGTGAAGCGGCGCGGCGGTCGCAGCTCTCGGCTCTGGTCTGCCACTCCTTCGCAAAAGCCTTGGCGTGTGCAGGAACGCAAGAGCGAAGAGGGTGACCATGCAGGGTCTGGGCAGGGGAGCGTCCTGTGTGGGTGGGAGTGGACGCAGGATCTGGGCAGCTCTGTGCAGCAGCGCCAGGCGCGTCGCTTGTCGACTCACGCACCCTGCTGGCGGTGTAACGAGCAGCTGGGATCTGCTCGGGAAAGTCTCTGGGCACCACGCCTAGCTCCTTGCAGTGCTCTCTCTTTAATTAATCTTCTGATGAGAAAAGGTTTGGGGCAACCATTCTCGTTAACTCCATCTCTTGCCTTTGAACAGCTTTGGACATACACAATAAACGATTCTCGGGCTCTCCTGTTGGATCATTATCACTTAAAGGTCCAGCCACATTGCCTCCCATGCTTGAGGCAGTGTGCCACCGAGTGCTACTAAGTACTGTCCGGGCCAAACAAAGCCTTGGACATTTAACCAAACTACGGATGTTTAAGAATGAACAAACACAAAATCAAATAGGAACATGGAATGTGAGGACATTATGTGAGGCTGGTATGTATGCAAATGTTTGTAGGGAAATGAAAAGACTGCAGTGGGATATTCTGGGATTAAGTAAAGAAAGCTGGACAGGTTCAAATAGCATTAGTGGTGAAGATTTTTGCTTCATATATTCAGGTGGTGAAAAACATAAGAGGGGTGTTAGTATTGTTGTAACCAGAATTTGAGCATGTAGTAATGTAAAGGGATATTGGGCAGTGACAGATAGAGTTTTGTTAGTCAAGTTTAATGTTAAACCCAAAGACATGGTAATAGTACATGTTTATGCACCAACATATTGATAGTGAGGATGGAGTCTTTAAATATAAAGAAATCAAACGACACCGCAAAGTTTAATGTATGTCTGATTATAATGGGTAACTTTTACGCAAAAGTTGGGAAAGGGAAAGTAGCACCAGAAGTAGCACCACGGGGGTTGGGCAATAAAAATGAGAGGAGGAGAAATATTAATTAACTTATAAAATGATAATTGCATATACTGTACATGGTTTGAACAACACCCTAGGCATTTCTATAAATGGATCTCACCCCAGGGCAAAATACATAACATTCTTTTAATTCATAATAAAATATCAGAAATTCAATAACCCGAACCAAGACCTATCCAGGGGCAGATTGTGTGTCAGACCACGTCCCAGTATGAGTTTAGTGAGACTAAAATTTCAAATATTAAAAATATAAACTATGGACAAAATCAAAAGGGATTTAGGTAAGCTGAAAATAGGTGCAGGGTATAATAAATACCTTTTCATTATTACTAGAGATGGACTTTGATTTACAAGAAGCAGGACAACAATTTAATAATTACAAAGAAATGATGTTAGAGACTGGGGAAAAACTTATAGGACATATAGGAGGAACGAGGCTAAAAGTGAATTGATCACAAATTAAACTGAAATAAATTGGATAAACGAAGAAATATGGTAAAATGAAATTAGGCTTACAATAAACCTAAATTAATTAAAAAGACTGCAGACAATCCAGGGGATATTGTCTTAATAGGAAATGCAATGAGATAGCTGATGATGACAAAAGGCATAGCTGTCGGGAAATGTACAGAAAGATTAAACAAATGAATCAAGAAAAGTAAATGGATTGGGATGATTAAAAGCAACGACAATAAGATTCTGTTTGAGGCACAAGAAGAAAAAGAGAGATGGGCAGAGTACGTAGAAGAACTATAGAATGATAAGGATAGAGTAAAGGTAAGAAACGAAAGGGAAATAAAGATCAAACTACCAATTTTGGAAACAGAAGTTGAGGCAACTGTGAGCAAAATGAAAAATGGTAAAGCTAGTGGGGTTGACCAGCTTCCAGTAGAATTTTTGAAATAAATGAGCAAGAATGGGATCAAACGTTTGACATAATATGTTATTCTATATACTTTGAAGGGAGACCTTCCCGGTGATTTGAAGAAATCAATACAGTATTTGTATTGCTACCTAAAAAGCCAAGAGCCATAAGTGCACCCAGTTTAGAACAATAAGCTTGTAGTGGAATTCTCCCCTACAAACGCTGTTTGTCGCTGCCTAGCCGACCCCACCTATTCCCCAGTGTATGCCTCGTGACCTAGGTCAACCAGCGCCGCCATACACCACGGAGCGGGGGTCAACTACTAAGCCACGCCTACCCCCGCTATTTAAGACCTGACCTCGCGGTGATCTGCCTCTCGCTCTCTCGCTCTCTACATTCAGCCACAGCCAGCAACACCTCCTCCTCCGCCTGCCTGGCGGCCCACACACCTCCGCCGCTGCCTGGCGGCCTTCCCTCCCTTCATGGCGACCCACAAGCTGTCCGTCTCTGAGCGTCCTCACCAACCAGCTCTCTCTACATCACGCTTGTAACCACGCTGCCTTCCCAGCACCAAGCTGCATTGTACATTCAATACAACATGTATATAGAGAGCACATTGTGAGTTTCCTTTCTCCATTCCATCCTGAGTGTGAACCAAAACAATCTCATACCCCACAAATGGTGACCCCCGGAGATTCGCACTCACACAGGATGGAGGAGAAACTGATCACGCTCCCAGTCTTCAAGCAACATGGAAGACTGGCTTATCCACACAGAAGCAGCTCTCATCGGCTCTACAACTACTGTCTCTACACCGCAGGTCAGACACCCTAGAGCAGCTCTGCTACTCTAAGCAGACACCAGCTCCTCTTCCTGCCCCAAGCACCACGTCCTACCGACCCCAGCACACCCGTCCTGCCTCAGACGCCGACCCCGGCCCAGCAGTAACCCCTGCCGCCCCTGACGCGGCCTCTGTTCCTGAGTGCGGACCCACACACCCCTCTTTTCTTCCTCAGGTACTCCCTGCTAATGTCCTGCACCCTGCTGCTGTCGTGGACCCAGCTGCTGTCACGAGCCCTCATCCGCTGCTGCTGACACAGCCCCTGCTCCTGACCCAGGCCCACACACCCCAGCAGGCGCATCTGGCGACTCTGTACCTGCCGTGAGGGAAGCACAACATTCATCGCCTCCACACACACTTATTCTCCCTCTCTACTCCCACAGATATTGTGTATCTAGACAGTTGTCGCCAGCGACCGGCTCATCCACGCCATCGCCGTTGTCTCACAGAGGCACGCACCGCCCGTTCTGCCTCACATGTGCTATGCAACTCTGCAGACAACAAGTCTCCTACACAGCCTGGAGGGAAGGGGGAGTACTGTAGTGGAATTCTCCCCTACAAACGCTGTTTGTCGCTGCCTAGCCGACCCCACCTATTCCCCAGTGTATGCCTCGTGACCTAGGTCAACCAGCGCCGCCATACACCACGGAGCGGGGGTCAACTACTAAGCCACGCCTACCCCCGCTATTTAAGACCTGACCTCGCGGTGATCTGCCTCTCGCTCTCTCGCTCTCTACATTCAGCCACAGCCAGCAACACCTCCTCCTCCGCCTGCCTGGCGGCCCACACACCTCCGCCGCTGCCTGGCGGCCTTCCCTCCCTTCATGGCGACCCACAAGCTGTCCGTCTCTGAGCGTCCTCACCAACCAGCTCTCTCTACATCACGCTTGTAACCACGCTGCCTTCCCAGCACCAAGCTGCATTGTACATTCAATACAACATGTATATAGAGAGCACATTGTGAGTTTCCTTTCTCCATTCCATCCTGAGTGTGAACCAAAACATCTCATACCCCACAAGCTTAATATGACATGCCTGCAAAGCTTTATTAAGCATAATGTTAAGTAGACTAACATCTAGAATAGACAGTGAGTTATCTGAAGAGCAATGTGGATTTAGAAAGGGAAAATAAACTTGAAAAGCAATATTTGGTTTGAGAAATTTTTAGTGAAAGGGTTTTAGAGGCCCCCAAAATATGTACATTGTTTTCATAAGTTAAAGCACAGTAAACTTATATATCTCTTTGAAAAAAAAGAAGAGATATTAGAATTCTAAAAAAAATCTTTATTAACAACAGGAGGCTGCTTTGTTAGTGAACAATGAATTTACTAATCGGTTCAAAGTTGAACAGGGAATAAGATAAGGCTGTGTTCTATCTCCAACATTGTATATATTCAGAATTCTTAATGAGAAAAGTTGTTTTGTATGTAACAATGAAAAAATAAAAGTTAATGGTAAAGTAATATCTTTGGAATTACCGAACATTAGAAAACCTCAGTGACGAAGTAGGTAATGTTCAAGTGATGTTATGTAAGACTTGTGAATTCACAACATACGTCGGCCTTTCCCTGCCCATACCTCTTAGGATATACTGTATAGGGAAATCCACCTAGGCGCGCGTGCTCCTAATTGGTCAACCTATATAAGCGTCACTTCCACAGGAGTAATATGTCGTTGTTTCGTTGGCTCGTTTGTATTTCTTTTTTTATTAATGCAGGTAGCGTACATTCTTAAAATGACTATGGAAAGTATTTCATCTCAGTAATAGAGCGATAAATATAGATACAAGATACACGTAATAGAAGCTAAAAATCATGAGTTATTAAGTAAGGAGAGACAGACGTACAGTAGGTGTAAGCTCTGTGCAGGGGGCTCCAAATAGCTGCTGCTCGAACTAAGATGAAATATAGAGACTCAGTCCGTTCCAATAACCCGGCGTCCAAGGTTAACAAATCTTACCCTCAAGATGCTGAGCTTCCCCATATGCTATTACATAGTCTAGTGACATTAAAATAATTCAGATACGTATAAAAGCAGCTATAATGGTAAACGAGTCAATATAATCCTACGGCAGTACATAGTTTTCCTTGTCTTTTCCATCCAACAAAGCAAGTTTGCAAGGATAAGGACATCCCCATTCCCCCTATTACGATTATTGTCCAGATTAGGTGAGTATCTTATAGAGACTTTCCTTCCATTTATCTAGTCTCGTGTCAGTCAGTCCATAACTTAAGCGAAAGGTTTTATGGAAACTCATCTCAACAGCGAAACATTATTAAAGTTTCATTTGATTCAACAACACAATATACTGTAGCCTGCTACTAAGAATCTATTTTCGTGGCATTTGTAAAACTATAACACGAGTTTTGGTCAAATATTTTACTGTTATAAAGTTAATTAATATTCAAAGGTTCCTAACTCAGGGCTGGAGCAAAGGATTAGAATAACAAGTGTAAATATCATCAGGGGTCTGGTCGAGAATATACTGTATCTGCACATTTCGGGCTAGGATCAGAGTAACACTCACGTTCCCTACGCATTATGCAGTTCACTTCGTGACCTAGGTGAATAGTGAGGTGGCATAAAGGTTAACGTTAAGTTGCACAAGTTCCAGGAACGGACGGACGATCGGACGCTCGAAACGAATCTTTGCTACAATACTGCGCTGGACTAACACGGAGTAAAATGACATCTCGATGCTAACAGAAGGATGATAAAAAACATATAATCATTCTATTGGTAACTTTCTTTGCAGAAAAAAAAGGGATGACTAATTTATTGAGGACCAAGAGTACTCGTGTACACGTTTGAGAACGAGCGAGTGTGTCTTTATGGTATACCCACATTTGTAACCAGTCGCAATAAAAATATGACTGACGACTTCTTGGGAATACATTTTCTTCAGGTTGTTTGAGTTCATGAGCCAAGTCTTGAAGTCCTGGAGGCCGCTGCTACTCGCCCAATTGGTCCCTATTAGCCAAACCTTTTCTTAAGACAGTTATTTTTTATTTTGTTATTACCGCAGGTATCATGTAACACTTTATCCTACACGCATCGGATCTCCCATACATATACTCCTTTAGGTGGTGGAGATACCGATATACTTTCTGATTCTTGCTCAATTTTCTAGCTGGTTCAAGCAAGTTAAGGATTTTTTTTTTACGAGATTAGAACCGATTTCTTGAAGATATGTAATTTCTTAAGTTAGAAGAGAATGTAACTTATTAAAGTAGAGCATCAAGGCCGAGATGCTATAGTTTAAGCCAGAAAATAGCAAATATTCCCCCACTTCTACTTCAAGGGAAAACCTATCAATCTGATAAAAAAATCCTCGCTCAGTAAGCAAAGAAGTTAGGAATAGGAAGGTTGAACGAAGCCTTTACCTTTCAGATTTTCTGTTTTCAACCAGTAATCTAAGAACTGCACGTAACATTTCATTGCTGGCTAGTGTATGTCCTCAAATTAAAGAGAGACCGGCTTTTGGGCAATACTAATTACAATACGATACACTGCCCCAGAACTTGATATCTTAACTTGTTTTAAAAAGTTCCTTGTGCGGCCGGGGAGAGAGCCCACCGTTGATGTTCTTGCTGGATTGTCTTTGTCATCCACTGCTGTCGGTGTGTAGAGTTGAAATTTTTCCTAAGAAGGAAATATAAATAACTTCATGAAAGTTAAAATTAAACGGAAGATAAAAAAAAGAGAAGAAAAGCGTGAGAAAAATCAAACAACAGATAAATAGTAATAGTAATAGACGGAGAAATAACTAGTAGATATGGGTACACGTAGTAATTGATAACTAGAGATAGATTAACAACAGCTATAGATCATAATCAATGAAATCCACACTCGCCAACGCTCTTCAAAATCTTGAGCTCAAGTACGGCGGGAGTGAAGTCAGTGATGATTTAATAGTGTGTGTGTATCACTGAAAAAGCACATCATTAACGCCGGAAAGTAGAATAGATAATAAAAGAATAGTGACCTTGAAGTTTTCGGAATATATTATTTATTGTATCTACTAGATATATGTTTGATCATCAGAGTTGTAAGATAATGAAGCAAGTTTATTTTAGTACTGTACTCAAGTAACATTTCAGCCCTTTTACGTTTACTTATGTATGGTTTTCTAATACTTTTACTCCAATACAATTGAAAAAACAAAATCGTTACTCGTTAAATATCCCAAACAATAGAGTTTTAAATATACAATCAGAGGACACAGGACAAACTTGGAAGCTAACCAATCACAAGCGTTTCTTCACATCTGCTGCTTGTGAGCGTCTGTTTACTCACCTTGGGCTTATATTTAGGCCTAAAAGATCCCGATCACAGAGGCTGATTGGACACGGGAGGAGACAGACGTTCTTGCGTTCTTGTAACGGCTTTTTCCGCCATAGCCCGCTGCATCTTGTGCAATTCCACTTGCACTGTAACGGTTTTTTTCCGCCATAGCCCGCTGCATCTTGTGCAATTACTTGCACCTGTTCTTGTTGTTGTTGTTCTTGCTACCAAGCACTAACAATCCATCCATCCATTCATCATTCTTTTTAAAAGTGGCTTTGTCACTTTATAATTTTTTGACACCTCACGAGCGCTCAGGATTGACAATCTTAGCATTCCCTCCCCACAGTTAGTGTGAGTGACCCACACAACTGCGAGGGAAGTGCTAACTGTTGTCCTTCCTGACGTGGTTGGAGGGCTTTCTCTCTAACTAAATTTTTTCCATACTTACCCTGGCCGAGGCACCTGCTGAATTTTTTTAATTCAGTATTCGTGCTAGAGCCCCCCCAGTGGTGCACACCTCACGGAGTGGGATTGTGTGTTTCCGGTGGGGGTCGGGGAAAACCTGGGCCAATCCAGCAGTGACGTCTGTGATCGTGCAGGCACACCACTGTTCGGGGGTCGTCCTTAAGTACAAGTATTTTTTTTTAGCACTTAAGGGCCTTGCATAACCTTAGTGCACTATCATCATATATGTAAAGTTCAACCAAAGTTGTACCCAAGGGGTGGTTCCCAGCCACCCCAACCATGCCCTCTGGGAGGGGAAGCTCCAAGCCCCCCTCTGCTCGTCCAGGCAGGGACAGGCAGAGGCGGGGAGCCAATCATGACCCACGACTGCCACGACCAACGACAAACTCTGACAATAACTCTGACAATGTAACGGTTACCGACAAAACTACGCAACAAAGACCAAACATTCAAGTTTCAACTGAGAAGGCCCGAGTAATCCACTTTCGGACTGTTGACACGTCTACCTCCTTTGACAAAATTAATGGCTTCATTATACATAAGGCCATTAAGGATCAGATAGGGGACGTGGAGAAAGTCCGAAAGACAAGAAAAGGCGAACTCCAAGTTACTGTTAAGGACGCTCAGCAAATGAGGGACGCCTTGAATCTTAGAACATTTCATTCAACAACAGTGGAACCATATATCCCAGCTTTTCTCAACACCTGTAAGGCTGTAGTTAATAGCTACGAATTTCAGGGGATGACAAATGACGAAATTAAGTTCCACATGAAAGATCAAGGAGTCGTCGATGCTTTCGTTTTTAATAGAAAGACCACAGACGGTGAACGCAAACGATCAACTACAGCTGTACTGACTTTTGAAGGACTTGTTAGGCCCACTCATGTCTTGGTAGGATATGAGAGGGTCCAGACCAAAACATATATTCCATTTCCAATGCGTTGTTTCAACTGTCAAAGATTTGGACACACTGGTAAGGCCTGCCGTAACACCCAGGTATGCTCCAAGTGTGCTCAAACTGGACACAGGGACGATGACTGCACACAGACGGATGAAAAATGCTACCACTGTTCCGGTCAGCATGCTGCCTCAGACAGGAAGTGCCCTTCCTACCTGAGGGAGTATGAGATCGGTAAGGTGAGAGCAGAGAATAATTTGGACTACAGGGAGGCTAAGAGGCAGGTGGAGATGTCCTTGCAGACACCAACACCTGGAATGTCCTTTGCATCTGCTGTATCCAAAAATACCTCATCTCCCAAAATGTGCACCATTGGAACCCAGACTGAGACCAGGACCATCTCAACACAGACTGACTTCATAATCCCCGGTTATTCAACCAAAGACGAGAACACTAATACAACCATGACTAATAACGAGACCACAAAACCCAAACCGACTCGCGACCTTATCTACCCTCAAGTAAAGAGGAGGAGAACGCAGTCACTAGAGAACTTGACAAGAGACTCAACACAACCACCAACCTTTCGCATTGTTGAAAGGTTCCAGGGGCAGGGAGCCCCTGCTGAGCAGAGTACTGGCTCTTCGGAGCTGGGAGACTGCTCATCTGATGAGGGGGATTCTTCCCTGGAACAATTTTCCCCCCGATTTACAAGAGGAAAATCTAAAGCCCAAAACGCTGACCATATCAACTCTCAGACTTAAAATTCAGTATCATCCAGTGGAATTGCAGAGGTGCTAGGAATAAAAATGCTCAATTTCATTTACTTATGTCATTATTCCGGCCGGACGTTTTTTGCCTACAAGAGACGCTACTTGCGGGTCACGACGACCCACCTGTATTCGACAACTACACGTCCTACAGGGGAGACAACCTAAGGGGGGTAGCCCTATACATTCGGAGTTCATTCGCCCAGCAAAGAGTCAGTCTGAACTTGAACCTGCAGGCTGTCGCGTGCAGAGTTAAGATTCGGACTGGCTATGTTGCCATCTGTTCACTATACTGTCCTCCGGGCGGGCTCATTGACGATGGTGAGCTTGAGGAGCTATTCAACCAACTGCCAGGAAAGAAAATGATCCTCGGCGACCTCAATGCTCACCATTTGCGGTGGGGCAGTGTCCGGAGTGACGGAAGGGGAGAGCAGGTGGCTGCAGCTATCCTCAACTCCAACTTGTCTCTTCTGAATGACGGTAGTGCGACTCGAGTGGACGAACGATTTGGCACAGCGTCGGCTATAGATCTTTCTATAGTTGACGCTGCCTTGCTATTAGATTGTAAATTTTCTACATACGACGACTCTCTGGGTAGTGACCATTTTCCGATCTGCATTTCTTATGAGTGTGGCGCCCCGACGGCTACTCCCGAGGTGCGCTACAACCTTAGGAAGGCAGACTGGGGGGCATACTCAGAAGCCGTTCGTATAGACACCATTGGACAAGACATCAACACCAAAATTACACACATACAACAAGCTATAATACACGCTGCAGATTTAACAATTCCTAAGACTTCTGCAAAAACCCACAGGCCTGGAGTTCCATGGTGGACACCAGACTGCCGACGAGTTGTCTGTGAGCGAAATAGGAGTTGCCGTTTATTTAATAGAATTCCATCACTTGTAAACTTAATTGAGTATAAAAAAGCTAGAGCCAAGGCTAGGAGAGTTCTCAGGGAGTGTAAGAGAGAGTCTTGGCGGGCGTTCGTCTCCACTATTAACAAGGATACCCCTTCCTCTGAGGTATGGTCCGCTATAAACCGGGTCAGATCCAAAGGAGGAAGGAGTTTTATCCCACAGGTGAGTAGTGGAGGGCGGATTCTCGACGATCCCCAGGCCATTGCCAACACCCTAGGCCAGAAGTTTGCAGATGCCAGTAGCTCCACCAATCATGATCCACGCTTCGGCGTGTTCCGTGATCGTGCCGAGCTCTTGCATCTCGACTTCGAGAATGGGGACGAACAGGGCTACAATCGAGCATTTTCCCCAGAGGAACTTTCCTTTGCTATTAATAAGGGCAAGGGCTCTACTCCTGGACCTGACGGTATACGATACGAGATGATTAAGCACCTTGACCAGGGAGACCTGGACAAATTGCTAGAAGTGTACAATGAGATCTGGACGTCCAGAACGTTTCCAAACTCATGGCACTTTGCCCATGTCGTACCGATCCCGAAGAGGGACAAATGCCCGAATAACACCAACTCATTCCGTCCGATTTCGCTCACAAACTGTCTGTGTAAGGTCATGGAACGTATGATAAAGCGTAGACTAATGTATTTTTTGGAAAGTAACAACTTATTGAATGATCGACAGTGTGGTTTCCGCCAAGGTAGAAGCACACTAGATCATTTAATAAGTCTTGAAACTGACATCTCAAAAGCTCTTTGCAGTAAAGAAACATTAATTGCAGTATTTTTAGACATAGAAAAAGCTTTCGACATGACATGGCGGACTGGCCTCATGATGAAGCTCCACGCCATGGGTCTGAGAGGTAATTTACCAATTTTCATCAGTAATTTTTTGCAAGACCGGACTTTTTCCGTCAAACTAAAAGGTAACGTAAAATCAGACATATTTGTCTTAGAAAATGGAGTTCCACAAGGTAGCGTTTTGGGCCCGATTTTATTTCTTGTAATTATTAATGATTTCCTATCACCAGCCCCCAGCTTGAGTGACCTCAAATTCTCCTTGTTTGCTGACGATTGCGCAATCTGGCGCTCCTCTCGAGTTGAGAGGCTATCTGCACAAAGGGTGCAAGCCGGCCTAAAAGCCGCGGAACAGTGGGCAATACAATGGGGATTTAGGTTTTCAGTTGAGAAGACAGTAGGAGTAGTCTTCACTAAGAAACGTAACATTAGAAATCCAGTATTAAAATTAAATGATACTCCTATTAAATTTCAGACTTCAGTAAAATTTCTCGGTGTTCATTTTGACCGGAAATTAACGTGGAAAAACCACATTAACGAACTTGAAAGTAAATGTCTTAAAGTCACAAACATCCTGAAAGTTTTATCAGGTACTACATGGGGAGCCGATAGGAAATCTTTATTAATGGTGTATAAGACCCTGATCAGATCAAAACTTGATTATGGATGCCAGTTGTATGCTTCGGCATGCGACACCACACTCGCAAGGCTAACCAGAATACAGAACCGATGCCTTCGTCTATGTCTGGGTGCCTACAGGTGTACACGTGTAGTTAAACTAGAGGTTGAGGCCCACGTCCCTCCACTTCACATCAGGAGGGACATGTTGACGCTAAGGTACGGGTTGAGTGCGGCTAGGAAGCGCGGCACAGGCCACCCAGGTTGGTGTGCTGTTGCCAACTTCCGTTTCCTGCAGCTGCGTAAGTCCCCGTCCTCGGTTGTCCGCCTCCAGACCTTGTGCCAGGGTGCTGGTATCCATTTCGGAGATGTTGATAGATACGTTCCACCGTTGTGTCCGCCATGGGAGAACCCCAACCTCCATGTGGAAACATCGTGGCTTCCGGGAGCAAAGAATGACTTTCATCCTGAGCTCCTGAGGCAACTTTTCTATCAATTTCTTGAAGGATTCAGCACCTATACTCACGTGTACACCGACGGGTCCAAGACTGACGACAACGTTGGAGCCGGTATCTGGAGCAGAGACGAGGAGTGGAGCTCCCGCCTGCCGCGGCATGCAACTATTTTCTCTGCAGAAATGTTCGCAATTAGTAAAGCCATTGACATTGCAATAACAAGCAATGTCAGTGATGTTGCTGTCATTTCAGATTCCATGTCAGCTCTTAAAGCAATTGAAGGTGGTGATACTACCAGCAATGAAATACAGGGCAACATTATTAATAAATTACATGAGTGTGCCAAGAATATTGTGCTGGTGTGGGTGCCTGGGCATTGTAACATTTGGGGCAATGAACAGGCAGACAGATTAGCAAGAGCGACTGTGGGTCTCGGGGAGACAACTAATGTGCCCTGGGAGACTCAGTCGTGTCTCTCCTTGGGGAAGACATATACATTTGAAAAGTGGCAACATGATTGGACTAGGCTAAATCTCCACAACACCTGGAAGCCTAACATAGGTAACTGGCCCTCAGCATACAGGAAGAATAGGAGGGAAGAGGTCGTTCTCGCCAGACTTAGGCTGAACTGCACCTATCTGACCCACCTAGGGGCCTACCTTGATCAGTCCTTTCCACCCATCTGTTCCACTTGCAACCAAACTCTCTCCATCAAACATATTCTGACTGAGTGCAGCCAGTACGAACCAGAGCGCCGGCAGCTGGTTATCCTAGCTGCCGAGCAAGGCTTCGTGCTGACTGTACCCAACCTATTGCAAGATGATGTCACCATCAGTGACGTTGTAATAACCTTCCTCAAGGAGACCCATCTTATCGGCATGCTATGATTGACACACGCATGAACTCTTTTTATATCTATTATATGTATACAACCATGCCTAAAGAAAATAAAAATGAATAAAACAAAATTAAAACATACAACATGAGAAACACATCACAAACCTTATCATTACATACAACACTCACATTTATCAAGTTAAACTGACACCCACCAACACATATTCAAACAAAAAGACACGGGCTACAAAAGACTTTAAAAAAAAAAAAAAAAAAAAAAAAAAAAAAAAAAAATCACAGAGAAACTAGTCACCTGACAAGCCATTTCATCTGGTTTGTCAGTAAATCACCATCATATCACTCATGCATACCATAATTCATCCCCAATAAAAAACAACAAGAAGAAAGAACTAACCAAAATACCAAGAACAAGAAGAACACAAGAATAACAAGAAAAGAAGAAACAAGAACATCAGATTAGTTGTAGCAAAAAAGAAGAGCAAGATTAGAAGAAGAAAGAAAACATCAGCTCCGGCCGAAATAGCCTAATGGCGAAGAGGCCAGAAAACCCTAACAACTTTGAACTTGATCCCGATCATTCACACACTCTCTCTAACCCTCTCACGATGAACGGTTACGAGTTCGATAACGTAGCGCGGATTCGTCCGGACACGCCGACCTGCCCCAAGAAACTAAATCTCCTAGTTCTCCAGAAGTTCTTTGTAGCTAATGGGATCTTGGGAGTCACCAAGGTGGAGCGTCTAAAGCTCCATGGAGACATCAGGATCACCTTCGCCGAAAAGGGCATGCCCGCCCAGCTCGCGGAGATTCCTGACATCAACGGCATCCCATTCAAAATGATTGCCTACATGTGGGACAACTTGAAGCTGGGAGTTATCTCCCACGCCGAAATTGCCCACATGGACCAAGACGAACTAAGCGAGCTCCTCCAGGGGCAGCTCCAAGTTGTAAAGATGCTGTCCGACACCACTGCCCTTGTCGGACACCACACCACCTTACCCGAAGAGGCTCAACTGGCGTGGGTAACTGTGCCAGTGAAGCCCTACTGCAGACCGAATCGGTGTTGCAAGTGCCAACACTATGGACACACTGTAAATAAGTGTGAGGCGCAGGAGGACACCTGCTCCAAGTGTGGCAGCCCTGGACACCGCTACACGGTCTGCCCCAACGAAGAAAAGAAATGCGCTGCTTGTGGTGGCCCACACTCCTCCGCCGACCGGAACTGCCCCAGATGGAAGGAGGAGTGCAGGGTAGCCAAAGTTCGCCTCGAGAAAAAAATGAGCTACAAAGAGGCCCTCCTTGCTGTACGCTCTCAAGAAAAGAAAAAACCAGCACAAAAGAAAAACCAAAAAAAGAAAAACCAAGAAAAGAAAACTGTCGAGAAGACGCCCACCGCACAAAACCAAGATCACCACGTGGCCCGTGAAGCTGAAGCCCACGTGGTCAACCTCACCACCTCTGACTTCTTCCACACCTATGAGAGCCCATCTCTCGTGGAAGATGAACAACAAGACCCAAACACAAACGAATGGACATTCCAAGAAAGCAAGAAGAGGAGAAGAGTGAGAAGAAAATCGACCCCAAGCTAAGAAGACCAAGACATCTCCTCCACACAAGAAACCAAAACACATTCAAGCCGCCCAAGCACTGAACATCCATTGCCCAACCCAACCGCACTGCACCTGACGCGTGACCAATCGCCGGCCTGGCCTTGTCTTGTCGCCTCCCAGCTGCCCCCACCCCTGAACCCCTCACGCAAGCAGTGTCTAGCCACTGCATCTGTTCTCTCCTTCTAAAATTCACTTCCATCCTCCCTTTATTCTTCCTCTGAACCTCCTTCCCCCCTGTCACTAGCATTTTTCTGTTCTGTGTTCAGATCCCGATTAGACAGCCATAATTTTCAGAATCAGTTATTGATTAATCTCAATAGAAAGATTTGCAAATGAACATGTGTTTTTTATTTTTATCTTTAGTTAACTATTTTTTTTTAATTTACTGGGTATTTATTTTAATAATTGAGACGATTAATAATTTAGTTACATTTTACTTTCAGTACTTGAATACTTAATGAATGATATACTTTTTACTTCTGCATGAGTAACATTTTGCCAATGTGTATGTTACAACTCTGTTAATCATCCAGTATTTCAAAAGCAGTTATCAGCAATAAGGAGATGAATTTATTCTACTGTATAATTATTCTAATATACAGGTAAATGAAGATTGTGAAGCCACAGGCAAATAATTAAAATGCGGGACTCAGGATGGAACACTCTCAGTTACCAGCTTTCAATTAGTGTTCTGTATTAACTTATGTTTTTATTAACCCCTTTTTGGATGAGAAGGTTAGTATAGTTACATGAGTCCAGCGGTAACTAGAAAGTGTGAGATATAGAGAGGAAGTTCTCCTTCGTTACTGGAGAAAACTAATATTAGTAGTTCAATGTCCACTCCACCATCAATTGCTGCCTTTATTTCCAATTTCATTACTTCAACTAATAAAATTACCATTATATTTCATACCTTGATTCTTGGATACCTATTGGTAGTTAAACGAGAGGTATGAGCTGATAACGTAATCATGAGTGCACTCCCTCGATAATGAAGGACACTCGTCCACTGATTCTCCCTGTGACACTTAAGTATTTTGAAATGAAGTTTGGTAGTAAGTTATAAAATCAACATCTACAAGCCTCGATATGCATCTTGTCCCTGGTGTCTGTGAACCAGCGTAAAGAGGTATGGACAACTGCCAGGTTGGATGAGGACGAATTGGCTCCTCACGTTGATATGGGTACCTCAATCAGGTGAGGAATTATAAGAGCGCGTCACCACCTTGCCAAGTGGTATTTTTAAATTTGGTATTGAATGAAGTGAAAGTGGTCAAAACTTAACTATATAACCAATTGACGTTGATGCTGGAAGCTATTGAGCAAACATCGTACCACGCTTATCATGACGGGAGAGTGCTGTACTGATACACCAATCAGACAAAATGATAAATAAGTTTTGTTAATATGTACGACCATACAACCAAAGAGGGAAGGAGATGACAATGACTGCTCTGTGGGATTCGACTCCCAGTTCTAAGAATTCATTAAAACATGGTAATGCAACGCTATAGTACATTTGATAATGAATTTTGATGCAACTGAATGAGTGAAAAACTAGAGCTGGCAACTCGCCACCCAAACACAACACTCACACCCCACCGCGCTGAGCGGCCATTCCAATTACACCACTCGCCCAAGTAGGATCAGAAGGACAGGTAAGGAAAATAAGATTTTTAAAACATTCTCACGCCCGTATTATTAAACAACATCTTCCCTTGAAGAGGATCGTCGTGTTTCAACCCGAATTTTAAACTAAATGAGTCCTTAGGGACACCGCAGTACTGTACTTAACGGGGTAGTGTGGCAGTAAAATTAACTAATTTTAATTAAATTAATTTATAATATTGGAATTAGTTAATTTTACCGTCACACCACCCCGTTAAGTACTGTACTGCGGTGATCAGGACTCATTTAGTTTAAAACTCTGGTTGAAACACGACGATCCTCTTCAAAAGAAGATGTTGTTTAATGATACGGGTGACTCTTTTTCAGTATTTCCCTTATTTACAAATGTAAGTCGTTTTAGTCTCTAACGTTTTGGGATCATGTCATCATCGTTTGTCTCGTGACTAGCTTGTTGACGGAAACTAGAAGCAAAATGAAGATTAAAGATATTGGCCCATTATAGCCTAAGGCAGCGATTTTCAACCAATGTGCCGCGAAGCATCCGTGGGTGTGCCACGGGAGCTTAAATAGAGATCCGTTTGTGCTAAGTGCGTGCGAGTCTGCAGGATTAACTGTTGCCGAAGAGGATGAGCTGACGGAAATCAGAAACGACAGAGGACTGAAACTGAAGCACCTATCAACAGTTATGACTTCATTCTGGTTGTCCCTTCGAGAGGAATACCCCATCATTACAAAGAAGGCAATTGAAGCACTTCTTCCTTTCTTAACATCGTATCTGTGTGAAGCTGGCTTCTCTGCTATGAACACAATGAAAAGCAAGAACAGGTCCCGGCTTCAAACACTGGAGGAGGACTTGAGGGCATGCCTGTCAACCATTCGACCTCGGACAAGGAACATCATTAGACAACACCAAGCACAGGTTTCCCGCTGATATTTTTATGTAAGCAATGGCTTTTTATATTTACTCATGTTTGTATTTGAATACAATCTATATCTGAAAGTATTATAATATTTTTTAATGAATGGCATCTTTTTCAATGACATCTTTTTTCAATGTGTACAGTAGTAATAACAAATATGCACAAAACTTTCAAATTAATTTGAAAACTATTATCAACAATATACTTTTGGCAATAAAATTAATAAATTATTAGTTTTTTTAAAATTATGAACACATTCTTATCATTCATTTTCTTTTAAATGATCAAATCTATCCTTAAGTACTGATGGTGTGCCTCTACCATTTTAGTGCCTGGCTCACTGTGCCGTGAGATGAAAAAGGTTGAAAATCACTGGCCTAAGGCTTGACTGAATGACGATAATGAGGCAACAGATACCCTAAATTATATTTCATATTAGTGTTCATACAGGACACTCTTGATAACGTGCCAATAACAATGGCAATCACTGATGAAATCATCATGGAAAAGATAAACAGCCTGAAGGCATCAAAAGGTGGTGAAGCGGACAGAGCACATAACAAAGTGGTAAAGGATGTGGCGAGAGAGATGATCACTATACTACGACTCTTAGTCAGAAAATCCCAGGGATAGATTTTAGCCAACGTTACCCACAATATTCAAGAAAGGTAAATAGAGGGCGGCAAAAAATCAGCTTAACATATCATATTTGCAAACTCTGAGAAAAGTTTGAGGTGCGTCATCATCCAACACCCGACCTAACAGACTCATTAGTGTATCACAACATGGTTTTATTGAAAGAATAATATCTCGTCTTAAAAATTTACTCGCATTACTTAAAAACATTTACAAACTCTGTTGACTTAGGTTCGGAGTTTGACAAGTTCCACTTGCACGGAACAAGGCGTCATAGGTGAAATACTGTAATGAAGTAGATAATCGTTGGCTCAGGCAGATACCAAAGCGTGGTTATAAGAGGAGGACATTCATATTGGAAAAAAGTTTTCTCCGTGAAATGCTACTCTTAGTTACGTGAGTCAAGCGATGCGATAATATCATTGGGAATAAGAATGAACGATTATTCTAATTAAGTTCCTTAATTCATTATCGTTTCTATTACCACTTATAGACTCCATCGATATAACTTATAGCTTCACTATTTGTATCTCTTTTAAACTGCGACAACATTCAATCTGGCGAGGAAATATAAACCGGAATTCGATGACCCAAACATAACATTGGAACTCCCCGTTGTGTGAATTTTTATAATATGGAAGAATATGGAATTTTTCCTGCTTATCTTACATGGTTTTCCTGCATGGAAGTGTGAGTGGTGTTCATAAATTGGATAAGGAATAGACCTCCCTTAACTATGTCACCGTTTGTTTATCACAAGACATTCTGGGTCTTACTTTGGGTCAAGTCAGCTTCGATTACAAGGGTTGCGTGACATAGCTGAAATTATTTGCCACTAAAATTTCAAATTTTGTTTCAACGACAAGAATGTATTGCGGTTGTGAGGGGGCGGGTTCTCTGGCTGCCACCAATGTGAGGGGGCGGGTTCTCTAGCTGCCACCAATGTGAGGGGGCGCATTCTCGGTCTGCCACCAATTCTTGGGTAGCATGGGCGAGGGTCTAGGCACGTGAGTATGGTAATTTTGGTATCAGGTCACTTGGATGGAAATAAAGGTAAAATACTGTGGGAGAAATGAATACACCTAAAATTCTCAAGAACAAGTTTATTAATAAAATCAAAGGGGAAAATAGATGTTATTAACACATAACTACCAGGCTCAGCTCCTGGGCCTATTGCAAACTCTCTGTCTTATGTACTGGTTTCCTTGTTTTCCTATTTACTCAACAGCAATTATTCGGACATTACACTCTTACCGTGCACCCAATACCGGATGCTACCTTACATTATATCGCAGGACCAGCTCCTTGTCTTTCCTCCCAAGACACTAATACTGATACAAACCCCGACATGGGTAAGTATTAACAACACCTACAACCACACCGTGGACCATAATTCCAAGGCCTGTCACAGGGTATAGCACTGGCGCCTCTAACAACTGCTGTTGTGGTCGGTTACACTCCGACCCGAGATGGGTAGCCAGACACATGGCGGGTCTGGGGTCTGGCCCAACGAAGCCTTGGGGCACATTAATCCGGCCGCATCGGTGCCATCTTCTCATATATGATCCCGGCTGGACATCTAATACATCCGAGGCCGTTGTTGGATGGTAGAGCGATTCAAGAATCACATTGGGATCGGGAGACAAACGGGAATCAGCGTCAGGGGACCTGTATGGGTGAAGGGACGGGCACTCACTAACGGTGACAACAACATCACGTTTCAGGGGACGTTAAAGACGTAAATATGACTTCACTCAGAGCATATCAACTACGTTACTGTAACACTTGCACAATCAACTATTAATTGGGTCAAATCACTTAAAGAAGGGCAAATTACAACACAGAGAGGATTGGCATACCTGGATGGATGAAGGGACGAGCACTTACTAACGGTAGAAATGCTCGCGGGGCCCTCACTCAAAACAGACCAGGGAGTCCACCTACTCCTATTCCGATTAATTAATTTACTGTACACTTTGACCTTGAAATTGAGACTATGAACTCATTTTCATTCTCTATTATTATCTCAACTAACAATGCTCTGACTCAGCTATCGAAAGCCAAATTAAATTGATTACAAAGGGTTAGATGGCAACAGGTCCCAACATACAGCGTCTGCTCACATACACAAAGGCTGCCCGTCGGTGACGTCAACAAGGAACCGAGAAAACGGAGTACGTTTCCCCTGGGGGACTCAAGAGGGTTTTGTGGACGTTTGAGCGTAATATGAATCCTTAAGGTTTCCAGGTTAGCCGTCATGACCATTACAAAGCTTCCCCCTTCCCCAAGATTTATATTACGCGGTAACGTTCGCAAAACATACACAGTAATTACACAGATTCTTTAAACAACTGTTACCTTTCGTCACGGTTTCACACTACATACACTCGTAAAACACATCAGGACTCTTACAGGTATCTGGTACAAAAGCATACAAAATAAAAACAAACAATGGTTACATACATGGGATAACCAGTAGCAAAAACAAATTAATCCATTATCATTGACAGCATGGCATAGGGAAACAAAATACAAGAATTAAACATACATAGGAAAATAATGCACCAATAAAGAAAAAACAAAAAATGGGGTTACATACATAACATAAAAAATTTGTTACACAATACAAACTCTGAAGACACCGTTTCTCATATCATAGTTCAAAGAGGAGACTGATCAAATGCTTACTCAACACCACTGAGATTTAACTTAGACTTCTCAAGCTAGGACGTAGATGAACAGACCCCATCAAGTCGAAGGAATGACATGTTGCTCTTAATCTAAAGAGTTGTGTCGCACTCGCGAGAGGCAGCACCATTCAAGGGACTCCGAACGAGCGGGTATTCCCAAGAATTCAAAAATGCTAACGAAACGGTCCTCATGAGAACACCGCCAAACCAAAAACTGTCTGTACTTATGGCATTAGCCATGTAGTAGAATCAGCGCCATTGTCGAGGCCTGACTCCACCTGAAAGTCACGAACATTACTCCTATACACATCCACAATAAGCCTAGCTAGGGCTTTACCAGCAAAACTTGAGAACTCTCAACTGGTATCTTTACTCAACTAGTAACAGATACCCATAACAGCCAATCCATCTTCCAATCTCTGTCTCCTGCACTTGACAATCCCCATCAAAAAAAAAATCAAAGAAAAAAAAAATCACAAACACCTACACACTCCCAAACATTCCCAACTCACATGGCAAACAACGTACTCACTTACCAGTTGTACTTCTCAATTGCAGCACATGTATGCAAAACATCACTCTTCACCATGCATGTCAACAATCAATTCCTTCCAGTCAAAGTCTACAGCCCTTTAAAGAAATCTCGGTAACACTGATGCTCGTCTCTCACATAACTAGCAAGAGAGGCATTCCACACTCTTCTTTTCTACACTTCCTTGTCCATCAGGCCATGCACCTGATGAAACAACTGGTGGTGAAACCTGGGTGTCATTCCTGAGAATGAACATGTCTCCACCCCCATGCTTCTCAAGTCTACACATCAACTTACTGGACACAGGTTCTGAGCTGACTGCCCTGAATTGTTCTCTTGTGACGGCCATCATGCCTGGAGGTCACAACTACTCACTGTACTACACAACACGGGCACAGTGCACACTTTCAAAAACAAATGGATTACTGCCTAACTGTCCTTCTAATACATGAGAACACTTGAAATCCTGGCTCAAAATTATTGCACAAATTTCTACTCAACTTATTACTCATGACCCGTAGTAATAATACTGAAATGTGAACTTGTACTTTGCTGTCACTTTTCAAGACAAACTTACTGTGCACACTCAAAGGCAATGGTACTTGTTATTGTCAATCTCTGTAGGGTGCAACACTGTATTAACTCTTCTGGAATTACACCGTACTATAACAAATCAACTTAAAAAAGAATCAGACATTTCCATTACTGAGTGTCACTTTCACAAAATAAAGTGGTAATACTGTAATATTTTATGAGACTGTCCCCTCAGTACTCAACAAATATTCACTGTCTTTTCAATTGCAATGATTTCAACACTGTTATCACTTCACAATTTACTCTGTGGTACTCACAAATGGGGGGTCCTTACATGTACTTTCACCAATCAATTTTCAAAGATTGCGTTCTTTTACAGATGTCCATATCACCATAGAGTCCTCAACTCATCAAAGCAATTGCTGAAATTATACATGTATTAGATCTCAAATAAACATAAAACACACTTAATGACATTGCCTGTAAGTCTACACTGCTAGACTAATGCTCTATTCACTAAAAATCATACTAATAGAAACAATACAAAAAATACAAAATACTCGGGTATCTAACACAACACAGGTTATACAAATAAATTCACTTGTCAAAACTGACCTCAACTTATACTAAAACACTTCCAATTAAAATTAAAACAACTACACCCATATTATGTCAATTACAAATAACACTAATACATAACATTAATATAATTATGGCCTTCCGGTATACTCAGAAATCGACACTGTCCACAACACTCGTAACACGGCACATGATCAATGTCCCTCATTGTCTGTAAATAACAAAGCATTAACTCGAGTGATCACACAATTGCTATGGTACCAGTGCAGAAAGGCACCCCAAAAAAAATTTACCTTGGCATACAACCAACACTTCCTGAGATTTCACAAAAGACTGCAAAAAAAATTAGGTAGCTAACCTCTGTTTTCAGACATTTTCAGACACTTCAATACATTTTGCTGTACACTTTACTTTAAAACAGATTTCCAATTTTCTCGAGGCCCATGTTCTAACCTAACTCCAAATAAAGTATTTGCCGTGAACTGTTTTCAACATCTCCGTAACCTCCAAAAAATTTTGCACAGAATTGCACTATACTGTACACTGGGAAAAATTTCCATTACAAGATTATTATCACTCTGAAATATTCATTAGTTACAGTGACATGGTTAGGTAGATGCACGGAGAAATGGTTACTGTATTACAGCTCACATTTAAACACAGAAATTACCCACAGTATCACATTTATTCCTCCTGACCTTGATATATAAATTACATCCCAGCTGCACACCAATGTGAGGGGGCGGGTTCTCTGGCTGCCACCAATGTGAGGGGGCGGGTTCTCTAGCTGCCACCAATGTGAGGGGGCGCATTCTCGGTCTGCCACCAATTCTTGGGTAGCATGGGCGAGGGTCTAGGCACGTGAGTATGGTAATTTTGGTATCAGGTCACTTGGATGGAAATAAAGGTAAAATACTGTGGGAGAAATGAATACACCTAAAATTCTCAAGAACAAGTTTATTAATAAAATCAAAGGGGAAAATAGATGTTATTAACACATAACTACCAGGCTCAGCTCCTGGGCCTATTGCAAACTCTCTGTCTTATGTACTGGTTTCCTTGTTTTCCTATTTACTCAACAGCAATTATTCGGACATTACACTCTTACCGTGCACCCAATACCGGATGCTACCTTACATTATATCGCAGGACCAGCTCCTTGTCTTTCCTCCCAAGACACTAATACTGATACAAACCCCGACATGGGTAAGTATTAACAACACCTACAACCACACCGTGGACCATAATTCCAAGGCCTGTCACAGGGTATAGCACTGGCGCCTCTAACAACTGCTGTTGTGGTCGGTTACACTCCGACCCGAGATGGGTAGCCAGACACATGGCGGGTCTGGGGTCTGGCCCAACGAAGCCTTGGGGCACATTAATCCGGCCGCATCGGTGCCATCTTCTCATATATGATCCCGGCTGGACATCTAATACATCCGAGGCCGTTGTTGGATGGTAGAGCGATTCAAGAATCACATTGGGATCGGGAGACAAACGGGAATCAGCGTCAGGGGACCTGTATGGGTGAAGGGACGGGCACTCACTAACGGTGACAACAACATCACGTTTCAGGGGACGTTAAAGACGTAAATATGACTTCACTCAGAGCATATCAACTACGTTACTGTAACACTTGCACAATCAACTATTAATTGGGTCAAATCACTTAAAGAAGGGCAAATTACAACACAGAGAGGATTGGCATACCTGGATGGATGAAGGGACGAGCACTTACTAACGGTAGAAATGCTCGCGGGGCCCTCACTCAAAACAGACCAGGGAGTCCACCTACTCCTATTCCGATTAATTAATTTACTGTACACTTTGACCTTGAAATTGAGACTATGAACTCATTTTCATTCTCTATTATTATCTCAACTAACAATGCTCTGACTCAGCTATCGAAAGCCAAATTAAATTGATTACAAAGGGTTAGATGGCAACAGGTCCCAACATACAGCGTCTGCTCACATACACAAAGGCTGCCCGTCGGTGACGTCAACAAGGAACCGAGAAAACGGAGTACGTTTCCCCTGGGGGACTCAAGAGGGTTTTGTGGACGTTTGAGCGTAATATGAATCCTTAAGGTTTCCAGGTTAGCCGTCATGACCATTACACGGTAACCAAATGATGACCTAGTTATTCTTAGGCCCAATTAAATGTTTGTAAACTCTTTCAAGACCGAATTAAATTCAGCTCAAACTTGGCCAACAAGAAGAACCACATTCGTGAGCACCATAATGCTGTAATCACTGATAACGTGGTGATGTAGGGTATTCCTTTCGGTGATAACTGACACAAACCTAAGCTGCGTTCACCCTTGTAAATATGTCAATTTTAAGTCAATTGGAAAAGAATAAACCTACTGTAAACACTTCCAGCTCCATAATGTCTTATAGTTATAATACTTTAAGCATAATTTTAAGGAGCCAAAGATGTAATACTCCTCATAGTGGTCAACAGCTACAAAGAGCTCAGATTCCAGATTTATCGACAAAGCTCTCCGTCTCTTTAAAATGTAGTAGAAAACACAGAATTTACGATTGTGATGAAAGCCTAAGAGAAGTGAAAGCGGCATTAATTAAGAACATGCATAATCATATCCAACCTGAAGTCAGGGACAGGTTTATACAGTTTATCTCAAGTAAAGGACGGAGGGAAACAGATACGTTGTGGTGCACCACTATTTTATTCTACTTATCACTATATCAAGATGTCTTGCCTTGAGTGTGTGTGTGTGTGTGTGTGTGTGTGCGTGTGTGTGTGTGCGTGCACAGGGTGGTGTAATGCGTCTAATGTGGAAGGCTGGGAGCATTATATTAGTGTTAAGGTACAGGCACTGCTTGCCTCCTCTTGCTTTCAGCTACTGCCGCTGGCTAGCCCTCGTGGTGAACAGGGAAGCAACCTTACATAAGTCTTCCCCTGCCAGTACACAGCCTCTTCACTATCAAGATTCCTGCTGTGCCTCCTCATGGCAACACACGGTAACTGGGTGCCACGCCGCCCCAATCCAGACCAGCAGGGGATCTCGGGGCAGCAGCGGGCCCCAGAGGGACGCGGACGCATTGGCCCACTGGCATGTGGACACGCAGTGGCGCCTATCAACCACTGCCCTGCTGAGTTGCGGATTAACCTTGGTAGGTATAAGGATACGGGAATAAATTCCAAACGAAAAATTTGCGATGAAGCCCCGCATCAGTCAGACTTGCATACAGAGCTCTAATAAGACCCCAACGGCGGTATTTGCGGAAAAGGTGACCAACAGGAAAACCCAACGACTACACAAGCGGATGAAGGCAATGCAAGATGGACAGGATAACAAGGCAAAATCGAACAAACTGGGTTATCAGCAGTATATTGCATCTCTCCCTCTCCCCAGTCGTTGCAACTACCTGCACCACTGGATCAGGAAAGGGGAGAGCTAAGATGTATGGTTGCAGTGTGCGCTCCTGCCTCACCACATAAATCAACTCATGTGCAGCCAACATCCAGCTCACCATACTTCTTTTCAACATCAAAGCACTTATCTCCACAAAAGTCCTATGGCGACAGATGATTGGGGACGGTGACAGGCAGAGACGACAGCCGAGAGTGTCCAGTCACAACTTTGCAAATGGGCAGCATACATAAGATGGTCGTTTATGCACTGGGATCTAGGCAGAAGTGCAATCCGGTCCTGTTTGTGCGATTGAGCAGCTTAACACAAAGGGATTAGAAAAGGTGCCCTAAACATAGCTTGCCTAAAGAGCCAGCTTGCCTGGGCAATCGCACAAAGTAAGGTCATCCTTATGCCGTTGAAAACATAATCACAATCACAGATCAAAGCACAAACAAACAAAACAACCTTTTATGGTCAATACATGGAATGTCGGAACCCTTCTGGATACTGGCACAAATGAGCATCCTGAAAGAAGAACTGCCCTATTGGCAAAAGAGCTGGCGAGGTTATAACATCGACAGAGCAGCCATTAGTGAGTCCCGGCTCCCAGACTAGGATCGACTCACAGATAGAGGGTAAGCCAGCTGCGGAGAGAAACCGCATTTATGATGTTGGCTTTGCCATCCGCTAATGTACCCTACATAGGCTAACTGAAATGCCTGTTGGGATCAACAGAGTGCCTTATGACTCTTCGAGTCCCACTAAATCACTCGCGCCATGCCTTCTTCATCAGTACATATGCCCCAACACTAGATGCAGTGGAGACTTCTTATGCCGACCTTGAAAGAATCCTAACCTCTATCCTCAAAGAAGATAAGATTGTGCTCCTAGGTGACTTTAAAGCCAGAGTTGGCAGAAATGCTGACATATGGCAAGGAACCATAGGAAGAAGTGGAGTAGGCAAGTGTAATCCCAACGGTCTACTCTTCCTCAGCAAGTATGTTGAACATAACCTCACTATCACCATCACCTTGTTTAGGCAGGCCGACAAGTTAAGGGTTCTTGGCAAGCACCCACGACCCAAACATTGGTATCTCATTGACTATATCATCGTTATAGAAAGAGATCGCCGAGATCTCCTCATCACCCGAACCATGAGCCATGCGTGGGTCAGAGCACTGTGACATTGATCATCGGCTCGTCAGAGCCAAACTCTCCCCTCACGTCGCCTCTAAACGACGAAGGCAACAAGCCTCTAGAAGAGACTTTAACACTAATCGCCTGGAATATCCAGTGGTAGCACATGCTTTCAGAGAACAGCTCAACGATGAGCTGATAAACAACCCAATATCAAACAACCAAAATCCGAGTGCCAAATGGGGTCCCATTAATGCTGTCATTACAAAAAACCTGGGACGAGACCCTCTGCCAGATTAAAAGAAAACACAAGGATTGGTTTTAATGAAAACGACCCGAAAATCATAGTACTCGTCGATGGTATAAGTGCTGCTCTCTCTGACTGATAGACCAATTCTAAGACTTGGACCAAAGCTGATACCTTTTACGAGTAGAAAGCGAACTTCGCAAACTAATTAATAATTGGTGGAAAATTAGAGCGTGTGAATTGCAAAAAATTGCAGATCAACACAAGATGCGTTAATTTTTCAATTGCACTAAAACAATGTATGGCCCAACCACTCATGGCGTGACTCCCTCCGCTCATCCAACGGTAACTCTTTAATTAGAGACGAAGAAGGCATCCATCAGCACTGGAAAGAGCTCTACCATTTGCTGTTCAACAGAAGCACTGATGTGGCTGTGCTGACTACCCAGCAGGTCCCTCAGCACCCAGAGCTGACCCACCTCGGCTATCCTCCATCCCTGGATTAGGTAGCTACTGCCATCAAGCAGATAAAAAATTACAAAACCACAGGGCCTGATGGAATTACAGTCGAGGTGTATAAAGCAGGAGGACCTCCGCTTACCAGCCGTCCCCACTCTCTCCTGGACAATATATGGGAGAACAAAGGAGATTGGTCAGATTGTGGTAACTACAGAGGGATCTCACTGTCGTCCGTAGCTGGCAAGATTATCGCCCGAGTCCTCCCAGAATCTAAATGTTTTTTTAGACTATCACGTGGTAGCACTGACATGATCTTTTCTACCCGCCAGAAACAAGAAAAGTGCAGTGAACAGCGTCATGACTTGTACATGGCTTTCATTGACCTTACTAAGGTCTTCAACTTGATCAACAGGGAAGCCCTCTGGTGAACCCTCAGTCGTTTTGGCTGCCCACCAAAATTCATTGCTATTGTGAGGCAACTGCCCGGTGGCATCAGGGGCAGTGTCCTGTGCAATGGCACCCAACCTGAGTTCTTCCCCATCCAAACGGGGGTAAAACAAGGATGTCTACTGGCACCAACTCTCTTTCCGGTTTTCTTGGCTGCCTTCCTTACTCATGCCAGTTTCAATTTACCCGGCGGGGTGGACGTACAGCACCGGATGAATACTCATTTTAACATAGATGGCTCCAGGCAGGAATAATTGTGTCGGCCGCTTCAATCACTGAACTTCGGCCTTGTTCAATCACACCTCCACTATCCACCCCACTTAACGGCACTACTCTCACTAATGTCACTCATTTCTAGTACCTTGGCTCCCACCTGTCCACCACCCGGACGTCGATGAAAAGATTCAACATCAGGTCAGATGTGCATCTCAAGCCTTTGGCTGGGAAGACAAGAAAACAAATGCCAGTATTCTCGCTGACACTAACACTAGGAGCATCGAGGCTACCATTATCCATAAACAACTACGTTGGACTTGCTATGTTACCCGCATGGAGGACAGCAGACTGCCAAAGGATCTACTTTAGCCAAATAACGAATGTTAACGTAACGGTGGCGGACAACGGAAAAGGTATAAGAATAGTCTTAAGACAAACTAGACTAGGGAAAATATTGAAAGACCCAGAACAAATCGCAATAGTAATTATTTTAACGTTATTCAACTTGAACACATGACTCAAATAAAATAGTAAAAGTATAACTGAAAAGAAAATGGGAATACAGTCTAAAATGCATAAATTGAAAATGGCCATGAAGTAACCGAGTTATACTTAATGGAGGCTGATTTCATCAACATATTTCTTTGTTTTGTGTTGAGCTACCGTGGATGTATTGTTCACATAATGTCAGAGTTTGGACTTCAGGCGTTGTTGCAAACTCTATGCCAGTAATGCTGTACCATACATCCTCAGTGGTTAGGCAATTGCCAGGGCTGTCCGTGGGCATCTTGTTGTCAGTGCTGCTTTCCACATGTTACTTGTATCAAAGGTCTTTTAAAATACGTTACCAAAAAAAGCAGAGATTGTACATGAACCAAATGATGATCCAGTCTCTGTAGATGATAAACCTGCTTCAGTGCTTGTCAAGTCTGATCTTGAAAGAGCTCACACGCAGTGCCGTCACAACACACTCTGGCAGGTTGTTCCAAGATTTTCAACTCTCTCTCCAAAAAAGTTACCCCTCACAGTTTTCTGGGCTTGCAGCTTCTTCAACCTTGATCTGTGACCCCTTGTGGGGCGAGCGTCCGCCAGCTCCAGGTAAGGACACTCGACTGAGTACTGCTCTTTGAGCCCTCCTTTGGAAATTTTCAATCAACTGACAGTCCCTAACATATCTGGGGGACCATGCGGGGTGACAGTACTAAAGATGGGGAAGCACTTCACTCTTGAAGATCGTTACGACTTTCTTATAAGACCTAATAATTCATTTGCCTGATTTACCTTCTTCTCGCAATGGCCCGAGAACTTCAGCTCATTGTCAACATACACACCTAGGTTCTTTTGTCAACATACACACCTAGGTTCCTTTGTCAACATACACACCTAGGTCCTCTTCACAGTCAGTCTCAATTAATGCAGTTTCTTCATCCCGTTTGGACATATGATACGCCTCCTTACCGTTGCTACGTCCCAGGTGCATCCTCTTACACTTAGTGACATTAAATCTTAGCAGCCATTTCTTGGACCATTCTTGGAGCTTACAGAGATCCTTCTGCAGCTCTTCACAGTCTGCCTGGTTCTTAGTTTCCCGAAAGAACTTGGCTTCATCCGCAAACATTTGTATGGAGGAATGTACAGAGTCAGGCATGTCATTTATGAAGCAAACAAAAAACAGCGGGCCAAATACACTGACCTGTGGTACCCCGCTTGTGACGGGTACACATGGTGATTTCGTGCCATTAATCACCACACCCTGCTTATGGTCATGTAGAAAGTCTTCTATCCACGCTAGGCCATTTCCCCGAATCCCGTAACCATCTAGTTTAATTTTCAGCCTTTCATGGGGTACACTGTCGAAAGCCTGTTCCAGAATATGGATCCAAATATCCAGTACCTTGAGTAATTTTGTTAAGCAGGAGCACCCCGGCATGAATCCGTGTTGGCAATCCTTTACAAGGTTGTTTCGTAGTAGATGTTCCATCGTGGCATCTCTGATAATGCTCTTAAGCACTTTACATACTATGCTGGTCAAGCACACCGGTATATAGTTGTTTGTGGAGTGACGATCGCCC
The DNA here is from genome assembly GCA_958450375.1 of Homarus gammarus. Taxonomy (NCBI): domain Eukaryota; kingdom Metazoa; phylum Arthropoda; class Malacostraca; order Decapoda; family Nephropidae; genus Homarus; species Homarus gammarus. The sequence continues at coordinate 585,168 of CAUDMG010002128.1, read as the reverse complement.
TTTTTGAAGATAAGACTCACATAAGCCATTTTCCATTCACAGAGGACCTTTTGTTCATCCAGGCATTTACAGAACAAGATCTTCAGGGGCTCGGCAAGCTCGTTACACAACTCTCTTAGCACTCTAGGATGCACCATGTCAGGGCCGGAACTCTTATGAACCTTTAGCTTTGTCAATTATTTCTTATAACCTCTTCTGTGAACACAATGTGGATCAGTGCTGTATCGAACCATCTGTCCTCAAACGCAGGTAGGTTAATCGCATCCTCTCTTGTGAACACCGAGGAAAAGAAGCTGTTCAATGCCTCAGCTTTGTCTTGGTCAGAATCTGCGTAGCTACCATCTTCAAGCGTCAGGTCCTATACTCCTACTCGCGTTTATAATTTCGCCTTTTAATAGCGGTAAAACGCCTCTGGGTTTGACTTGACCTCGCTTGCAACCAGCTTCTGGAACTCCTTTTCAGCCCTTCTACACTCTGACTTTGCTTGGTCCCTGGTTCTTGCATACAACCTCCTGTCCTGCTCATTGTTTGACGTAACCCACGTCTTGAAGATCTGGGTTTTCTTCTTAACTTTGTCGACCGCCGCATGTTTCATGTGCCTCGTATTCCTCAAGGCACTGGGTTTGGTCTTGGGTATATATTTATCGATCAAGTGGTTCACTTTTTTAGCTATGATATTCAGCACAGTGTCTGCATTCTTATGCCTTAGTGAGTCAGGCCAGTGGATACCCCTCCTCTCTTCCCTCATCCCATCGTAATTTCCATGGAAATAGTTTCACCTTGGCCTGGTTTTGTCGTGAACTAAGTCAACAATTAAATATGAATAAAAACATTACATGGTGACTGGTGCCAACTGGGGCTAAATGTTCCAGTTTGGCCACCATACCCTCCTCGTTTGTTATGATGAGCTCCAGTGGCTTGGGTGTTTGCTTCCCTCTGTAATATGTCGGGTCTTTAACATGTTGGAACAGAAAACTATCTCAGAGTTTCTACGAAAAGAGTAGCGGGGTTATTTAAGTCATTTGGCGTGAACTCATTTCTCCAGTCGATGTCGCCTTAGTTAAAGTCCTCCATGATAAGGAGGTGGCTAGGGTTAAGCATCGCTGCAATGTCTATTAAGGCTCTTAAGTTCCTTTGATTTAGTAAGCTACAGTTTGGGGATCTGTAGATACACCCAACAATAAGTAAGTCTCCTCCCTTTAATTTAATTTTACACCACTGAGGGAACAATGCAGGGGGACCCTGTTGCAATGGCAATGTACGCAATAGGCCTATCCGTGCTCCAACACACAATAAAATTTGAAACAACCGAGGTCAAGCAAGTGCCGTATGCTGACGACCTTGCAGGAGCAGGAAAAGTGGAGGACATCAAAAAATGGTGGGACCTGATAACATCAAATGGTCCACAAATAGGATACCACCCAAATGCCAGCAAGTCCCTCCTCATTGTGAAGCCAGAACATTATGAAGGGGCAATGGAGGTGTTCAGTGGAAGTGAGGTCAAAATAACAAAGGATGGCCAAAGACACCTAGGAGCAGTAATCAGCACGACGGACTTCAAGACCGAGTACGTAACGGGAAAGGTGAATGAATGGGTTAGGGAAAACCAAGCTCTGTCTGATATTGCTAACACAGAGCTACACGTGGCTTTTGCGGCATTCACACGTGGAGTCAAGCATCGCTGGAACTACCTGATGCGCACTATCCCTGATATCGGACCCCTCCTCCACCCTCTGGAAGAAGCTATCAGCGTCAATTTCATTCCCAAATTAGTGAAACATCTTTACTTAACCCCAGCAGAAAGATCACCCCTTGCACTACCACCGAGACCGGGAGGAATGGGATTGACCAATCCAGAGGAGATTGCTACCACCGAACATCAAAACTCAGTTAAGCTCACGGCAGCCCTCACTGACCACATAATAGCTCAGAACGCAACAGGTTAGGTTGATACCAGCGAAGTAAACAAGATTCGATGGTCCATTACGACAGAACGGCAGCACGGCCAAAGTGATAAGTTGCAGCAACTGATGCTGCAAGTACCAGAATTTTTTTTAAAAAGTAGCTATAGTGCAGGAGGTGGACGCCTCGAACTGGTTAACTACGTTACTGAAAAGGGCAAATGGTTTCAGTCTCAATAAACAAGAATTTACAGATGCCACTGCTCTAAGGTACGGTAGGCCAGTACAAGGTTTACCCTCCCAGTACGTGTGTGGCTCTTCCTATGCCTTCGATCACGCCATGGTGTGCAAGAAAGGGGGTTTCATATGCATGAGGCATGACGAAGTAAGGGATCTCACAGCAAATATGTTGAAGGAAATCTGTCATGATGTCAGGGTAGAACCGACCCTCCTTCCATTGGATGGTGAGAATTTCCGACATAGGACTTCAAACACATCCAACGAAGCCCGTTTTGACGTCAGTGCTCGAGAATTCTGAACGCTGGGAGAGCGAGCCTTCTTTGACATAAGGATTTTTTATCCCATGGCCGCATGTCACCGTAACTTAGCTCTCGATGCTGCACGCAGGAGGAACGAGAATGACAAGATTAGGGCATATGGGGAGAAAATTCAGAACGTTGATCAAGGCAGCTTCACTCTTCTGGTGTTCACAACCTCTGGTGGGATGGGACCAAGTGCAAGATGCTTCTACGCCATACTCGCGGAGGTGCTATCCGAACAGAAGCAGCGGCCCAGAAGTTATGATACAGCCTGGATGAGATGTTGAATTGCAGATATTGACTATGAGGCAACAGTCACTGAATACCGTATAGATCTGCGGCTCAACTAACTCAACACAGCTAGGGTAGTTGCTTATGAATTAGGATATTTAATTTTAAGGTAATAAAATGGCGGCGAAGGTGTGGTTTTGGGGGAGGCTGGAGGCCACGTAAAAAAAAAAAAATAACGTAGTAGTAGTAGTGTGTAGGGCGGGTGATATCCCCCACGTAAGTGAAAAACTAAAATATCTGTCATCCTCTTTCTTGTCTAGTCTCCCGTTTGCTCACCTGTAACTATTCTTTATTGTCTCTTACACAAGTAATATCTTGCCTTATGCTTTAATTGTTATACAGAGTAGTCCACAGTGTACACATAGTATTACCCACTTACATCTAATGACCCTTATTTTAGAGTTCATGTACAGTAGTTAAGAATCCCAGAAAAATATCTTAGGTTTCTGGAGATGACTAATCCTTTAATGAAAATGCTAAATGTGTGTTGCCAGTCTTACATAACTTAAATTGATCCAATCGTATTGGGCTGTGCGTAATGAAATCGTTGAATAATTGTCATTATTACTCTAACATTTATGGTGCATAAATTTGTCAATAATACATATTTCCAAATAAACTCATACAAATAAAACGTCCTCGATATTAGAAAGAGAAGACATCAATAATGTCCGTACATCATCTTCCCAGTAAATGGACAATATGGTTTCATGTGTTAGGATGAACAAGGAGATTTAGTGTTTTGTGTGTAAAGTAGACAACTTCATTATTTCACCGACTGAAGCCAGGTACACTATAGCCAATCTGATAATGTGACTGAGCGGTAAGACGTGTATGCCAGCGACCTTAAATCTAGGCAGCACATGATAAGCTGGTCGACTTGGTGATAAGACTAGGGTAGTCGAGGACCCCATACCTCATGTTTCACCAAATAATGAACCAAGGTGCATTATATCCTGGGCTATATTTACATAGGGGATACTTTGGTTAGGTATCGTTAGCATTGGTATCTGTATTTGTTCAGTTTTAATTTCATCCTTTTCTAGGTATGGCAGATGTAACAAATAAGAGTGGACGGGTAGAGGGACGTGGTGGAGGCCTGGTGTTGCAGGTGGAGCCCCGCGTGTGTTTACATGATGTGTCTACCATCATCCGTGTGACTGGTGTGGATCCTCACAGCCCCATCACCCTGCGAGCTGACACGTACACTGATGGTGGCGATAAGGTAATAATTGCCGCTGGATTGGTCTCTTCTATCTTGCTTTATCAAAAGCTAGTAATTGATTATATGATTTCCATGGTGGTTAATGAGTACACTGCTGGATCTCTTGCTGCACATTTACTTCCATTATCTATTAATTTATCCAAATTTAAAATATGCTTCATCTTGCATATTTTTTTCATAAACACGTAAATACGAGTGAAAAACAACTGTTTTTATTGTTAAGATTTAAAGTCGGCTTTACTTTTGTTTTGCATCACAGATTGTTTATAAATGCATAGACATTGCATCAGATTAATTACTATCATTACTTATCATGTCTTTAGCCGTCTGTCTGTACAGTAGGGAGTGACAGTTTTGCAAAAGTTTTCAAAATCTAATTGCTTGGGTTGGATTATTTGTCTATCTGCCACGCTAATTCCGAATATGTTTGAGTTTTTTACATCATTGCATTAGAAGGTTTGTGGATACTTTTGGATTTGGCATGAAAAACGCGAAAAAACTGTAAATAATAAAGGGACTGGCAATGTGGCACAACCTGTTAAAATCAAGTTATTGAATTGGATTATTCGACTACTGTGTACACTGGTTCATAATATGCTATTGTTTTACAACTCAATGCGCTACAAATTATGCCGATATTTTTGCTGCAAGTCACCACATACGTATATTTCGAAAACCTGGGCCCAATATTACCAACGGCGTGGATAGATTCCGTGGAATGAATTCAGGACATTCCCGTTCATGGAACATTACCAAACTCCGTATATGTGCCAATGGCAGGCCAATGGCAATATTTACAGAGTTTCTTGAGGCTCCCTGGACGGGAATGCCCTGAATTTATTCCACGGAATCTATTCACGCCGTTGGTAATATTCGTCCCAGGACTGATCAACGAATTCAGCCCAAGTAGCTTGACTTGGACAGTTAAGGACAAAATCTCAGTCCGTACTTTTGAATAAAATATTGTTCAATAGGTGGTGATATTGAAGTGCTGAAAGTTGTTTTTTCTGTGTTGTTTTGTAGTTAGTTCAAAGGGCCGCCACCAAGATGGGTCGTCCTAAGATTAGCAACACTCAGCTGCGCCAGGGTAACGATAAGGTGTTCGGGGTTCGGATGCCTCTGCCATCTAACAAGTTGCCTCTGAACAAGGAAGTTGGAAGTGCCCTGGCTTATGAAGCAGAAAACGAGAGGTTAAGGAGAAGAACAAATGCTTTTGATTATATGGATGCCACCAACAAGGTGACTGAGAAGGTACTGGATGTGTATAGGAAGGCCACTGTCCCCACTATCTCTGAAATCAGGGTGAAAATGAGAGTCCACGACCTGTGGAGGATGCGGAGGGAGACGATGATGATGAAGGGAAATGGACAGACACAGAAAAGGAAGAAAACGAAGAACGGGAAGCTGAAGATGAGGTTCGAGGCTCATCTTCAGCTTCCCGTTCTTCGTTTTCTTCCTTTTCTGTTTCTGTCCATTTCCCTTCATCATCATCGTCTCCCTCCGCATCCTCCACAGGTTGTGGACTCTCATTTTCACCCTGATTTCAGAGATAGTGGGGACAGTGGCCTTCCTATACACATCCAGTACCTTCTCAGTCACCTTGTTGGTGGCATCCATATAATCAAAAACATTTGTTCTTCTCCTTAACCTCTCGTTTTCTGCTTCATAAGCCAGGGCACTTCCAACTTCCTTGTTCAGAGGCAACTTGTTAGATGGCAGAGGCAACCGAACCCCGAACACCTTATCGTTACCCTGGCGCAGCTGAGTGTTGCTAATCTTAGGACGACCCATCTTGGTGGCGGCCCTTTGAACTAACTGCAAAACAACACAGAAAAAACAACTTTCAGCACTTCAATATCACCACCTATTGAACAATATTTTATTCAAAAGTACGGACTGAGATTTTGTCCTTAACTGTCCAAGTCAAGCTACTTGGGCTGAATTTGTTGATCAGTCCTGGGACGAATATTACCAACGGCGTGAATAGATTCCGTGGAATAAATTCAGGGCATTCCCGTCCAGGGAGCCTCAAGAAACTCTGTAAATATTGCCATTGGCCTGCCATTGGCACATATACGGAGTTTGGTAATGTTCCATGAACGGGAATGTCCTGAATTCATTCCACGGAATCTATCCACGCCGTTGGTAATATTGGGCCCTGGTTTTCGAAATATACGTATGTGGTGACTTGCAGCAAAAATATCGGCATAATTTGTAGCGCATTGAGTTGTAAAACAATAGCATATTATGAACCAGTGTACACAGTAGTCGAATAATCCAATTCAATAACTTGATTTTAACAGGTTGTGCCACATTGCCAGTCCCTATATTATTTACAGTTTTTTCGCGTTTTTCATGCCAAACCCAAAAGTATCCACAAACCTTCTAATGCAATGATGTAAAAAACTCAAACATATTCGGAATTAGCGTGGCCGATAGACAAATAATCCAACCCAAGCAATTAGATTTTGAAAACTTTTGCAAAACTGTCACTCCCTACGTGTACAGTGTCTAGATATGACATCCACTCTTCACAAACCTCACAGCCTTCAGAAGCTGAGAATACTAACCTTGTAACATTAACTGCCACATAAACTGACTGTTTAACTTTTTCTCGCAAGAAAACTCCTTCTGTTGCTTCTGTAACTCCATCATCTTCCTGTTGGAGTTTACGCCCACATGAATTTATAAACACGCCTTTGATAGTTACTTCGTTTTTATTCCCAAAAAAGTCTTCATCCCAGATTCTCACATATACAAGGACTGGTAAAAAAAAAATTATATATATATATATATATATATATATATATATATATATATATATATATATATATATATATATATATATATATATATATATATATATCATATAGATCCACTATGGAAACGGGGTTAAGATAAATCTTGACAAAATCACACAGAAAAAAGGGAAACAATGGAGCAATCTAGCTTTCGTCTTTATTCAAGACATCTTCAGAGGCAACTGAATTTACAGGAACTGAGAGAGGCTTATATACAAAGGGTGACCTTAAAAAACATCAGGTCAGGTCAATAGCAAGGGATCCACTAATCCACACACCACCTCCACCGCACACGAAAGAAGAGATTATAAAAATGGGTGATGTAACAAGTCATGTTAAGTCAGGTAAAAAATATGAGACCCACTAATCATCTACCCTACATCTAACTCAAATGCTTTCAAAGCATTTTTAACCTTGGGTCACTGACAAATAAATTTATGGAACATATCAGTTTTGTACTGACCATCACTAAGGTTTATAGAATTAATTTCCCTTATCAAACATGCTTCAACCAGAAGTCTTTCTGTGACACATGTTTATTTATACACTTCTATGCTGTTTTCCCAATTCATGGGATGATTATTGTTCCTTATATGAACGAAAAGTGCACAGCTTTCAGATGCTGTTCTAATATTATACTTGTGCTGTTTTATTCAAGGTTGCAATGCTTTCCCAGTCTGACCTACATATTTTCCATTACAAGTCCTACATGGAATGCAGTAAACAATTCTATTTACATTCAAGGTTGGGTTGTTCTTAATTAACATATTATTAATAGTTGAGCCATACTGAAAAACGACATTAATGTTTAATAATTAAGGGGTTGAACTAACGGGACAATTTCATTGCGATAGAGTAGAGTCAAAAAATCTTAAGTATAGGAACTTGTCTAGTTGGAGTAAAATAAAAGGATTTTTTAGCCCCTTTAAGACAACGATCAACAAACAATGAAGGGTACCCAAGTTCTTGTGCAATGAACTGAATGTGTTGCAGTTCTTCTCGTCAAGGTTACAAATACACAAACATATCAAAGACATAGTAGAAAAAACTGACATTTTGGTAGACTCAAGGTGACTCGATTTAAACCCATTTTACTAAAAGTTTCACATGTTTTTCCACAAACTGTTTACAGTATTGTAAATTGTGAAATATCACTTACAAAGTTCCATCTCCATCTCCTGTATCCACGTACTTACTTTCTTCTCTTAGATAATCTATTGATCCTAATATGTAACGCACGCAATCATAACAGCTTCTAAGATAAAGCAATACTTACAGACAAAGAACAGTGTCGGCTTCTTCATTACGTGTATTGCGGCTACTGCATTATTCCCTACTACATGTTCTGTATCAACAGTTCAGTTCTCACGCCCACTACATCAGTGATGAGAAGGGGACTGTGGATGTTCGTAACAGTGAATCGGTGGGCGGGTCCTACAAGGGAGTTTTTCCTGCAGGTCTTCTGTCAACTCTTAAAGGAGTGACCAATGCACGAGTCAGATTATATAAGGAAGACCCCACGACACCCTGGAAGGTATTCAAAGTTTCTTTTAATTGCTTGTATGTAAAAATTATAAATATTATAAAAAAAAATCATATCTTCTGAAAGTCAGCATTTGCTGAACCTGCGATGGGATAGAATATTAAACCTTTTCTCTATCTTTGCGTAAAATTCTCTTTTCATAAACTTAAAAGATGAATCATCAATGTAGAATATGTAGTATTGATTAACATCCTCTTACAACGGTGCTAAAGTATATTCCACATGTATAGGTGAAGGTGACGGCATGTGAGGGTCATGTGACACTACAGGAAGAGCAGAAGGTGAATGTGGTGTCAACAATGATGGAGCGCCACCTGATGGGTCCCGGAGTGACCCGTGTTCGTGTCCATCATGGCAAAGTGCGAGGGTATCTCTTCATGCCCCAAGGCCCGGGCCCCTTCCCTGGCATCATCGACATCTTTGGAGGCTTTGGTGGCATTCGACAGTATAGAGCAGGTTAAAAAGTGTCACATTCTTTAATGGTACCGGCTGAATGGATTCAGTGATCGCATCCTGTCCTCAGGGTTGGTAGTTCGCACCCTGGATATCGGTCTAGCTGAGAATGGGTACAGCTGCTTAACTTTAGTTGGGGGAGTGAAGTTGATTGGGTGTGGTGTTAGTGACATTACCTCCTTTTGCACCGAGGCTTAGTATTCAGTGGGTTTCGCTCTCTCCATACTTACTGTAGCTGTGCTCACTGTCCCTGCTGACTGGTGCTCCATGTCGTGTGTGTGTGTGCGCGTGTGTGTGTATGTGTGTGTGTGTGTTTTTTTTTTTGTGCTTGTGTTGCAGCACTTGCACCACTAGATCAGGAAAAGGGAGAGTAAAGATGTGTGGTTGTAGCCTGCGCTCCTGCCTCACGACATAAATAAACTCACGCGCGGTCATCATCAAGCTCATACTTCTCATCATCATCATCAAAACCCCTAGATCCCCAAAAGTACTATGGCGACAGACGAGTGGCGACGGAGACAGGCAGAGATGACTACCAGGAGTCTCTAGTCACAACTCTGCACTTGGGTGGCAAATATAAGATGGTTGTTTATGCACTGGGATTTAGGCAGCAGTGCAATCCAGTTCTGTCTATGCAACTGAGCAGCTCTCTCGAGGACCCACTCTGCTCACCCCACATGGGGAGATGGCTAGAAAACGTGCCCTAAACAGAGCCTGCCCAAAGAACCAACCTGACTGGGCAACTGCACCCAGTAACGTCATCCTCATGTGGTCGAAAAAAACAATCATAATCACAGACCCCCCCCAAAAAAAAACTATACATGCAACCTTTCATGGTCGCTCCTTGGAATGTCAAGACCCTTGTAGATACTGGCACAAATGAGCGTCCTGAAAGAAGAACTGCCCTTGTGGCAAAAGAGCTGGCTAGATATAACATCGACATAGCAGCCAATAATGAGTCCCGGCTGCCAGAGGAGGATCGACTCATAGAACGGAGGTCTCACTATCCTTCTTTTGGAAGGGTAAGCCTGCTGCAGGGAGGAACAGCATTCATGGAGTTGGCTTTGCCATCCGGCAATGCATCCACTCCTCATGACGCTTCGAGCCACACTGAATCACTCATGCCAGTTGACCTCTGACCCTCAGTTGACCTCTGACCCAGCTTGGAGAAGGTCGTGCCGATCGTGCTCCCGCTAGAGACCAAGAAAAATGGCCGCTTTGGATCGTTGTGTCGTGGGGGAAGAGGAGGGGAGTGTGGGGAAGGACGACCTCCTTGCTACGCTGTTAAGGCAGCTGGGGCAGTTGAGGAGTGAGGTTGACACTCTAAAGGGGGAAAATGAAGCCCTCAGGACGGAACTCCTTCAGGTAGGTGTCCTGCCTAGCAGGACACCTGCGAAGGAGGAGCAGGCGTGGAGAGTGGTTGTCTCCAAGGGGACTAGGGTCAGGCTTAAGAAAGCTGACCAGGGTGTGGAGTGCAGTAACCCTTACCAGGTGCTGCAGGAAGCTGGAGAGGAAGAGAAGAGGCAGGACGGTATGGATCAAGGAGAGGAAAGGGCAGTTGTACAAACCCTGCCCACAGGCAAGGTCTTGTTAGTTGGTGACAGCCAGGTGAGGTTTATGGATAGGGCTTTTTGTGCGAGAGATAGGAAACGTAGGACTAGGGTATGTTTTCCTGGGGCTGGGATAGGGCATGTAGCCGAAAGGTTAGACAGAGTTTTGTCAGGGGAGGGTACCAATCCAGTAGTGTGTCTTAGTGTGGGAGGAAACGACATAGGTAAGGTTAGGAGTGAGGAACTTTTCAAGAGGTATAGGGAGGCGCTGGGGAAGATTAGAGATAGGGGAGGGATCCCGATAGTATGTGGAGTCTTTCCTAGAAGAGGGGTTGGTCGTGAAGGCTGTCCAGGGCAATTGCTATTAATTGCCGACTGGAAAATCATTGTGCAAACAATGATTGGGCATTCATTGATGACTGGCAACGATTTTATGGCAACGACTACCTGTACTGTCGCGACGGAGTACACTTGTCTCGTGAGGGGGTAAAGACGTTGTCTGCATCCCTCGAGCGTGAAATTGTCACTCCGAAGGGGGGTCTCGCCAGTAGAGAGGAGTCTGGGAAAATGGGAGTCAAAAAACAAGCAGGTCCTGGGAAGTAGTGAAACAGAAGTAGATAATGCTGAAAATATAGTTAGTCATAATAACAAACATCAAAGTAATAAATGTAAAACAGATAGAAACGGAAGAAATGTATTGAGTGTTTATTATACTAATAGTAGAAGCCTGTGAAACAAAATGGACCAGCTCAGGGCCATTGTTAGTAAAGTGAACATAGATATAATTGCAATAACGGAAACATGGATAAATTCAAACAGCAAACATTTTTTAGCAGAATTTCATATTCCAGGATATAACCTATTTAAATTTGACAGAGTAGGAAGGAGAGGGGGCGGTGTAGCAGTGTATATCAGGGTGTCATTAAAAAGCTGCAATAAATCAAACATTAAAACAAATAGCGACAATGAAAGTATTTGGGTAGAGATTGGTGAGGGCAATGAGTCCATAGTCATTGGTGTTATATATAGACCACCTAATTTGAGTAGGAACGATGGTAAATTGCTATGGGAGGAAATAAAGAAGGCATCTGATAGAAACAATGTATGTATTCTAGGCGATTTCAACTTTTCAGGCATAGATTGGAAAAATCAACTTAGCGATAATGAATCTGAAGATTTTCTAGAAGTAGTACAAGATAGTTTTTTATATCAATTCATAAACTCGCCCACTAGAGGAAATAATATCCTCGATTTAGTTCTCAGTAATAATGAAAATCTAGTAAAAGATGTTGGGATTGGAGACGAACTAGGAAACAGTGATCATAAAGCCATATATTTTAACATAATATGGGATGGCAGGAAGAAGGAAAATTCGGCCTTGATCCCGGATTTTAGGAAGGCTAATTACGGTAGCTTAAGGAGAGACCTAAGGGATGACCCTATGGTCAAAAGATTAATTCCCCCCACACCTCCGGAAACTGTCAACTTAGGACGGGATAACCCCGACTTTAATTTAGCAGCTACTTATGAACAATTTATTGCGACAATCAATAATGCTCAAAATAAACACATCCCTAAAAGAAAATTCAGATCGATACGGAACCAACCAAAATGGATGAATAATAGACTCTTAGATCTTCTAGGGAAAAAGAAAGGAGTATATAGAAAAGTTAAGAAAGGCGAAAATCACTTACTTGGTTACTATCAGAACCTAACAAGACAGGTAAAAACAGAAATTAGGAAAGCAAAGAGAAATTATGAAATCAAGGTAGCAAACAAATCGAAAAATAACCCCAAAGCTTTTTATCAACTGTATAAATCAAAGGTTAGAGATACAATAGGTCCCCTTAAAACTACGACAGGAGAAATGACTGATGATGAGTTAGAAATGTGTAGTACGTTAAATAGTCATTTTCGCTCCGTATTCACAAATGAAAACCTAGCACAGTTTCCAGAATTTCATAAGGTATATATAACGACAGTATAGAAAATATGTTGATGAATATCAATATTACTAGTAATGATGTGCTTAAAGTAATTAACAAACTGAAGCCTCATAAATCGCCTGGTCCAGACGAGGTATATGCTAGAATATTAAAAGAATGTAGAGATGAGTTGAGTAATCCATTAGCAGTTTTATTTAATAAGTCATTAGAATCGGGCCTAGTGCCAGAAGCTTGGAAACTTGCAAATGTAGTTCCGATTTTCAAAAAGGGTGATAAATCAATTGCATCAAATTACCGTCCCATTAGTCTCACGTCAATCATAGGCAAGTTGCTAGAGTCAATTATTGCTACAAATATCAGAAGCCACCTTGAAACATTCAACTTAATTCATTCTTCTCAGCACGGGTTCACCCAGGGACGTTCTTGTCTCACAAATTTGCTTAGCTTTTTCTCAGAAGTATATGAAGCGCTAGATAATGATAAGTCATGTGATATAATTTATTTAGATTTCAGTAAAGCATTCGATAGAGTCCCTCATGAGAGATTGATAAGGAAGGTAGAAGCACATGGAATAGGTGGATCATTATTAAAATGGATTAGGTCATGGTTAACTGGTAGGAAACAAAGAGTCAGCATAAATGGATTAAAGTCAGACTGGGGTGCGGTCAAAAGCGGAGTTCCCCAGGGATCTGTATTAGGCCCTCTGCTGTTTGTTATATTCATTAATGATCTTGATTTAGGCATAACTAGTAGGATTAGTAAATTTGCAGATGATACCAAAATGGGGAGAGTGATAAATTCAGACAGTGACTTTGAACACCTTCAAAGAGATCTAGATACCTTACATGAGTGGTCAGTAGACTGGCAAATGAATTTTAATACTGATAAATGCAAAGTACTACAGATAGGGAAGACGAATACAAACGTTAAGTATAAACTAGGTAACACGGAAATAGAAAACTCAGTTTGTGAAAAAGATCTAGGTGTATTTGTTAGCAACGACTTGAAACCTAGAAAACAATGTATTAGCGTTCGCAACAAGGCAAACAGGATTCTTGGGTTCATATCTAGGTCTGTGAGTAACAGAACTGCTGACGTTATCTTGAAACTTTACCTAGCATTAGTGAGGCCACACATGGATTATGCGGTTCAGTTCTGGTGTCCTTATTATAGAATGGACATAGATTCTTTGGAGAGAGTACAAAGAAGAATGACAAAAATGATCCATAATATTAGAAACCTTCCATATGAAGAAAGACTGAAAAGCTTAGGCTTACATTCATTAGAGAGGCGTAGAGTTAGGGGAGATATGATAGAGGTGTACAAGTGGGTAAGTGGGATTAACAAGGGTAAAATGGAAGATGTTCTGAAGCTCAGTAATAACGAAATAACTAGAACAAATGGCTTTAAATTAGATAAATTCCGATTCAGAAAGGATATAGGCAAGCACTGGTTTGGTAATAGAGTTGTGGATATGTGGAATAGGTTACCGAGTGCTATAGTAGGATCGGGGACGCTAGGGAGCTTCAAGACGAAGTTGGATAGGCACATGGAAGTGCTGGGATGGGTGTGAAAGGGATCTGCCCTGTATGGGCCAGTCGGCCTCCTGCAGTATCCCACTTTCTTATGTTCTTATGTTCTTATGTTCTTCATCAGTGCATATGCCCCAACACTGGATGCAGAAGGCCTTTTATGCCGACTTTTACAGAGTGCTAACGTCCATCCCAATAGATGATAAGGTTGTGCTCCTTGGTGAATTCAAACCAGAGTTGGCAGACATGCTGATATTTGGCAGGCAATCATGGGGAGAAATGGACTATACAAGTGTAACCTCAGCAAGTGTGCTGCATAGACTCTCACTATCACCAATTCCTTGTTTAGGCAAGCTGTAATGAAACACATTAATAAATATATAGCGACCTTACTAGCGTGGCCGATTCGTTACTTTCACTTGATATTATTATTGTTTTGTTTTTTTTTGGGGGGGGGGTATCTAAATACCAACTCTAAGTACAGCTATTTATTAGTTAACTGAATGAAGCAGACACACTAATAGATCATTACATTTACGTTACTATACAATGACTCTCGGACAACAAACATGAAATGGATACACTTCCCACCGTAAGTAACTCACCCTAATGGATTGCTCTGACAATGACTCATGTGTGACCTGAGGGAGGCCCAGCGGCTGGGGAAGCTGCAGGTGCTACTGGACTATATCTCCTATAGGAGACTCACCTAGTTGGAGACTCGGTGCTGTGGAGGGAAGTCTCCTTCTGGGAAGGAGCTGTCGGCCCCTTGCCTGTTACAATAATAATCGGAATGCCAATGAGCTGCAGGGCCCTTATATTGGAGATCTCCAGCTGGAAGATGTCGTCACTAATCTGGGTGTGTCTGGTCAGGTGACAGGTGTTCAGCCTTGAGGGTAGCTTCTTGAGAAACACGTTCATGTCGCCTGTCGGTAATGCTTCCTATCTATTACCACCCAGGTGTGTCTTGCAGGTGTAGTTTCTCTAACACGGTCGTAACGCTGGGTTAACTCAGGTACCTTGTGTCCGTGACCTTTCCTGGGTCAGGTCTTAATCTCACCCTAGGGTGTGTCAACTTGCGTGGGTGTACACCTGTTCGTCCACTTACTCTTATATATGCTGTTTCTTCTGGGCTGTAAGCTATGGTCTGATAAATAATCATTACAAAGCCGATACGTTCAAGATTTCGTGGCAACACCCACTATTCAAACACTGGCATCTCATGAACTACATCATTTGTCAGAGAAAAAGATCGCCGAGATGTCTTCATTACCCAAGCCATGAGTGGCTCAGACCACTGTGACACTGATCATCGGCTCGTTAGAGCCAAGCTCTCACTACACATTGCCCCAAAACGGCGAAGCCAACAATTTTCCAGAAGAGGTTTTAACACAAAGCGTTTGGAGGATCCAGTGGTAGCCCATGCCTTCAGAGAGCAGCTCGAACATGGGATGATAAACAACCCAACAACAAATAACCCAAATCCCATTGCCTAATGGGATATTCTCGACACTGTCATGACAAAAACCTGCAGAGAAACCCTCGGCCAGATCAAAAGAATACACCAGGACTAGTTTGATGAAAATGACCCAGAAATCAATGTACTCATCAAAGATAAACGTGCTGCTTTAACTGATGGGCAGAGTAACCCTCTGTCTCAAACCGAAGCTGATACCTAGGAGAAGATTACTCCACACCATAGCGCTTGGAGGATCACCACACGAGAAGGTGTCAATACTTTCGAGCTAGCCCTACTGCAAACCAAGGAAGACAAGCGCCAGCGCTGGAAATATGCTACTGCCGCCCCTCCCGCACTAGATGTAGCCCTAAACATGTGCAACATCTGTGAACGACTCTGCCGGTCCCGTATCGGCCTCTATAGTCCCCTCAGAACTCACAAACGAAGGTGGCATCCTTAATAATTCATATCATTTTATCATAGCTGGATGATCGTCATAATTGATTCCGAGGGACAGCAAAGTACTAGTAGTAGTGTGGTGTTGGGAGACACCAAGCGGTCACATACCTAGAGGTCTAATGAGCTCAGGTCAGATTGGGTGGCAGTGGCTATGACAGTGGAATTTCCCTTTGATCTTCTTGTGTCCATTAGCACCTTAACCACCCACCTCACCTAGCCTACCCCCCTCTCTTCTCCCCAACCTTTCCTTCAGGGGCTTGGTCTTCCCATAGGATATCAGCTGGCGACCTGTGGTGTATTGGTCAGCATGCTTGCCTCACAAGCAAGCGAGCCTGGGTTCGATCCCAGGGCAGGGTGAAACTATGGGCGAGTTCGATTATGCCATTTGCCACTGTCTACCCAGCAATAATTGGGAACCTGGATGTTAATCGATTTGCCGATCGTATTCCCGGGTAATAGGGGGAGCTGGTGGTAGAGCGGTAGGTACCGTTCTTGTCTCGCAAGCAAGATGTCACGGGTTCGATTCCAAGGCCGGCGGAAGTTGTTTGGACACTCTTCCTAGTCCCCTTCGTCCCTGTTCACCTAGCAGCAAAGAAGGTACCTGCTATAAGTCGAAAGTTGCGAATTCGTATTCAGGGACAAGTGTTGGAACTTCCAATAACTCTTCAGGCTTCTACGCCCTTAACTCATGAGACATAAGGCAAGCATGAACTTAGCATGCTTCCCTGTTCGGCGCTGTAAACGCTTCTGTGCTTCACCTTACACAATGATGTAGGGGGGTGCCCAATTAAAAAAAAATAAATAAAAAAAAAAATCTGGGGTAATGGTTAACCAGTGCAGTTGCCCAGGGGATGGAATGGAGCTACTGAGGCCATGTGATTTATCTCTCAAGCTTAACACCCCCATTACCTGCATCTGCTGCTTGTGAGTGTCTGTAGAGTCATATTGGGCTTATTAATTAATTATTTTATTACACGGCAGGGGGCGACAAGCCTAGTCACAAGACCATGGGGTCAGACATACATTGGTACTCGTGTCTCGCAGGACACGTTATGACTTGTGATATGGAGACAATATTAATATGATTTAAGGACAATGGGAGTTTGCACCCACCAAAGCGTGGGTAGCGTACAAGAATTAAATCTAATTTATTATGAATAGGTAAGTGGTGACATACAGTATAGTGGTTAGTGACTCTCACTGTGGAAGGAGGTCCCTGACAGTGGGACAGTCACAGAGTTTACAGGAAGAGGTACATGCCAGATAGGTCTTTCCTAATCAAATGCGAGCGGAGACAACATTATGTCTGTGGAGCATAAGTCCACGTCGACGATACTTGTGTGGATAAGGAAGAAGTGATGATAGTGTTGAAGTACATTGAACTTTGGATACTTTTACTTCTACTTGAGTAACATTTTGCCAATGTAAAAATACTTTTAGTTAATAGAGTCCGGTACCTTTTACAACTCTGATACTTTCTCTTATACCATATATCTTTCTTTTTCTCTTACTTCATTTTCTCCCCTCCTCCTCATGTACAGTGGAGTTACTTAGGTGAAACAGGATCTTTAAGATTGGATGTTACATATTGAGTCATCAAATTACCAACTTTACCTCCATCTCCTCTTCGTCACACATTATCATGATTATATTCTGACAATATAACTCAAGTAGCATATGTGATTAATCAGGAATAATTTTCAATCCAAAATATATATATTTTTTTTCAGCTCATTAATTTACAAAGTAAATTAGGAAAGGTAGTGTGTCGTGTCCTCAAAACTCTTGGTGGGACGGAAGTGGTATTTGGCAACTTAAATAAGCAGTTAGGTCATATGTCACAATGAAACTAATTGTATTTTAATGAAATACTATTTAAGCCTTTAGGTCATTTCAAGGAAAATTTATGGTTATTGATTTTTCAGTGCACACTCCGTGTTATATTCAGAGTATTTTACAAAGAATGAATCGAAGATATCTGGAGAGAGAAAAAAGCAAGGGATAACGTAAGAACCAACTGCAACATAAAGAGTATTATAGACACCAATATAACCGAGCATGTCAAAAATGGGGTATTCTACATAATTATCATACGTTATTTTGCAGTAAATATACCTTTTTTTGCCTAAAATACCCTTTTTATAAGCCCTACAATTTTTACAGAATAGATGCTGTTGCCAACACAACAAACACACCCAAACGAGCTGTATGACCCAAACTCAGGATGGGAGGGGACTTTTTAGATTTTTATTTTTATTTTACTTCGAATATAGATTACCTATTGACAATAATGAATCACCTGTTTAATATAGATTAATGTTTATTTACAGCGATTTTCGCATCCAGAGGCTTCGCTTCCTTGGCTCTCCCTTTCTTCAAATATGAAGACTTACCAAAAACACATGAAATTTTTGAACTGGACTACTTTGAAGAAGCAGTAGAGTTTCTTCTATCTCAGCCCAGAATCATCCCTGACCGCTGTGCCTTGTTCAGCTCAAGTAAAGGAGCAGAAATAAGTCTCACCATGGCAATACACCTGGAAAAAGTAAAAGCAGTCTTCAGTGTTTGTGGCAGTGTTGCTCCCGTCTCATCGACAATGACTTACCGAGGGAAGGAACTTTGGAAGGGCTTACAAAATGGCTTTGAGAAATTTGTAACATATGACTCTAAGAACCAGGGTATAATTCTTGTCGACAAAGTTATGCAGGAATTTTTCCGCGATGGTAACTCGTTTATATTACCGTGCGAGACAGCCCCAGACGATACATACTTCTTGTTCGTTGCTGGCGAAGAAGATACGACTCGCACGGAATACAGCGTCCAAGCGATGGCTCACCGCATGAAACTGCATGGACGGGAAAATCAGTGTCGCACTATAGTGTACCCAGGGGTCGGTCACGTAATAGAAATGCCATATAATACCTTCCCGGAGCACAGCTATAATAAAGTGAAACTTCCAGGTTCCACCAAAGAAGAAATGGTAACATCATACTGGGGAGGAAATGCTGAAGGATTCTGCAAGGCTCAGGAGGACTTATGGCAGCAGGCTCGGAGCTTCTTCGAACTCCACGTCCGTGACCAGAGTCACTGGTATCAGAATTTTCTGGAGGAAAGCTGCAGAAAGGAACATGAGATTAAGTGTTAGTAAAATCAGGTCTTTGCTCCGAGTTTCTCACCGAATTATTTTAAGTGGGAACCACCGGCCCTATACAGGAGACGGCTATATTGATTGATTTGAAGAATTCCATATGCATGTGTATTGTACATTTACTTTAGAAGTAATTCAGATACCACAATGAAAACATTACGATTATTTTTCAAAAGTAATTTGATGCAGGAGATTAGACTAGTGTGAGTGTTCTTATTCACTATGCTCCCCTGTTCAAACAATAAATAAAATTGAATCGTGGAATTTTGAAGAGTTGAGGATTGTTTGGTACAGTATAGGAAAACTTTTCGTGGCAGGGAGTTACACAAAGTGTTAGTCAAAGATACAAATTAATTATAGTAGGGAATGACAGCGGAGATATATGGGATTCTACTGTAGGGAGTTGATAAAAACATGTTCAATTGTTCAAAGTCTTCTTGCTATTTTTTTCTTTTACTGGCATTGAACAGTAAAGAGATGAGGATATCTGATGTCTGGCACTGTAAATTTTATTTCAAATTTCTGGGGAAATCAAAATAAAAGCTTCGTAAGAATGAATTGTTTTGTTTTTTTGGTTACTGAGAGAAGATAAGGAACTACTGTATAGTATTTCCACGCTATCCTGGCCAGTAACCCACGCCCCTTGTCTATAGCTACAAATTGCTGATTGGTTCATAGAATTTTCGTGTTGCTGTTCATTTATTCAAATTATGTTTACAATTGGTAAGAAGATCCTGTTATTCTCTAAGTAATATTAAATAACTGAGCTGTCAAAATGCAAATGATTTCAAGATATTAACACTTCAGAGAGGAAGTCAGGGATGAAATTCGCTTTCTTACGAACTCTTTTCATATATCTTTCTTTTGTACCGATAATGTGGCATCAAAGGAAAATACAACTGAAAATCCTTATGAAGAGTTATAATAGCAATTAGAAATACCAATTCATAATAAAAACTATAGAAGAAGGAGGAAGAATCAGTTGAGCAAACTTGTCACTACTGGGAAAAGATGTTAACTTTGTCGAGGGAACGCGCATGGGTGCTGTAGCGTCAACAAAGTCTGTAAGAGACTGCTCCTTAAAAGTCGTATTTCTGACGAATTCAGCGAGTCTACTGTAGTGGACTTCTCCCCTACAACTACCTAACTGCGTAGCCACGCCACCACCTGTTACCGTCTTCCCTAGCAACCAAGCGTATCCGCATTCCATTGTCCGCCGTATCTTAGCAACGGAACTAGTCACCGGCTACTTCTCGGGTTTTTCCACCATGACTCATAGCCGCTGCTGGGTGTATATAAGCTCTGTCTCTCCCTTGAGATTCAGTCAGACCAATCTTCTTGAACAAGCAACACCTCCTCCTCTGCCGCTGCCTGGCGACCCTCGCCTCTCCTCCGCCTGCCTGGCGGTCCTCGCTCCCGCCAGCGAGCATGTCCTTCTCTGAGCTTCCTCACCAACCAACTCTCACTCTGACCGATCTTCCTGAACAAGCAACATCTCCTCCAGCAAGCTCCACACTGTTAACATTTCATTCAACCAGGAGGCCAGCAACAGGCAACATCTTCTCTAACGGAGCTCCTGCACACATACCTCCTTCGACAAGCTACTCACCGCACGTCTCTACCAAGCAGCCCCTCACCACACAGCACCTCCAGCACCAGACTGTCTATCATATAACTTATATATTATACAAGAAAACCACATTAGAGTTTCCTTCCATCCTGAGTGCTAGACAACTTTAATATCTCGATACCCCTACACTACCAAACCCAACTTGTGCAGACAACTATAGTAAGACCCAGTTATCAGCACAGTGGCATTTATTTTTTTTTTACTTTTGGACTGTCATTTTTTGGGGATAAAAACATCTGGTCCTACCACCCGATCCCTCTGGGCAAAGTTTTTCAAGTTTGCGCATGCGCAATGTGATAGTGTGACGTACCAGTGACGTCATTACCACTCTACCTAACTGCAGTGTTGCCAACGTGCCCTATGCCCGCCGTTAAACGCTCCCGTTCGTTGGAAACGGCGGCAGTAGGTGACAGTGATGCTGACGACTTTCTTCTTGAAGACAAGTCAAAGAAGCAAAAACCTCAGAAGTCAGGGTCTCCAGCAGAGGCTACGGCTCCACCTCGCACCCCGGCTGGGGCTGTAGAGGGTGGCCTCCTCCTGTCATCGGGGATCCCCAAGTGAGCTTACATGTGGCTCAATGACCGACCCTCTGCCGACGATGGACATAGGGTTGTTTTGTTGTTGAGATTGTCGGACCGTAGTCCGACACGGGCCTTTGCCTATAGGCGGCCCGTTTGGTGGTTCCGGCTGGAGCTCCTGGAACAGCCAGACCGGATTTGGGATTGGAGGTTGTCCTACCTGCAGATATGAAAGGATACTGCAGGTTGCAAGTGTGAGCGGACCCTCGATCAGTGGACGCATACCACCAACCCCCACTCTTGGACATGGTCAGTTTCGGAGTGGCGCGCCCCCCGAACTGGGGTCCGCACTTGCTGGGGGAGGATACTTCCTAAGCTATGTGGGTGGTGGGTATCGTGTGATGACCCGGAGAAGGTGGTGTATGTGGTTTGTTTGGGTCTTTCGGGTTTGAGTGGCCGCTGGTGTTGTGTGTTCTTCTTGGAAGTTTTGAATTCTGTTTCGGAGACTTTGTGTGACTTCCCAGTCGAGGAGATAGTGTTCAAGTGGGTTGGCTGCTGGCTCCTGACAGTAGGTGCATTCCATGACGACATTTCCGATCGTCTGCCAGGAGCACTTGTACCCTAGTCGTAGTCGATGAAGGCTAACTTGGGTTTGTCTTGGTGTTTTCTTGTCCCCGAAAGGTGGTTCCCCTCTTGTAGCTGCCAGGTACCATTTGGCTGATTGGGAACCAGCGTTGAATGCGTGAAGGAAGCTCTTTTGGATGTGGAGCTTGGTAGTCTTTCTGAGGTGATTCTTGATCTGTTGCACGCTTGCTGGAACTTGAATGTGTACGCTTCTAGAACGTGTGGCTGCCTTGGCTGCTTCGTCTGCCACGTAGTTTCCCCGGATCCTTACATGACTGGGAATCCAGTGTAAGACGACTGGCCGGTTTTGTCTTTGGAAGTCTTGTAGCTGTGCGAGGATCGAGGTTATGATGTAGACGTTGTCTCTTGGTTGACTGTGTTGCAGCGCCTGCATGGCCGTTTTCGAGTCCGTGTGAATTATGATGGACTTGTTGTGTTGTGTTGCAGCGTGTTGTCAGGCCTTTGAGATTGCTACCAACTCTGTTTGTTGGGTGGAGCAGTCATTAGAAAGTCTCCATCGGAGGGTCTGACCTTGGATGTAGAAGGCCACTCCGGATGTATGATGTTTTGGGTCCACCAAGCCGTCTGTGAAGTATGATGCTGCATCAGCCGGTGTCTCGGTGGCTATGGCTTCCAGAGTTATTCTTTTGAGGTCCTCCTTCTGGAGGTTGGCTTTGCTATCACCTAGTTCGGTAATTTTGAATGTGGCTGGTGGAGGGCTCCATGGTGGAGGAACTACGTAAACATTGTCTCGTATGTCTTGGTTGTTCTTGACGAGTGTTTTTGCTTGCAGGTGTCGGATGACCTCGCTTGCCTCGTGCGACCAGGTGGCCCCTCGCACTCTGTGGCCGAGGTGGAGGGAGGCACTGATTCGCGTTTTGGCAGCTGTGGGCTTATCTGATCTACAGATTTTGGCGAGGAGACCGGCTGTCACCTGCTTGACTCCTCCTGCCAGGGGTGGTAGTTCAGTTTCCATTTGCAAATTGCAAATTCTGGTCCACTGGATGCTCCAAGCATGGTCCTGAGAGCATTATTTTGGATAACTTCTAGCTTAGCTATCTGGTCCTCTCTCAGTCCAGTGAGTGCTGGAGCACTGTAATCTACCAGCGATCTGATGGAGGCCGTGTAGTAGGCTTTGAGCACATGTATGTTCGCTCCTGCGGTTGTGCTGGTGAGCGACCTCATTATATTGTGTCTGCTCTTCGTCCTGTGCTGAGATACTCGAGTGGCGGCTTGAAAGTGAGTTTCTGGTCGAACCAGATTCCAAGACACTGGTCGGTGTTGGTCCAGACTACCGGCGTGTTTTGTATGGAGAGTATCTTGTCTGGTGTGTCTGTGCAGATGGCCATCGCTTTCGACTTGGCTGGATTTATCTTGAGTCCAAGTCTGTTGCACTCCTCTTCTATAAGTTGGAGTGCGTGTTGCGTGTTGGCTAGTCTGTTTGCTCCTCTTTCTATGAGCTGTAAGTCGTCTGCATAGCATAGGAGCATGGCTGTTTGTCTGAAAGGAAGTCTGACAAGATTTTTCATCAGGACATTGAACAGCGTTGGACTGAGGATGCCTCCTTGTG
Organism: Homarus gammarus; assembly: GCA_958450375.1. Taxonomy (NCBI): domain Eukaryota; kingdom Metazoa; phylum Arthropoda; class Malacostraca; order Decapoda; family Nephropidae; genus Homarus; species Homarus gammarus. Next base: position 561,979 of record CAUDMG010002128.1, on the reverse strand, counting down.
GGGTTCCGTTTTCATGGACCCTGTAGCTTGAGGTTACTCCCTGAAAGCGAACTCTTGCTTCTCTCTGTGTGAGGTAGTTTTGGATCCACCCCAGCAACCTTCCTTTGACGCTTTTTTCAGCGAGCGTCGTTATAATGGCCAGTGGATTTGCTAGTTCGAAAGCCTTCTCTAGGTCGAGGAAGACCACCAAAGCTGGTTTATTGTCCACTGTGCTGAGTATCTCGGCGATGTTGTTGCCTGTGCAAAAATGTGAGGGTGTGGGCTGCCTACTTTCCACTTGAGTGTGTTGAGAGCCATTCTTTCTCCAGTCTTTGCTATGCAGCTGAAAAGGGAGATGGGTCTCGGTTTGTCTGGTTCTCTGGGCTTCGGAATGGGCTGTATATCTGCCTTCTTCCATTCGGGTGGAAGTCTTTGTGCTGTCCACGAAGCATTGATGACTTGTAGCAAAGCCTCGTGCCCGGCTTTTCCGGCATGGGAAAGCATGGAGTAGGTTAACCTGTCGGCCCCTGGTGCTGTGTCCTTGCTTCGTTTTATCGACTTCTGGAGTTCTTGCTGGTTGAAAGGTCTATCGGTGTCATCTTCACTGTTGCAGGCTTCTTCGATCATCTGGACTCTCACCTGTCGCAGACACCTTTGTGTCTCCTCCGCATGTCTCGGGAGGTTTTTCGTTGTTGCTCGGTCAGAGAACAGTTTTGCAAGTCTCTCGGCTACCTCTTCTGGGTTGGGATGGGTTGGTGGTGGTGGTGTTGCCTTCCCAGATGCCCTTCGGATCTGGGCCCATATTTTGCCGAGGGAGGTGTGCTCGTTCAGTTCGGAGCACCACTTGAGCCAGCTTACGCTTTCGATTTCTTCCTTCTCTTCCCTGGTATCCTTAACCATGACTTGCACGGGATGTCTGTTTGTTTCCGTGGGATGTCTCCTGTAGTTTCTTCGGGCCATGTTCACTCTGTGGTTGAGTTCTTTCACTCTGGGACAGTAGTACCAGTAGTCCTTGCACTGTCTTGATGTGGGTTTTGTTTTTGGAATAGCCTCTTCTGCCGCTTGGTGAAACGCCTCGACCAATTGTTGGTGGAGGGTTGTCTCGTCCACGGGTACTGCACCGGCCGGCTGTGATTTTGCGCGCCACTTAGCCAGGTGTTTCTTGTAGAGTTCCCAGTTTGTTCACCTTCAGTGTGGGTAGGGTGGCAAAGTGGTCATTGGTCAGCGTGGGGTGTAGCTGCCAGGAGGCCGAAGGCTGCAGTGCACTGAAGACGAAGGTTAGATCTAGCCTTCCTCCCCTAATTTTGGTGGGCTCTCCGGTGTTCAGGAGGCTGATCTCGGGTGTGTCTTGAAAGGTGGTGTATAGGTGTAGGCCGTCTTCATTTGTGGGCTTACCGAGCTTAGGAAGGAATGATGTGCATTGAAATCCCCTCCTATGAGTGTGGCGTGGTCAGCGGCTGAAGCGAATAATTGAGTAACCTCCAGTGAGCCCCTTGGGTTCTTGTAGATGTTGTGAACAGTTAATTCCCGTTCTTGGAGGGTTACTTTGACGGCCTATGTCTCAATGTTGTCCCCACATGGAAATTGCTGCATGACCTCGGAGGAGGGTATGCTTGACTTGACCAAGATCATACATCCTCTTGTTGACGCCTGCTTGAAATGCCTCCTGTATGTCTTGTAACCACTGAATTTGAAACAGTGGTGTACTTGTAGAAGTGTTTCTTGTAGCAGTATAATGTCAAGCTTGTCCTTGGCTGCTGCTTCTTGCAGGAGGTGTTTCTTGTTTTTGATGCCCTGACCATTCCATGTAAGGATGTTCAGGGTGCTGATGTTTTCCACCACTGTTTCATCGGGGACTTCTGGTGGTCCTCGATAGATATGTTCAGGTCCGATTCCGACTGGATCAGGTTCATATCTTCTTGTTCTGTGGTGGTTTTTGCCTTCTGGGCCGTGGTTCGGTTCAGGGGAGTTGAAACGTCCAATTTCTTTCTGGGAGCTGTCGGTATCTTTGGTTCCCTGGTGGCCTTTTTCGGTGTAGAGTGTACCTCGGCTGTCACTCGTGTGGGGACCGGCATGGCGTCCTCCACTGAAGTGGCTGGAGCTGGCGACTTGCCCGAGGACGCTCCCCATGAGTATTTGGAGCTGTGTGGGCTGGATCTTGTAGCCCAGTAGTCCGGCTAGGCCCTCCGCGAAGGTTGTCAGTACCTTGGCTAGGTCTGATACGTGTATCACTTCACTTCTGGTGCCTTGGTGTGTGCTTGTTTTGTCTTTTTCGTAGATGTCGTTGTCTGCTGCTTGGGTGGCTGAGGTGTGGCCGTAGTGAGGCCAGGAAACTGGGCTGCACTTTGGGTGTTGACTGGCTGAGGAAGTTGCCTTTGTTGTTTTTGCCTTTGGGATCCCCACAAGAAGGTACTTGGTGGGGCTGGTGTGCAGGCGGTGGGGGCCGATCTTGCTGCTGGTCGGTTTGCCTGGACCCTTTTTGTCCTCTCAGAGCATCCAGGGTTCAGGCGTGGTGTTTGCCCCGTAGTTGGCACACTTGGGGGCAATTTTTTCCCCATTTTTCAACTTGGTGAGGCAGGAGTGTGTGCCGTGCTTCTGCGCACAGACTGCGCAGATTTCCTTGTACGTGCACCTCGTCTGATGGTGCCCGTATTTCTGGCATCTGAAGCACTGCAGGGGCTCCGGGACGAAGGGCCTCACTTCGTAGATCCCCCAGGTTTTGAGGTCTATGGTGCTGGGGGGGTGGGCCGTAGTGCGTTATGAGCACTTGTTTTGTGGTGGCCGTCTTGTCAGACGGGGGAGAGCATCTCTCGGCTTTTAAGATCTTCGGGTGGTTCTCCAGGGGTTCGAGGGGTAGCTCCTTTGGATACCGGAGGACTACCGACTTCATCAGTTTCTGGGCGGGGTCCAGCTTGGTTGATGCAACGGTGGTGGTGTTTTTCAGGTAAGTGTCGAGGGTGGTGGCGGAGTCCTTGTCTTTGGGGTGAATAATCATCTCCCCCTTTAGGTTGGGCCGCACTGAGAATTTGGCCAGTGGATTCAGTTTCTCCATCTCTGTGATGGTGGCATATGTCGTTTTCGTGTCCGTTTTCGAGATCCGGAATTTTGGCAGTGTCGCTGGGGGTGAGCTGGTGGTGGTGATGGGTGCCTTTTGGGCTGCTTGACGACATTCGTTTCCCGAAAAAGCATGTCGGCATTTTTTGTTTTCAACCTTCGTCCAGTTGTCGTCCTCAGTGGCGGTAACAGTGGTGGTGGTGGAGTTGTTGGAGGCGGTGGCAGTGGAGTGGATGACGTTGTTCTTGCTTTTCAGGGCTTCGTGGAAGGCCCGCAGCTGATCCGCTTTCTCTGTGCCGAGCCTGTCGTGGTTCGGGTCGTTGGGTTGGCTGTTCAGGAGGGGGTCGCGGTTAGGAGGGCATACGCACTCCATAACTGGTGGTTAGGTGGTGGCGTTTTTTTTTCTTTTTTTTCAGAGCCTACCTATTCCGGTTGAGTAAGTAGCAGAGGAATTTCAACACTCCCCACAGGCACTTGATGGCCGGGTGGTCGTAGAGTGGTTCCTGAGCTTCTCTCCCGGAGCCCCGTTGGGGAAACCTACTACCTAATGTATGTGACTGCTCACTTATAGACGTGAGCTAAGTGTGCCTATTGGGGAAGGATGAGGATTGCTACCCTCTTTCCAGGTGGACCCGCACGATCACGGTTTTCCTGGAAAGACTCAGCCGGGATGGGCTCTTGCTCCAACCCCCTTTCGTGTTCACAATCTCCTGGGAGGGAGGTGAACAGTTACAGGGTGGACCGCAGGACGAATACACTTTTGGGGGTGCAGGTCCCTAGGCCAGAGCTGAAAAAGGAAAAATAGCAGTAGAAGGAAAAGAGCTCAAACCACGTCGGGAATATCACGCTATAGCTGCTCTCCAGCTGGAGTGTGGGTCACTCTCACCACCAGTGGGGAGGGCAAGCTAATGCTCGATAAACCGAAAACGCTTGTGAGATGTTGTTCACGATGTTAGTGGTGGATGGTCCGGTCAGGGAAGATGGCCAACAATGGCAGCAGAGAGAGGGCGGTCTTCACAGTTCCGGGTCCAGCAGTAGAGCTTGTTGAGAGGTCTTCTTGGTTCAGGAGCGTGGAGTAGAGTGGGACATAGGGGATTCCCTTTGTTTCCCTGCCCCGTTGCGCCTTCGTCGTCTCGCCTTTCCTCAGGACTTGCCTCTGAGCACACGGGCGACCTGGTTCTTCCGTTACTGCTCTCCACTTCAGGACTCAACACTTCGCCTCCGCCGAGGTCCTACAGCCGTAATAGTCACCATACAAGTGGACGAGACGGTAAGCCTGCTCACTCAGGTGGGCTTTCCTGCTCCCCAGGGGGAGGTGATGCGAAGTTCACCACCATCACCCCAGAAACTCGTCGTACCAAGGTAATGGTTCGCCACGTACCCTGGGAGATCCCTATCGACGATCTTCGCCCTCTTCTCCCACAACTACTGGACATGGAATGCCGCATTAACCCGGTCTCCAAACGTCCATCCAACGAACTCATCGGCTGGTGAGTGGGCCCCCTCCCTCCGAAGCTGAAAGTAGGACCAATTCACAACTGTCCTCTCGACCGATTTATCGGAACCCCGAAAATCTGTGGTAGTTGCCAATCGTGGAAACACCGCACCTGGGAGTGCACGAGGATAGTCGCCTGCGGTTTCTGTGCAGGTCCTCACGACACAGTGGAATGCGAATCGAAAATTCAGAACAAAATCCCAGATATTCCACGGTGTGTCAATTAGCATGGCAGTCACCACGCCTGGAATGCCAATTGCCCACAGCGTCCTGGCACTCGCCCGGGGAAAACTTACCTTGTACCACTGCCCTCGTCTCTGACGAAGCCCCTGTCAACCAAACCTCACTCCTATCCACCACCGCCTCTTCCATCCACCAAGGATTTCCCATTGATCTCCTCTCCTCTACCATCCCCCCTATCACCCCTACCACCCATCCTTTCTCCCCTCCCTCCCTCTCCCTACCGTTCTTGGAACAAGGTCGTTGCCGGCCCTGCCACACAGTCACCACCACCTCCTGCCCACCCAGACCCCCGCTGTCTCTCACCAGCACCACCACCTCTTGCTCACCTGAGCCCTCACCTTTCCTCCCCGTCACCACCACCTCCTGCCAACCCGGACCCCCGCTGTCTCTCACCAGCACCAGCACCACCACCTCTTACTCACCTGAACCCTCACCTTCCCTCTCCGTCGCTACCACCACCACCTGCCCGGTCGGGCCCTCGGCAATCCTCGCCGCTACCTCCAGCTCCTACACAGGTACACCAAGTTGGTTCTATGGAAACAATCACTCTCCGTCTGGATCGCCACTCCAAGCAAATCAACCTTCTCTCTGCCCAACTCGACTCGTTTGTGAAAACAATTGCAACATTGCAGAGGCAATAACAACTCATTCTGGACACCCTGACCCAACAGGGGCGCACTTTGCAAGCCCTGGTGACCCGCCTCCTTCCATCTCCCGAGATGGAGGATCCATCCCTCGCTCTCCCACTCCTCCCTCTCCATTTTTCTCAAAAGAATTTGGTACCTCCTCTGGAGCCCTGTTTAGCACCACCAACTCATCTCACACCGGAGGCCGTTCCCGCCTCTTCTTACAATGGAACATCCAGGGACTTAGACCTCGCTGGACAGACCTCGCCCAGTTTGTGCTCTCCCATCAAGTACATGTTGCTCTACTTTAGGAAACCATCACAGACGATGTTACTCCACTCCGCCTTTCTGGCTGTACTGTTTACACCCTGCCTCGGTACCGTGGGCAAGCTCGTGGCCTCCTCACCCTTGTGCGTAACACCATTTCATCTGTTCGTCTCTCTTCACCTGACTCACATGGACCCCTGTCTGAATTACTTTCTGTCTCCCTTACTCTAGGTGACCGGACCCTTCGCGTAGTCAATGTTCATTTCAAGAGTGATTCTCTGGACCCCCAGGTTCTTCACGACCTCCATTATGGGGTTCCCACTATTGCTCTTGGCGACTTTAATGCCCGCCATCCCACTCTTACTCCGGATCATCCCACGCAATGTACCCTTAACGGATCACATCTCTCACAGTTCTTAATGGGGTTGATGATGTTCGCTTTCTTTGTCCTGACGATCCTACTCGCCTCCCCCAAAGTTTCTTTGATGTTGGCTTACTATTGAACGGTCATACCTCCTTTCATCCTACCGTCTGCACCGAGCCTGCTCTGTATAGTGACCATCTTGCCGTTACTACCCATCTCGGGCTCTCCTTCTCTGCCCCGATATCAGCTCCTTATCGATCCCCTCGCCTTCGTCTCACACAAGATGCTGTTCCTTCCTTTACCCAATAACTTTCTACCTGGGCGGATTCCTATTTTGTCCCCCAGTCCCTTGACTCTTACAGCGCTGATTTTGTTGATGCCGTGTATGACTCTGTCAATCGCGCTACCCCTCCACGCCCTCCCCGTCACCCCAGAAGTGCCACCAACTACTGGTATCGTATCCCTGCCAAGAGACATCTCCGGCAGGTAACCCGTGATCTCCACTCTGCCATACGGAGGTCTCGCTCTCCAGAGGACTGGGAAGACTTCAAAAATTGGTGCTCCTTTGCAATTCAGGAGCGTCGTCGGATCCGTGAGGCGGACTGGCTATCCATCCTTCATGGGGTCTCTATCGTTCCAGTCGTCACCCTCTTATGTATGGAATCGGATTAATGCTATACGGGGTACTCGACGGAGGCCTCCTCCCCGCCCTGATCCCGCCTCCCTTGCCTGCTCTTTAATGGAGGACTGGGCACGAGCTTCCTCCCCTGAGGCACTTCCAGATCCAATGAAGGAGGCAGTGCAGGCTCGCATCGATGCGTCTGAGCCTGTTGTTCGTGCTGCTCTTACCTCCCCTGCCCCCAGTGATCATCCCATCACACAGTTCGAGCTTGACAGTGCTCGTCGCTCAAGAAAAGACACCTCTCCTGGGGATGATCAGATAACCTACTCCGTCCTCAACGCCTGTACTAATATTCCTAACGGCCCCTTGCTTGCTCTCTACAATATGTCTTATGAACATGGGGCTCTCCCGTCTAACTGGAAAAATGTCACTATTATCCCCATCCCTAAGCCGGGAGATCCTGGGAAATATCCACCCATTAGTCTTACCTCCTGTGTTTGCAAGATGATGGAGAGGATACTCCATCGTCGCCTTCTTCACACCATAGGCGGCTTCCACAATGCCCTCAATGGTTTCATACAGCATCGCAGCACAGCACACTCAATTGCTTCCATTTATTGCAATCAGACTGCCCGCGTCTCCGTCTTCCTTGATATCAAAGGAGCCTTTGATATGGCTCAGCCTGCCCTAATTTTAGCTGAACTTGCGCGGTTAGGGGTTAAAAGGAGACTTCTTCAATGGATCGCCTCTTACCTCACTGGACGTCAGGCCCGGGTTCGCGTTGAAGGCTCTATATCTCCTGTTCAAGAAATGAACCTCGGCACCCTTCAAGGTTGAGTCCTGAGTCCCACCTTGCTTAACACTCTCATGCACTCCATTGCATCTCTCCCGTGGCCGACAGAAGTTGTCCACTCAGGATATGCCGACGATGTCCTCCTCCAAGCCCCTGACTACCTCAGCATGCAGGAAGCCCTTGATCTGATCTCCAAAGAGTGTGATTCACTTGGTTTCCTTCTTTCAACTGCGAAAACAAAAGCCATGTGGCACGGTCGTGTTGTACCTCCACCCCTTCTCTTATCAGGAACGCCCTTGGACTGGGTTAATGAGACAAAATACCTGGGTGTGTATGTAACTTGCACACGTTGTCAGATACCTGAAGTCCGCTATCTTCGAGACATATGCTTTCGGCGTCTCGCTCCCCTCTCTACCATGTGCAGGGATTCCCTTGGTGCCACCATCCCTGTACTTCTCATCATGTACAAGTCCTTTGTCCGTTCCTGTGTCGACTACGCCGCCCCTGCCCTCGTCAACATTAGTCGGACTGCTGTCAACTGTCTCGAAGTTATCCAGAGGAAAGCTGCTCGTATCATCCTTGGGGCTCCTCAGTGGACACGCTCTACTTCTCTATATACCGAACTTGGTCTTTCCCCCTTACAGGATCGTGTCCAGGAGTTTTACCTAAAAACTACCGTTTCCATTCTACAGGATCCTCGGGGCAACTATGTCCAAGCCAACGTGACTCCTGTTGTCCGAGGCCGACCTCCATCTAGAAGACAGTGGCGAGGGTCACTCATCCGAGCCCTTCAGGAACACGACCTCCTGCCTGATATTGTTGTCACCCCTGCTGTTGGTTCGTCTCCTTTTCCCTGGCTGCATTTTCAACCTGAAGTGTTTGCCCTCGGTGGACCGCTCCCGAAATCCCACGTGAACCCCGTTATTCTCTGCAAATACCACCTCTCCAAGATCGCCCACTGGTTCCCAGGCAGGGTCGTCCTCTACACTGATGGTTCTGTTGACCCCGCTACAGGTCGGGCCGGGACTGGTGTCTACATCTCCCGTCCCGATGCCCATGAGCCTATCAAACTGTCTCTCAGAGTTTCTGACGGGGCATCCTCCACTTAGGCTGAACTAATGGCCCTCCTTGCTGCCCTTCTCGCTGAGGAAGAAGCAGATGGTTTCTGCCCCTTGCTTGTCTGCTGCGATTCCAGGTCTGCTCTCAACGCATTTGGATCAGGGGAAAATTAGGACCTCATCTTCCGAATACGAGGGTTAACATCCACACTTCAGGATGCAGGCCGTCCTGTGACATTCCTATGGATACCCAGTCATGTCGGTATCTTGGGGAATGAGGCAGCAGATGGCCTTGCCAAGACTGGCTGCATCAAGGCCACACCTGACTACGTTGTTCCTCGAACACTTTTATAGCTTAGGACCCAAATTCGTCGCAAACAGAGAGAAGCTCGGGAAGCAGCCATCCCCCCTGGACTCCCCGCCCACCTGGTACGACGTCCTCCGTAAACTTCCTGACCTCTCGTATGTCTATGGGAAAGGGTCGCGGAAAAGGGACAAGATTGCTGCCCACATCATCATTGGGTATGACTTTGCTTGCGACACTGGTATCCCCGCATCCCGTGAGCAACGCTCTTATGCATTATGCAGAAGACCCGACAGCCGCACCCTTATCCACTACCTCCTAAGATGTCCCCACACACAACGCTTCCGTGACGCCTGCTGGACCACCACTCCACGGCTGATCGGCTCTGTAAATAAATATCATTAGATAATTAATTTTTCTTTACTGTGCAACCCAGTAATACTATTTTGAATATATAAATATTACTAAGCATATAAACTAATTCAATGGATATTAGCTGCCCTTACTACAAATTTCATAGTAAACATTCCAAACAATATTGGTAATATTTTGGTTTTGGTCATCTGGGAGCTATAGGTTTAAGTACTTTAAACAGCATGGATAATGGTAGCCTCAATGCTCCTACATTTGGTGTCAGAGAGAATACTGGCATTTGTTTTCTTGTCTTCCCAACGAACTCGGAGGATGGAACGTAAACTACGTTGGTAAAAGTTTTCAAGTGCCTTGAGGTGCCTTCTGTATGTGAGCCACGTCTTGCTGCCAGACAGCAGGATGAGGAGGACCACTGCTCGATATACCCGCAACTTTGTAGATAATTTAAGCTCCTTGTCGCTGAAGACACGGGTACGGAGTCTGCCAAAGGCTTGAGCTGCACATTTGATCCAATGGTGGTGGTGGACAGGTGGGAGCCATGATACAGAAAATGGGTAACATTAGCGAGGGTAGTACCGTTAAGCTGGATGGATGGAGGAAGTGTGGTTGAATCAGGGGCGTGCTGAAAGAGAATTTGAGTCTTGTGGACATTCACCTTAAGGCCGAAGTGTGCATAAGCATCTGCGTAGGTATTCTTGGTCTCCTGTAGGACGCGATCATTGTGAGCGACAAGGGCGAGGTAGTCTGCATAATGTAGTTCAGTAATGAAAGCTGCCGATACCTTTGCCGATACCTTTGTTCCTGCCTCGAGTCGTCTTATGTTAAAAAGACCCTTCATCCGGTACTCGGTGTCCACCCAGCTGGCTAAATTGGGACTGGCACTAGTAAGGAAGGCAGCCACGAAAATAGAAAAGAGATTTTGTGCCAGTACATTCACCTCAAGGCCGACATGCATACGCATTTCCGTAGGCGTTTAGGATCTTCTATAGGTCGCGTTCAGTGTGAGGGACGAGGGTGAGTCCCTGAGTCCCTCCTTACGGTATTGGATGTCCACCCCGCCGGATAAATTGACATTGACACGAGTAAGGAAGGCAGCCAAGAAAATGGAAAGGGGAGTTGGTAGTACATATCCTTGCTTTACCCCCGTTTGGTTGGGGAAGAACTCAAACTGGGTGCCATTGTACAGGACACTGAGGTTCATACCTTCGTGGAGTTGACTCATAATGGCCATGAATTTTGGTGGGCAGCCAAAACGGCTTAGGGTCCGTCAGAGGGCTTTCCTGCTGACTGAGTCAAAGGCCTTGGTAAGGTTGAGGAAGGTCATGTACAGGTCACAACGCTGTTCTCTGCACTTTTCCTGGATCTGGTGTGCAGCAAAGATCATGTCAGTGGTGCTTCGTGATGGTCTAAAGCCACAGTGAGATTCTGGGAGGAAGTTTTCCGCCTCAGGAAGCAGTCTGTTTAGGTGAACTTGGGCGATAATCCTGCCAGCTATGGACAGCAGGGAGATCCTGCGATAGTTGTCACAGTCTGACCGGTCTCCCTTGTTCTTATAAATATTGACGATGGGGGCATCTTTAAGAATTGGGGGGATTTCCTCTTTGTCTTATATATTTTCCAGAAAAGAGTGGAGACGGTTGGTAAGCAGAGGGCTTCCTGCTTCATACCTTAACACTAATATAATGCTGCCACACTAGATGCATTACACCACCCCGTGCACACACACACACACACACACACATACACACACCCGGATGACCACACAACTGAACAAGTAAGTTTTTGTTCACTACTGTGTCAACAAAAACAGAAAAACGTCACGACCACCGCAACAAGAACCGCAGTCAGTGATCCGCCTTCCTTCTAGGGAGTAAGGCATCGTGAAAGAGTTTTTTTTTAAGTTTAACAAATTTATTGACAAAGCTTGGAGTACAGTTTGCCTATTCTGAGTAATTCAGTCAAAGAGAGGAAGTGAAAGCAGATGAAGGAACGAGGTAAGGAGACAGAAAATGGTTGGAAAAGAGAATATGAATGATATAAATATAAATGATGAAGAAAAAAATAAAAAAAAAGATAAAGAAAAAGAAAAAAATTGATAAAGCAGAGAAGGCAGTAAGGTTGAGACAAAAAGAAGAGAAGAGGGAAAAGAAGAAAGGAATGATACATGGATGACAGATAAAAGAAGTTGGGGGGGGGGGGGAGGAGGCGAAAGGAAGAAGAAAGGAGGAAAGCAGGACAAGAAGTAGAATGATATGAGAGAAAAAGTAAATAAAAAAGTGGTAAAAACTAAAAAGAAAAGCCTCTGATTGAAGAGAAAAAGTAAATATAAAAAGAAATGGAATAGGGATAAGAAAATAGAAGGAAACAAGGAAGAAGGAAAGCACTATCAGAAGGAAAATTAAAGTTACGGTAGAATGAGAAAATAAAAAAAATAGAAAGGACATAGAAATAGACACACACAAAACGTCTTCACTGTGTTCTAAAGCTGTTGGGTAGGTATTATATAGATCTCTGTTCAATCCTAAATACCCTTCATGATTTATCACCATACTTGGAGTTATTGTACCTCCACTCTTCTATATTTCAATCCGTACTTATTGTAAGAATTCTGAGTCAACATTGAGACTATAATATTGTGCTCCTTAATCTCGATAGTGGCCTGAAACATGGGACGTATTGAGAAAATATATTCAGTTCATTGCAGCTACCTTTGTGAACCCCAAGAAGCTGTGTGGAGGTCCCTGTGTGTCTCGGTATCTTCTATAATAAATGTTGGGGGAGGAACGAGAAGAAGATGATAATAAGGAAAGAGGAAAAGGCAAGAAGGGGAAGGCGGAGGGAATTAAAAGAAGGAAAATAACTGTAAGAACGGATAAATAAATGAGACACAAAAGGTGTGACTAAGTCTCCAGTTTCAGGCAGAGGCCCATCTAAACACATTAATTTTGGGGGGTAAGCATCTCTATTTACAGGGTGCCTCTCAATATAGAAGAAGCTCTTAAGATATCAGGCATGTCAATATTACTATTAGTTTTCACTTTTTGTCTGTAAAATTGTGATTAAATAAACTGTTTCCGTATGAATCTCAATATAAAATTATCGCTACTCTTGCTGAAAAAAGAAACTCCATCAGATCGTAGTGTTGGTAACTGTGAATGGACGACAGAAAAGAGTAACAAATAAGGGAGAGGGCAGTGGGCGGGGGTGAATATTGATAGAAGATGGTTGTACAAGAATTAAATTGTTTTGGGGGGACAAGATGCGGGCGGCGAGTATACAGGGCTAAGGTGGGAGGGACGACTAGTTAAAGGAGGGGTGAGGGTGACACCACAAGGTCTTGGGGGAGGGGGGCAGGTGAGGAGGAGGAGGAGGCGAACGAGGAAGACGGCCAGTGCAGTGCGGTGAAGGAGTGTGTGTGTTGCCTCAGTGTCGGCTAGACCACTGCCAGTATTTCTACTCCTCCAGCTCAGCAGACAGTGTGAATATTGGACCCTTTTGATTTGTATTTGTCGATGTACTGTACCTGTTTATTAGCTGATGTACTGTACCTGTTTATTACGGGATGTACTGTACCTGGTTATTAGTGGATGTACTGTACCTGTTTATTACGGGATATACTGTACCTGTTTATTACGGGATGTACTGTGCCTGTTTTTAAGTGATATTCGTACATAACAGAGAGTGTCGTCAGTTTGTAAGTGGTCGTAAAAGTAAGGAACTTTTAGTAGGTGCTTCAAAAGATGCTGTAACAGAGAAAGAATAGAGCCACCAGACTTTTATGCAACTCAATTTTACTTTTTTTTTATACTACCATTACAAGTTATGGTATTTATTATCTTTTATTTTCTACTCGAATTGCAAGAATTATGTATAATTTGACTGACTGTCAACATAAACATAGAAAGGAATAGCCTACTTATGACAGATATTTGATCACGTCAATTGAGTTTGTATATCGAAATAATTCAACAGTACTTTATTAAATATTGAGGGATGGGGAAGCAAGAGATTGGAAAAAAGTAGTTTAGCGCTCAAAAGTGATGTGTACGCGAGGGAAAGATGGAGTAACCAACAAAGGAGGTGGAAAAATGGGTTGAAAGAAGAATAAAGTGTTAAGAAAGGTCATCCAAAGAGCATGACGTCGAGAGGTTTTAGTGATTGCTGTGTTGCTGTGGGTGTGTACTACATGGATAGGGTAATGTTGTGGAAGGGGAAAGATCTTAGCAGGATGGTCGGTCAACTCAACCCCTGGTCAACCCAACCCCTGGTCAACCCAACCCTTGGTCAACTCAACCCCTGGTCAACTCAACCCCTGGTCAACCCAACCCCTGGTCAACCCAACCCCTGGTAAACTCAACCCCTGGTCAACCCAACCTCTGTTAAACCCAACTCCTGGTCAACTCAACCCCTGGTCAACTCAACCCCTGGTCAACTCAACCCCTGGTCAACTCAACCCATCAACCTAACCCCTGTCAACTTAACCCCTGTCAACTTAACCCCTGTCAATTCAACCCCAGTCAAATCAACTTCTGTCAACTCAACCCCTAGAAAACTCAACCTCCAGTCAATTCATGCTCTGGTCAACTCAAACCACAGGTCAACTCAATTCCTGTCAACTCAATCCCCTGGTCAACTCAAACCACAGGTCAACTCAATTCCTGTCAACTCAATCCACTGGTCAACTCAAACCACAGGTCAACTCAATTCCTGTCAACTCAATCCCCTGGTCAACTGGACTCCTGTCAACTGAACCCTTCATCTGAACCCCGGTTAACTCAACACCTGCCAACTCAACCTAACCCCTGTCAACTTAACCCTTGTCAACTTAACCCCTGTCAACTCAACCCTTGTCTAATCAACCCCTGTGTACAGTCTATCCAGTGGTCTAAAGACTAAGTACAAAATGCTTAAGTTCAGAACTTTGGGAGACAAAGAAACAAGTAGTGGCGTGAAATTGTGAAACAACAAAAGGGTTCGATAATTTAATAATAGTTACTTTAGTTCGTCTTTAACCTTCATTTCTGACATGGATGAAGCATTTGGATCAAGTTTTCGTTAGACAATTAGCAACCCTCTGTACATTATAACTTCTTTTAAATTTATTCCCAATGAAATAAATTAATTTGTGTGAGTTACGGCTAAAGTAACGTGAAATATCTAGATTATTCGAAACATTCGATTTTTTTAATCTGGCTTGTGAATTTACAGTTATGAACATAATTATGATTGATTTGGTAATGCTGAGGAGGGATAACTAGGAAGTACACTGTGCTTCAGATACCCAAATTTCTAACAAAAGGAATTCTACTCAGTGATGACAACAAATATTATCGAGGGGAAATTCCAGCATCAGGGTGTTTTTCATAGCATTTTAGATCGATTTGAATCTTATTTACATACATTTGAGAAAAAGTTGGGTTAATATACAAGTGTCTAGCGGTGGCATATTATTTTACCCTGCAAGAGGGTGGAAGAGTCTATTGCAAATCGAATGTTGTGTACTGGAGGAACAGATTTTAATTTTTCAAGCGGCAGGAACTGGTCACCAACCCTCAGATATGAGGACGGTACTCGGTTGATTGAATACTTATCTTGCTTCTTAGAAATACATGCCATTGGAAACAAGTACATAAACTATCCAATAGCCTTTCTGCAAAATAATGAACCAGAAAACTTTCGATATCTTAGAGCAATTGCTCATCTATATATACAGTATATATATACACATATATATATATATATATATATATATATATATATATATATATATATATATATATATATATATAATATATATATTTTATATCTGCAGTATATATACAGTATATATATATATATATATATATATATATATATATATATATATATATATATATATATATATATATATATAACAAAGAAGTCTGTCTGTCTGTTTGTTTATTTGTCTGTGTGTCCGCACGAGAATCTAGGAAACTACTTTACCGATCTGTAGTGATGATGGATGATGTTATATGTAGTGATGATGGATGGTGTTATATGTAGTGATGATGGATGATGTTATATGTAGTGATGATGGATGGTGTTATATGTAGTGATGATGGATGATGTTATATGTAGTGATGATGGATGGTGTTATATGTAGTGATGATGGATGATGTTATATGTAGTGATGATGGATCATGTTATATGTAGTGATGATGGATCATGTTATATGTAGTGATGATGGATCATGTTATATGTAGTGATGATGGATCATGTTATATGTAGTGATGATGGATGATGATATATGTAGTGATGATGGGTGGTGTTATATGTAGTGATGATGGATGATGTTATATGTAGTGATGATGGGTGGTGTTATATGTAGTGATGATGGGTGGTGTTATATGTAGTGATGATGCATGGTGTTATATGTAGTGATGATAGATGGTGTTATATGTAGTGATGATGGATGATGTTATATGTAGTGATGATGGGTGGTGTTATATGTAGTGATGATGGATGGTGTTATATGTAGAGATGATGCATGGTGTTATATGTAGTGATGATAGATGGTGTTATATGTAGTGATGATAGATGATGTTATATGTAGTGATGATGGGTGGTGTTATATGTAGTGATGATGGGTGGTGTTATATGTAGTGATGATGGATGGTGTTATATGTAGGGATGATGGATGATGTTATATGTAGTGATGATGGATGTTGTTATTTGTAGTAATGATGGGTGGTGTTATATGTAGTGATGATGGATGGTGTTATATGTAGTGATGATGGATGATGTTATATGTAGTGATGATGGATGTTGTTGTATGTAGTGATATGGTTGGTGTTATATGTAGTGATGATGGGTGGTGTTATATGTAGTGACGATGGATGGTATTATATGTAGTGATGATGGATGGTGTTATATGTAGTGATGATGGATGATGTTATATGTAGTGATGATGGATGTTGTTGTATGTAGTGATATGGTTGGTGTTATATGTAGTGATGATGGATGGTGTTATATGTAGTGACGATGGATGGTATTATCTGTAGTGATGATGGATGGTGTTATATGTAGTGATAATGGATGATGTTATATGTAGTGATGATGGGTGGTGTTATATGTAGTGATGATTAGATAATAAAATTATAACAGTTTAATGCTAGAAAAATATACTTTGCTGTACCGTTGTAGTGAAAAACATGGTGGAACTTACATACACCGTTAATGAACTATTAATGGAAGAAGTTTTGGGGACTGAACAGTGAGACAATGTGGAGCCTCCCGGAGGGTGGCGTCCTACCATTGCCTAGCGGATGAGCCGCCCGGAGGGCGGCGATTCTGCTTATATGTATATATCTATCTATATAATACAAAGAAGTATGTCTGTTTGTTTGTGTGTTTGTGTGTGTGTGTGTGTGTGTGCGTGTGTGTGTGTGTGTGTGTGTGTGTCCGCACGAGAATCTCGGAAACTACTTTACCGATCTGTAGTGATGATGGATGGTGTTATAAGTAATGATGATGACGGATGGCGTTATATGTAGTGATGATGGATGATGTTATATGTAGTGATGATGGATATTGTTATATGTAGTGGTGATGAGTGGTGTTATATGTAGTGATGATAGATGGTGTTTCATGTAGTGATGATGGATGGTGTTATATGTAGTGGTGGTGGTGACGGTGGAAGCGACAGTGGCAGTGGTAGTGATGGTGATAGCGGCATGTTTGTGGTGATAGTGGTGGTGGTAGAGACTGGTTGATAGTAGTGGTAATGATGGTGGTGGTAATGATGATGGTGGTAGTAGTGGTGGTAGTGATGATGGTGGTAGTAGTGATGGTAGTGATGGTGGTGCTATATGTGGATGGTGTTATATGTAATGATGATGGATGGTGTTATATGTAGTGATGATAGCTGTTGTTATATGTAGTGATGATGGGTGGTGGTATATGTAGGGATGATGGATGGTGTTATATATAGTGATGATGGAAGATGTTATACGTAGTGATGATGGATGGTGTTATATGTAGTGATGATGGCTGTTGTTATATGTAGTGATGATGGGTGGTGGTATATGTAGTGATGATGGATGGTTTATATATAGTGATGATGGAAGATGTTATACGTAGTGATGATGGATGATGTTATATGTAGTGATGATGGGTGGTGTTATATGTAGTGATGATTAGACAATAAAATAATAACAGTTTAATGCTAAAAAAATATACTTTGCTGTTCCGTTGTAGTGAAAAACATGGTGGAACTTACATACACCGTTAATGAACTATTAATGGAAGAAGTTTTGGGGACTGAACAGTGAGACAATGTGGAGCCTCACAGAGGGTGGCGTCCTACTGTGGCCTAGCGGATGAGCCGCCCGGAGGGCGGCGATTCTGCTAGTATGCAATAATTTAAGCAGTTTTTGACATATAACAAAATATAAAAAAAAGATGAAAAATACCACGCAAAATTGGCAGTTGCTACTTAGCTGGAAATTCCCAGCTGGGCAGACTAGAGGCTACATAGGCGAGATGTTAAATTAGGTTGGATAAGTCACGTATCCTGATATATAAGAGTCATTTGGTTCGGTTCCTTAGGTTCTTTTGTTTTGTTTTCTTGTATGGATAAGTTAGGTTTGGCAAAAATTTATTCCTTTGCCATTTTTGGGATGTTCTTGAGAAAGAAAGAAGCCTTATTCTATTGAAAAGTTAACCTGTGCACTTCTTGTAAAGTATTACTGGGTAACTTTTTAAGATTTTGATAATAGGTTATGTTAGGTTAGTATTTGTGAAACATGAGAATAATGAACACGGAACGGCACCAGCTGTGCTCACGTTAACCTACGGAATCAAACCCAACGACTTAAAAGAGTCTTTGCAACACACTGACTCCAAGCACTGAAGGGCTGGTAGCATCCAATACAAGGAAATTGGTAATATAAATAAATTTATTTACGGTTAAACAGAAATACATATTAATTGAATTTATGAGTGGTTGAGTTGAAAGGGGTTGAGTTGACATGTTTTGGGTTGACTGGGGAATAAGTTGACCGGGGTTCGAGTTGACTGGGACTTTGAGTTGGCCAGGGGTTGAGTTGATCTTGAAACGAATTAACCAGAATTGAGTTGACAGGTTTTGAGTTGACAGAGGTTGGGTTGACCAGGGATTGAATTGACATAGAGCCCCGAGCAGAAAACATCTTGCAAGAGAGGATGAAAAACAGTAAGTGAGGGAAGAGTCTGTGTTGCTCTTGATTCTAGCCACCTTAAGATTTAACAGGAAAGGGGCTGCAAAAATGATTATGCAAACATTTAAAAATTAACAACATACAGCTTGATGTAAGACTGTAAGGATATCAAATCATAGACTGCAATTTTACCACCAGTCCTTAACATAATCATCAAACACATCAAAGTGTAAAAAAAGCACTACCGGGATCAAGACAAGGAAAGTGTTCCTCTACCTCTGGTACAGTTTTACGTTCATCGTGCAACCATAAGATAAGGCTTTATAAAAAGTGGTTGTGCTTTGGACTGTAGACTGGCTCGTCTAGGATGGAGCAACCTTGACTAAAAAACGAGTTTCTCGTGAACCTTAAGTACGGAAAAACTTCCATTAAAGATCTCTTGAAGTGTGTGGAAAAATAGCGCAAACGGAATTGACTCTTGCAGTACGGAAATGCAAGATTATACTTAAATACAAGCCCTGTCGTTATTTACAGTTAGTCACTACGAGTTTTCTGGAGCTCTGGATATAAGTAAAAATTATATAGTAAACGTTTGTACCTGATTTAGTCAACTCTATGAACGTTGTTGTATATTAACTGACAAACTTATCAACCTAGACATTTTTTCTACCACGCTCTTAGCTCCTAATATACCCAGCATAAGTTGTTGCTGCCCTCTCACCTACACACGTCACGCACTCCTCACTAACTAAGCTTATCACATTTTTTTTTCTTCACGTGTACTTTCTTTTTTACCGATATTAAGAGTGCATTAAATTTAGTGCAACCGGAACATAGTAAAAAAAATGTCGAAGGAGTGTGACACCACCTTCAATATTCGGATTCCAGCACTCAACCAAAACTTCCAAGATCAGTGTTATTCTGTAAAGCCTAAAGATTGAGGCTGAGCTCACACACGGAATGGGTTATATTTAGACAGACAGAAAGACAGACAGACAGACACAGAACAACTTTGTCGGCTGGTTGAGTTGCAGGGAATTGGGTAATGCCAAGAAACTTATGAAAAACTAGTTTACCTTCAAGAAATGCACTTCACGGAAGCATATTAATTTGCCCTTTGTTGCTCAATGATAAATGATCCAAAACTCCTCACCATATTAGATGTGTCTGTGAAGTAAGTAAAGGTTTTCCCAGAGGTTTGACGTCCCGTTAAAAATAATCCTTGAGTACACATGGTGGCAGTGTGCCGGTGATGCAGCCATTCACAGCTGGAGTTGCCTCGGATGAGATTCAGCGATCACTAGGACACAGCCACCGCAACCCTTCTGAAAAATGATAAATTCTAAAAAAAATATATCACTATTTAGAAGTGAGGCGGTGGTTCTATGTTGTACGAGGTTGTGTGTCATGCAGCTGGTGGTACTGTGAAATTCATTAAACAGTGGCTTTTCCCCAACAACTTCTCGTTATCCTTCAAAATGCCACTCGGTGTAGAGGCACCACTGTGTAACGCTCGCCACTACACGATTGATTACACTGAAGCGAATGGTCGACTCACGTTAGGCGGAGCTTTTTCAATGCTAGGAAGGTAACACTTTCCATCTTTACCTTTTTATTACAAAATCACAACAGCTCTTGTGGTTGATGTAATGGCTCTATGTGTCAAATATCAATAGAACATGGTTGTTCTTTCCATTCTTGAATTACTCTAAGAAAACAAAGTTGATAACTTGAAAACATAACAGTAACGAAAGCCCTATTATTGCAATAGCGAGGGATAAATTTCCGAAGATAACAGGCCATATTTTTTTATTGAACTCTATATTTTACCCTGGCAATAACTGCAACGATGCGGTAATCAGTAAATGACAGATTCATTTTCAGTAAACATCTTTGTCTCCAAACATGACCTGTTATCACCGGAATACAGTCCTTCACCAGTGACTGCTCTTTACAGAAAATCTTTCAGTGGGTCACCGGCAAGCCACCAGGCCCACAAGTCACCTGTTGTCTTTCAAACTCTTCTACTGCACAGTATGTCATCAACACTGTGAATGAAGAAGTTAGCAAGTGTTGGTCCTAAAAATATGTTTACTATAGGAAATATCTTCTTTAAATACCACAAGAAAGTCCACCAGTTTTGTATGATTATTAACGAATTATAAAGCGACCATGATTCGGCAAACTTAAAAGTGCAGCATATGAACTTGGTACTTTGGCAATACCTGTATATGTAAAGAAAATTGTTATTGGGCTACTACTAATACGGAGATAATGATAAAGAAAAATAATATTGGAGGATTACGACTCTCATTATTCTGAAAGAAGTGAACGAAATACAATAGTGAAAAATGAAAAAGATCCTAGATCAAAACATGACTGTTCAGTTACAGATATAACCTTGAGCGGTGATTATATACTCTTCTTTTTTTTTTTGGCCATCAACAAAAAGAAAATGTCCTCGTTTTTTTGTGTATTTTTTTTATCAATAACGTGAATACATGTTGAAACAATGTTGGCTATCCTTGCTATATAGTTGCCTTAATGTTCACTATTGTGTGTACACTCAATGTACACTGGTTGAACACCTGTATAGTCAAAGCTGCATTGTTAATATGAATAATAAATCGGTTGCAAATTTATATGACGATTTTACTGAACACAGTATTTATCTTTTTATCGATCAAAGTTATGCATGAAGATTCCTCAACGCGTATTTGTACAAATTATATACTGTATTATTACTTTCGTTAGTCAGCAATGTCACTAACTTACTGGCGTACATAATTTTTCCCCAGCAGCAGATGACCATTTTCTTGTTATTCTTGTATTGCCAACATTACATTGTTCACGTAAATAATATTTGATACTGAAAAAATCTTTAAGAACTGTAAGTGAAGAACACATTCGGGAGTAATATTAAGAGCAGCGGAGAGAGAGGGCATACACCGATCTAATCTCCACAGGTCAGTGATTCACTCCACACCCTTCTAACTGAAGTCACACTATCACCACCACACCTCCAGTACCACACTATCACCACCACATCTCTAGTCCCACACCATCACCACCACACCTCCAGTACCACACACCATCATCACCACTCCTCCAGCACCACACACCATCACCACCACACCTCCAGTACCACACACCATCACCACCACACCTCCAGTACCACACACCATCCATCATCACCACTCCTCCAGTACCTCACACCATCACCACCACACCTTTAGTACCACACACCATCATGACCATTCATTACCTTTACTTACAGGCGTGTGTCCAAGATGGTTTCGCGGTCATGGTCTGAGTGGGCATGGTTGGTGAGCCTGTTGCTAATTGTGCACCTGCATCTCAACGACGCCATCTGCAGCGAATACTTCAACTTTCCAAATGAGATTGATCTTTCTGTGGTGAGAATTATGAATGACATATTCAATGTTAGGGGTGGTGGGATAGTGATGTAATGTATGGTGTGGTGAGGGATTGTAAGGATATGGTGGTGTGGACGGGTTTGGTGTGGATGGGAGTCTAGTGAGGAGGTCACACTGGTGGTAACTAGTGGTGAGATCTAACAACATTCGATCCAGTGGTGATAGAGGTGTGATCACTCTGTTTTGATACACTATCAACTCTTTCTAATCATCATCGTTATCTCATCATGATCACATACTGTACACACATACACAATTGAACAGTGACTGGACAGTATATTTACCAGCGATGTTTTTCAACACATGTACACTAACGAAACCAGCATATGGGAGGTATAGGGTGGGGATGTGGGAGGCATGGGGTGGGGATAGTTTAGATTAAAACCCCTGAATTAAAGATTATGTCATTAATCACAATTGGTATGTGTTGTTGTGACAGCTGAGCGGGAAGTGGGTGACGTTGGCCAGCACCAGGAGGGTGATGCCTTGCCACATCCTACACGGCCACATGGAATCTAACTCTGTGAGTACTACTGCCTCCTAGTGCCTCATCAACTTTTAATAAAACTAAAATTGATAGACCAACAGAATGTTGACAATGATAGTTTTTTTTTATATAGCCTACAAACAAGGTATTTCTTACCCTACCTCTTATTCTTGTTTTTTTTTCTGGTCCATCTCTTTCAACTGTCTTCTTTTGACTGGTTTTGTTTCTTGGTGTTGCCGCAGTTTGTTAGTGTTTCCTTAGTTTCCTTTGCTTATTCATTTTTGTGCAGGGAAACAGTACCCAAGATAGATCAGGTTCTAAGGTGTTGGTATTGCAGTGCCTGTTACCACACTGCTTATGTTAACCTTGATGAAGAGGATTACAACTTTATAACCAAAAAAGAACCTGGCTTCCGATGGTACTGTGCAGGTTATGAAGACGAAATGAATAACATCTGAAGTGCGTCCGAATCAAATCTGGAAGTTGAAGTATTTAACAAGGTAGGGTCGCTCATGACAAGTGCTCTACGGACTTTTGAGCAGGGTGTGAATGGGAGGCTGATATCATTAAAGGACAGGATCGATGCTTCGGAGTGGCCTCCCGTGTGTCTCCTCAATCACTAAGGAACTGAAGGCGTTAAAACAAAAATCAGGGTAGTACTAAAGGGGTGAGTGTCAAGATAGATGATTTGAGTAGGGATAAGACAGTCCACACCCAGCAGGCACTGCTGCTGCTGCTGCTGGAGGAAGTGTTGAGAGAGCACTGTAGTCCATTCCTGTTAATAGCTGCAGGGAGACACGAACCGGCTCCCTTGTTATTAGAGCGAGAAGGTAAACTAGAAGGCTAGTGGGGCAATGAGTTCCTGCTTTGGTACACACACAGACTTCATGATGTCCGAACCAAGAAAGATTATGCCGAAAATGACAATTGTAAGTATTCCTACTACATTTTCTGATGAAATAGTCTCGGGCACTGCTGAAAAGAAGAATAATGAATTGCAAGAACGGCTAGATAAAGCCTTTATTTAACTTGCAGCCTTTATTACAAAGGCTCCAAGATACCCTTGTTTTCAAATAGATAAAAGAATGTAAACTCGCAGTCATGACGATGTCACTTGAAGTACGAAATTCCATAGAGAAGTTTCAGGGTATGTTTAAGTTGGACTGAACAGATGTAAAGCTTATGACAGGTTTTGGGTTACTCAATGAAACCACTGCCAAAAATTTGGCTGTCCCAGGAAGTCTGATTCTGTCTGATTCTCCAGTTTGTACCTTCTATGCAAGCTGTTAAAGAGTCCAGGACATGTTCAAATAAGACCCCATCCTGTAGTGCTTATTGTTCCATTTTTACAGTGACACCCAAGTCAATCGACATTTTGCATCAAGTAAATATTGCCCGATGACAACTTCCCATCGTAAAAAAGTAATTGAAAAAACTGACTTTACTTGTTCAAAAAGCGCTTAGTGCTCTCCTTGAGCCTATTAAAAAGTGGGTCTGCTTAATATTCGTGCAATCCGAAACAAAATGTGTCACGTTAATGAATTTCTGAGGGAATTTAGTTTGGATATCCCCTGTGTAACTGAAACGTGGTTGTATAAATCAGACATTAACTTTATCCGTAATGTTCTTCCCAAGAGTCCTTCTCTTGTTCATGTTCCCACACCTGCTGCCGGAGCTCCAGGAGGCGGAATGGCACTGATCTATCCTGTGGCTCTGGGGCTCACCATTAAACTGATTAGTAGTGACTGTGATTTCCTCCTTTGAATTTATGGAGGAATAAATAAATCTTAATTGCCAAGTTATTAGAATTACTTTTGTGTATCGACCTGGTCACCCAGGTGCAGATACAGAGTTCATAGGATGAATTTGGCTTGTTTCTTGAGACTTTCTCAGGAAAGAATGAGCAATGGTTGATCTGTGGTGACTTTGATTATTGGGTTGACAAACCATCTCTGAAACCCTTTTCCCTTTGCGTTCTTTGAAATTCTCGATCTAAACAATTTTGTCAATCATGTCGAACATACAGTATCTTTCTGGGCACACTCTCGACCTAGTTTTATCTTCTGCTGACCCTCATCGTATATTAGACGTTACAGTTAACCTGATCGATCCACCATGCTTTGGTTACTTTTGGTTTTAATGTCCCAAGACCCCCTTCTTACTGTAAAACAATTACCTGCAGGAACTATAGAAATATTGACCAGACCATGATTGATCAGGAAGTCGATTAATCTCTGTTTTGTAGTCAGAGGAGATGGTCAAGTTATATAATAATGTCCTCCAGTCAATTTCAGGCCGTTATTTTCCAGAGGTCACGAAGAGTGTGACATTATGCGATGACTCTCCATGGTATGACTCGCCTATAAGTTTTCTTCGTAGGGATTGTAGAAGTCGTGAATGAGAATGACATAGGCGGCGAACAGACTGTATTAGATCAGAGTACATGTGGCTGCATGTAGGGCTGTTTGCTCAGTTAGGTCATGAGAAGTTGAATACTACAGAACTCAAATAGCCATTTATGGTAGTGATAAGAAAAAAATATTATGCAGTTGTGAATGGGCTGCTGGGCCAGAGGTTTGGAACTACTATGCCTTCTTCATATTTTTCTTCTTCTTTTTTATGACAGATATCACATATAAGAAGTGAACATAATCGTGTTTCTTTAAATGACGAATTTTCGGTTGAAATTCAACACAGTTACACCAGTCCTCACTCCTTCATCGTTTTGTCCTGTAGGGGTGAACAACATTCTGCGTTATATCAAGGACTCGGAGATATTTTGTCGTCTTGATCCTGCAAATGTATGTAAGGTACAGTTGCAGAAATGTGTTCCTACACCCCCTGTGGTAACCCATGTCTCCAAACGGCAATGTAGCAGTAGTAGTATCACTGTTTATAAATGAATTGGTATTGGTCGTGTAACGACGGACGTGATTGGTGGATAGGTTTGCTATAGGTCAAATAGGTTGGCCGTTTGGAGACACAGGTTACCACAGGGGGGATAGGAGCACATTTCTGCAACTGTACCACTTGCTTATGAACATGCGGCAGACTTTATTCGTAGAATCATAAATAACTGCTTTGAAGAGGGCAATTTTGTACGATCTGTGAAACAGGCTTTATTGCTTCCACTTTTTTTTAAGAAACATGGTCTTGTTACTGAAAATATGCTAAAATTATAGTCCGTTCTCTAATCTCTCATCTTATCAGAGATCATAGAACGTGCTTTGCTAAATCAATTGCTTCCTCTGCTAGAGAGAAATGGAGTGATTCTTCTTATAGAAAGCATCATTGAACTGAAACTGCCTTATGTTAGAGTCATAACGATTTGGTAATAAACATTTGCACAGGAAAGTCTTCCCTCCTGGTCTTTCTGGATCTGTCTGCAGCTTTTGACACAGTAGATCATATCTGTTGTTTCAAGATCTTTGGTCTTTCAGTGTCATGAGAATGCTCTCTCACTGCTTGAGTCTTATTTGTCGGAGCATTCTCAATGTGTGAGTGTTGGCGAAACCATTCTAAACCCGATCCCTTTGCAGTTTGGAGTCCCACAGGGATAAGTTTTGGGACCACTTCTGTTTACAGTGTATACCAGTGGTCTATTCCTGACGTGTCTTTGTAGCAAGACTGGTTCACGAGAGGAGAGCTAGGTTGGCATCGAACTACCACGGGCTGATCGGCGTTGGAAGTTGAATACTCCACAGCCATGGTGTTCTACGAAGACGTCAAGGTGAGCCGTTAGCGCCCGGTTGAAGAAACCTGGACAAAACTACTCAACTTCCTCGTCCTTAAAGAGTTTTTTAACTCTGAAGAGATCGAGGGAATCATCAAGGTGAACGGTGACCTTAAAAATCACCCTCGCTGAATATGGCCAATTCCTTCAACTGACACAATTCGCCGACATCAACGGCATACAAGTGGAAAGGATTGTCCACCAGGGGGGACAACTTGAAGCTGGGAGTGATCTCCCACCCTGAAATAGCATTTATGGACTCAGAAGAAATCAGCGAACTTCTCAAGGGACAACTCTGCTGTCTGAAAAAGCTGTCAGAAACAACTGCCCTTGTAGGACACCATGAAACGTTACCCAAAGCGTCTCAACCGTGCCATGGCAGTGAGGCCCTTCTGCTATAAATGCCAGCGTTACGAACACACTACCACCAAGTGCAAGGCTCAGGGGGATGTGTGCTCCAAGTGTGGAAACACTGGGCATCGCTACACCTCCTGCCCCAACCAACTCACTGTCTGAGAGTGTTCTCAAGAAAAATGCAACTGGTCTACCGGCTTGGTTCAGGGAAGCAGCGATGGAAGAGTCGGAATCGTCAGTTTCTACTACGAATAGAATCGTCTCGTCAATCGAGCTGACTACCGCACTTGCTAGTTCCTTTTTTAAGATTTTCGAAGGCGGATTCTGCTTCCCCTTGGAAAGGGAATGTCTGAGCCTTGACCAAAGGTCTGACCTTATCGGAAAAGTGCGAGATCCACTGAGAGTAGAATGAAAAAGAGTCCTATCATGCGTCGTAGAGCAGGTAAGTCTTTCAAATGTGATAATTCCTTCAGAAGACGCAAGCGATCGGTGTCTGACTTGAGAGTCCCTTGCGATATGATGTAACCCAGCAAATCAATCGACGTTGCTGAGAAGACGGATTTATTTTCATTGAGGGTGAATTTTGACTTCTTTGCTGTCTTAAGAAATCTGGACAGATTTTTATCGTGCTCCTGTTGAGACGAACCGGCGATGGTGATGTCAATGTACGCGAAAGTGCCCAGCAGTTCGTTTCTACGTATGAATTCATCGATGGTTCGTTGGAAACAAGCCACGCCGTTCGTCACTCCGAATGGGACCCTACAGAACTGGTACAATTTACCGTCCGCCTCAAGAGCAGTGAATGGCACGCAATCTTTAGTTCGAGTGTTGAATATCTTGTAACGAGATAGGTTAGTCACCAAGTCGTCTAACCGAGGCAAGGGATAAGCATCCAGCTGGGCGTACCTGTTGATGGTTTGACTGTAGTCGACAACAAGCCGCTCTTTGTGCCGCTCAATAGTAGTGATGAGGACGTGCGCCCTCCACGGTGACGTGCTGGGTTCGATTATTCCTTCCGACAACACCTTATCGACTTCACCTTAGATGAAAACCCTGCCCGCTTGACCAAATCGTCTTGACTTCGTCGCAATAGGTTTACAGGTGGAGGTCAGATTAGAGAAGTGATATGGTGGATCGACCAAAGCAAATGTTAGGCTACAAGCAGCTGTATTATATCCGATGATGAGGTGCTCTTTAGGCCCACCGAAATCAATTGTAACGCCATAATGTAGGCTCATGAAATCTTGACCAAGAATAACACGACTGCATAAGTCGGTGAAGAACAGTCTGTTGAAGTAACTGGATAGAGTTTCCCCTTGAGGGTAATGACTCCAGTACAGTGACCTAGTACTGGCGACGATAGGGAAGACGAGGCCGTAGACACGTGACCTGACCCTGGATAACATCTCAGAGATGCTGCTGGATATAGCGGTTTGATATAAACGATTTTTAGCTCTCGGTATCAACGAGGGCTGTAGCTGTATCGTCATTAACAAACACATACATGGTAGATCGAGCGAGACAACCAGGGGAGGTCGCAGATATTGTAGCCAAAGAAGGAGAGTGTAATACCCCACAAGTGGAAGATGAAGTAGAAGGTTAATAACGAGATGATCTGCATACTTTCGCAAAATGGCCTTTCTTTTTGCATTTGTGGCAAGCTGAATCACACGCAGGACAGTGAGGTCGGTTATGCCGTGCTCCACCACAGAAATAACACTTCGGTTGTTGAGTGGCAGCTAAGAGGGGAGAGTCATAGCTGTCGATTTTATCAGGTGAAGGAACAGTGGCAGCGTTCACAGGCGCCTGAGACCGAAGATAGAACTCGGAACATTCTTTGAGCCAGATCGAGCGCGCGAGCCTGGTCGAACGCAGTAGCCAAATCAAGAGTCTTGTTTTCTAAGAGACCATTGATCAAAGCGTCGCGGATATACTCGTCTCTGTTCGCCTCTGCTGTGACAGCTTTGAAGTTGCAGTCCTTGCTGGGCTAATGAAGTTCCTGTAAATATTCGTCCAAACTCTCGCCCGAGTGTTGCCTCCTGGTAGCTTGTAGATGATGGGCGAACACTTCGTTCTTCGGCTTTACATACAAGTCCTGCAGAATCTGGATGGCGGCGTCGTACGAGACACGGTTGGCTATGAATTCGTACACAGATGGGGAGACGAAGTTGCAGAGAGTGGCTATCTTGTTGGGCTCGAGAGCAGAAATGGAGGTGAGGAACGTGATGAAGGTCCGGAACCAGCGGCAACCAGTGGCGCCAATCCTTTGAAGCGGTGGGAGAGTTCGGCGTAGCATCCAGTCGTTCCGGCCTCAGGAACTTCTCCATTATGACTCAGTTTCTTTATGAACAATAAATTGTGGCAAAAGAAGACTGGAGTCGACCTTTTTCTAGGCTTTATTGTTCATATAACTGACCAAGGGTAGTATGGCATCTGGAAGAGAACAAAAGAATATTCTAGTAAGTGAAGGGAACAATGAAAATTACTCACATAATATAACCCCAAACAAAACAAAACCCAATGATAAGAAACATATATAAGCTTTGGGTAGAGTTCCCTTTAACTTGGCTCATATATTTAATAAGTTAAGGGGTTAAGTTACAAACCCAAAATGGTCTTTTCTCCTTTTATTGGTAAAACTATATTGGTCACAGTCTATTAGTAGATGCACCGTAATTAACACTGTAAGTTGTGAGTGTTAGCTAAGGACGGGGGCTCAGCTTGACTGAGTTAGGTCACCCAACCGATTCTCATGAGCTTCAAGTGAGGACTGGTCCTGGGAGGAGAGTTGCCTCTGAAGAAATGAGGCCCGGCTAACCCTACATTCTCAAGGTCGCCTACTGCTAGAGGAATTTCCCCTCGCGTGAACAGCTCATGGCAGCTCACAGCTTATGGAAAATTACAGTGGGGTGAAATTGTTTCACTTAATATTTTTTTTCCGATTTACTATGTTAATTTTTGACAGATCTCACATGCCTTGAGGAGCCTACAGCAGTATGGGAATGTTTTATTTTGCTGCCCGATTCTTTTCCTGTATCTATGAAGCAGATGACTACTGTGGAGGCCTTTAAGAAACACATTAAGACCTTTTTTTTAAAGAGCTTATAATCTTGAAGAAGTGATGGAGAATTATAGAGTTTAGGAAATGTTTCAACTTAAAGATATCCGAATGACATAAGTTGAGCTGTCACTTTTTGTGACCTTTTTTGGAGTATTTATTTTTTTATACTCTGGTCCTTGACTTTGCAGTGTTTCTATTGCTAATGAATTATTTAAAAGTACTGGGGCT
Organism: Homarus gammarus; assembly: GCA_958450375.1. Classification (NCBI taxonomy): domain Eukaryota; kingdom Metazoa; phylum Arthropoda; class Malacostraca; order Decapoda; family Nephropidae; genus Homarus; species Homarus gammarus. The sequence goes on along the minus strand of CAUDMG010002128.1, from coordinate 532,344 downwards.
TATTATTATTAGTATTAGTAGTAGTAGCATCGTTAAATTGTGTTTTACTAAAGCTTTACGTGCTTGGTACAGACATTGCGGCTGGAGGAAGAGTGGAAGGTGCCAGGTTGGGCGACAAAGGCGTGGAACTACAGTGTCACTGACAGGGTGGTCGTCAGTGGGAATCACTTGGAAGTTATCCAGCACGGCTTTGACGGTGAGCTGCCAGATATCTCAGTCTTATCCCAGTACTCTTCTTCCTTTTTGCATTTGCTGTATATATTTTCTGCCTCACTGACAATAAATCATATGAAATCTCGTATGCACTGTATACTGGTGTCTTTGCTGCTCCACAAACTTCCGAGTTTGCTCTAAATATAACTTCTCACGTTTCCTCACTTCATTTTGATATCTTTTACAAACTCACTTTACTGTCAAACACGTCTGTTGTTTCTACATTTCGTTTTTTAAAGTCCAATTTTGCACCTTGTTATGCCATAACCAAGTAACTTGAATTACGTTAAAGATGAATATAATAATGAGGGCACATATGGCACAAGAAAACAAATTGGCAATTCAGCACAACTTAGTCCTCAATATTTATCACTTAAAATTAATGTTACTTCAATACACGACAAAAAATGTTAAATGCAAAAGTTACAAACGAATAAGGATGAAATTGTGCGTCATGGCTTCGATCACAACCTCTTACTATATCACAACTGTTCAGGAGTGAAGGTTTGGAATTATACACATCACGAAAGATTTAAATAAAATTTTATTACAAGTTTACCATAATGAATGTGTAGGTTATATAATGAACGGATAAATTAAATCAATATAATAAATAATATATATATGATCACTGACTTTGAAAATATTTAACATAGGACAAAACATCTTGGCAATGACTTCTTACAAAGTTAAACTGCATTTGGTTTGCCATCCTTAATAAACAACTAATGTGTACACAGTATATAAACCGTAAACTACCTTACAACACAATTATTGATTGCACTATACACACAATACGTAATAATAGAGCAGCACTGAATATATAATACTCAACTAAACCATATTAGAAAGGGTATCCACCACTGACAAACTCAGACATAAACTCACTTGCAATGCCCAGCGGTTGACTGACTAAACACTGTGTACCGGTGGACTGCAATCCTAACAGCACCAATATAAAACAACTCCTACATTAAGCTGCAAAAATAGTTAAACTTACATGCATACATTTTAGGAATATTTTTAGGTATCAAGTACCAGTTTTGCTCATAAATAATTATTCAAAATATTTTACATACATACTGTACATCCCAACGCTAACACCAATGCATTACTGTGCATTACGCCATGCATAACAACCTAGTGTCTTATTCACCATTCCTTTCAATATTCAAAGCATTCAATCCCCTGAACTCACAACAGTGGTTTTTGTTGGTGATATATGCTTGTTGTGGAAGGGGGAATATTTCACCACAATGGTGACCTGTGGTGTAATGGTCAGCATGCAGGGTGAAACTATGGGCAAGTTTCTTTGTCTACCCAGCAGTAATTGGGGACCTGGATGTTAATCGATTTGCGGACCGTGTTCCGGGGTAATGGTTAGCCAGTGCAGTTGGCGAGTTGTCTGGTCTTCTCGGACTATTCCTTGACACTGAGTCATGCAACTCGTTAACTTAGGGTGTGGTTGTTGTGTTGGCGACAACTACACCTTAAACAAAGTCACGCCTAGGTGGCCCTTGGGCCGGCCATCCTCGTTACACAAGGGGCAACCATTATCATTATTTCACCACATCTTTCTCCTCACTCAGCTAGTCAAAATTCCTGAGTGGGTCTCTAATTTTGAATATGAAATAGGTTTCTACTTAACCGCCAACAGTGTTTCCTATATCATATATAACCTCCAACATTATATAATATATAAAATGGATAATGAATTTTTAATTTAATCAAAATAATCTTCTCTCGTACTTTTTTACCTAGTGCTTTAACATATATCAGGTTTCTTAATAGTTAATAGTCTATTTACCTTGATTACTTGACACAATACTTGCCAGCATTCAACAAAGAAGTTACTTTAAGTGACCACACAAAGACAAACTGTGTTGTGATAAAAATTGGTCCTCTTCCTGCATTTTAATAGTAGCTTCGTGCTATTTATCCCACGAACGTAAAGAATAAAAACAAAATTAAATCAATTGAAATTATGGGGTACAAAGCATCGCCGCGACTGTATTCTTCACTAGAATAAGATTTAAAGTAAAACGACAAGAAATCACTATGAGGTTTGCCTAAACATTCAGTAAACCAGTTTCGATCGATGTTAATTGGAAACCGAAAGAGCTGAGAAACA